>JAQIUQ010001714.1:0-65152 GCA_030378365.1 Hybognathus amarus | reverse complement strand
TTGCTCCCCTTTCAGTGTGGCCTTCGGCGCGGGCGCCATGGTCCCCATGGCGCCCGCCCTTGCTCCCCTTTCAGTGTGGCCTCCGGCGGGCGCCATGGTCCCCATGGCGCCCGCCCTTGCTCCCCTTTCAGTGTGGCCTTCGGGCGGGCGCCATGGTCCCCACTGGCGCTCGCCCTTGCTCCCCTTTCAGTGTGGCCTCGGGCGGGCGCCATGGTCCCCATGGCGCCCGCCCTTGCTCCCCTTTCAGTGTGGCCTCGGGCGGGCGCCATGGTCCCCATGGCGCCCGCCCTTGCTCCCCTTTCAGCGTGGCCTCGGGCGGGCGCCATGGTCCCCATGGCGCCCGCCCTTGCTCCCCCTTTCAGTGTGGCCTCGGCGGGCGCCATGGTCCCCATGGCGCCCGCCCTTGCTCCCCTTTCAGTGTGGCCTCGGGCGGGCGCCATGGTCCCCATGGCGCCCGCCCCTTGCTCCCCTTTCAGTGTGGCCTCGGGCGGGCGCCATGGTCCCCATGGCGCCCGCCCTTGCTCCCCTTTCAGTGTGGCCTCGGGCGGGCGCCATGGCTCCCCATGGCGCCCGCCCTTGCTCCCCTTTCAGTGTGGCCTCGGGCGGGCGCCATGGTCCCCATGGCGCCCGCCCTTGCTCCCCTTTCAGTGTGGCCTCGGGCGGGCGCCATGGTCCCCATGGCGCCCGCCCTTGCTCCCCTTTCAGTGTGGCCTCGGGCGGGCGCCATGGCTCCCATGGCGCCCGCCCTTGCTCCCCTTTCAGTGTGGCCTCGGGCGGGCGCCATGGTCCCCATGGCGCCCGCCCTTGCTCCCCTTTCAGTGTGGCCTCGGGCGGGCGCCATGGTCCCCATGGCGCCGCCCTTGCTCCCCTTTCAGTGTGGCCTCGGGCGGGCGCCACTGGCCCCCATGGCGCCCGCCCTTGCTCCCCTTTCAGTGTGGCCTCGGGCGGGCGCCATGGTCCCCATGGCGCCCGCCCTTGCTCCCCTTTCAGTGTGGCCTCGGGCGGGCGCCATGGTCCCCGAAAATGGAAATCGGAGACAGACATCTTGTTCGGCTTGAGCCAGGGATCGCAGTGATGCGAAAATCGTGATTCTAGCTCAAACGGTCTAGGAGTTATGCGCAATTTAGTACTTTTAGATTTTTTGTGGAGGAGCTGGGAGGAGTGGGATCCTGGATCCGACTCCCTCCCATGTGGAGGAGTGGGAGGAAGTCTGGGAGTCTGCGGATCCAGACTCTCCCATGTGGATTTCAGGTGTTCTGCACACCACTTTACCATGGAAGCTTGTTTCTTTTTCTTGAAAATGGAAAAAAATGTAAGCCCTCCAGTCTGCTTCTGTTTGAAGACCCTGTAAAGTCAAAATTAAGTATGTGTTCTGAGTTTGTCACACCACAGAAAAAAACGTGCAATCAGTGGCCACCCAGCCAAATTTGACGATGAGAAGAGCTGAGCAAGTACATAAAATAAGCTATCAAAATCTTGAAAAATGAGCAGTTACTCTGTTCTCAAACGCTGTGGGCGTGTCTGCTGGCTGCGTGCAAGTGATGCCCACTCTGGAGCTTGTCCGACGGTGATATTAGAGAGACCAGAGCCTAACGGTCTAATTGGACGGTCCAATTCAAATGGTCTAACTGCACATTTCAGTACTTCACAGGTTCACAGGCTTTGTAATATGTTTTAGCAACAATATGTAATATTTATAATGTGTTTAGAACTTTTTGTAGAATTGCCTTTACAGGACTTTAAGTCTTATCTCTCTGATTCACACACATCTTTTTTATTCCATATGGGCCATTCTACGGAAATTTAAAAATACTTTAGGCTTACAAGTTCTTTATATATATATATATATATATATATTTTTTTTTATATATATTTTAAATGAAACAATTGAATTTATAATTTAAAATCAAAATCTAAAGGGCAAAATGCAAAATCACATAAAATCCCAAAACGGACAGAGCACAACTCTGTAAGAACGAAGCAAATTAATTACAAGAAAGAAAGACAGAAAATGATGACATAAAAAGTCACAATTATGACATGGAAGATTCAAAATTATGAAATGAAAACAAATACGCTGCCATGCCATGCGGAGGAGTGGCACTTTAGTGCTCGCCTTGTGCGCTCATGGTCCACTGGGGACCAATGGATGGTAAGAGGTTCGCCTTGTGCGTTGCCATGGTCCACTGGGGACCAATGGATGGTAAAGAGGTTCGTCTTTTGCGTTGCCATGGTCCACTGGGGACCATGGCAGCGCAAAAGGCGCCACTTTCGTCACTAGGTTTTGTTACTAAATGTGACTTTTTTTTTTTTTTTTATGTAACGGCTCGGAAGGACGAACGGAGTTCATTCATCCGTCCTTTTCCTGACCGTCACATAAAAAATGTGTCCCGGACTTAGCTGGAGGACACTAAAAAGCCGAAGAGAACCGGTGACAGTCATGGCTGGCAGGAGGATTTGGAGTGGCAGTGATTTGCAGCTGGTAATGGATGGTAAAGAGGTTCGATTGAGTAAGATAGTGGCCTATCTTAAAAAGCATTTAACAAATGAACTGAACTAGTTCATTTTTAGATATGTGAACTTAGTTCCTTTAAAAAAATGAACTATGAACATGAACTAGTTCATTATCATCTGTGTGAACTGAACTTCGAGCTAGATCTTTTTAAGTATGGACTGGCACAACACTGACCACAAGAAGCATATTTCGCCCATAGACTGTAATAGATTTCGCCTCAGATTCGCTAAATGGACGAGTAAAATGCTGGCAACAATTTTTAATGGAAAATGGCTCGATATTGTCAATGTGGACATTTTTTACAGCAAGGGTTACACAGTGCAGTTATTATCAATAAAAACTGTTCTTTAAGAGTGAAAAATGTCGTCCTGTGTTTCCGTCTTTTAAACTTCTCCTCAACGTGCATTGTAAATAAACCAGTTGCATCAATGAAATGATAGTAGTCCACGGCCACGCCCCCATGCTAATGGTAATTACAAGAGCGAAAATTAAAAAAATCAGTTAGATTTCATTAATTCAAATGTGTTTCTGAAGTCACAATTTAGCACAAGTAAAATTGAAAAAAGGGAGAAAGGCAAAATACATTAATAATGTAACTGGAAAAACAAGAAAAATGTATGTCTGGTTTCCATTTTTATTTTTTTTTCATTTGCATTTATGGTCCGAAAATTTAATTGTGAAGCCGTTAACACGGACCAAAATACGACCCATAAATCGTAATCCTTTACTGTCGTCCCAATTCGCCTGGACTTATACTTCTATAATTCGGCTGATCCTATGTAGGCTACTCTTTTTGTGAAGAAAAAGTACATAGCTACTGTACCAGAGCTGCCAACTTTTGAGTTTCTAGCTTGGCGTGAGATTTATCCGGGAGTCAGGAGGAGCAGAGCCTATTATTTGCACTAAAGCCTCCTTTAGTGTCTTTATAGACAAACACACCGTCACGTGACAGCTACAGTGGCGTAGATCGTAAAGCGTGTTGTTCATGAAAGAGTCTGATGCCGCTTGGATTCGAGTTTGAATCTACCATTTGCCAAACATATGAGAATGTATAAACAAACATGAAGGTCTCTAGCGTTACATTTTGCCAATAAACTAAAAACTTAAACCATGATATTGCTTTTTCATAAAACAGCACAAGACTTAAAGAAAAGGCATTCTGTTTGTGCTGGGTGTTTTAGAGAAATGTGTGCACTTAGCTCACGCAAACACTGAGCAGTTTTTCCTGTGAGTGAGACTGCAAAACCCGTAGTGGATGTCATCGGAGTGATAACAGAATGTTTAAGAGTGCAGAGAGGAATTGGCTTTGACTCTCAGTCCTGGTTTTGCGTCCGTGCCGTTAGGAGTTCAGCATCTGTCTCGTATGTATCGATCGTCTCAGACTAGATTAGAGGATATTTTAACTAATTTGCGGTAAAACTAGTCGATCACGAGTGGCTCAACTGGTGGATTTATAGATAAACTTATCTTTCAGGTATTTTGCCGACTGGCTTAACCCTTTAGCGTGAGAAATCGGGGGTGTGGCTCAATGCGTTAAAGTTGGCAGCCCTGACTGTACAGTGCTTGAAGTGGGGAGGATGCTGGTAGGCCTTAGTTTGTATGTGGCAAATCATGACATTTGAAATTTCTACATTGAAAAACAAAACTTGGAATTATTGCTGGTACAACAACAATTCATTGTTATTTATTCACAACATAAATGTTGCTATTTAAACAAGTCTGCGTGTGTGCGCGCATTTTACACAGACAGACACATTGTGGATTTGAGAGTGGACTCATATACTCCCAAGAGTGTTAATTTAACAGTTTTTGCTGTGTACAAAGAGCCGTAGTCAGACTGACAAGCTGAGCCATATCGCATAAATTATCGCTGGCGATATTTTCCGCTGATATTAATGTGTTATGGCTCAGCTTGTCGGTTAACTGCGGCTCTTTGTCAGTTAACTGTAGCTCTTCGACTTGACTTTGTGGCAAATGCCGCTCCATCTGAAAGCAGGTTAAAGAGATTTAAACGTAGCCTGACTACCAATCAAGGAACCAGCTTTACCGACGAGATGCGCATAAGTGATGCGATATGTTGCCCAGCCTTACCTTTAACATCATTACATTCAAATGGCAAACACATTCGGAAGTCTTCGCATGAAAGACCCACTACTGCAGTAGTGCTGCACGTTCACTGCCATGGCAGGTGAACGTGCGACAACATTTCTCGAAACGGAAAGAAATTTAATTAGATTGAATGGTGGATTTAACTGTGACGTGATGATTGACAGGTCATTTACGGCGATAGGATGCATGCGACAGTCCGTTGCTCTGATCTGTCCGTTAAGATGTTGAAGTAGGCTACTACGTCCCAAAGCTTGCCGACTTTTTATTACACACTCAAAGTATGTACTTTTTCTTACAAAAAGTGTATGCCTTTAGGGCGTTTAGGAATTATTATAAGCACTTAGTTCCTGATGTAGGCTACTGCGCAGGCTCAGACTCAGCCGCTCTCATCCCAATACGTCATTTACCTGACGTTTTGACCATACGGACTGCTGCAAATAATTACGATTTATGGGTCGTATTTTGATTTCTGATTTTCATCTATAAACAGATCAAGGACAATTGGATAACGAGATTATTTTTCGCTTTCCGTTTTTTAATAACAGAAGAACGAAAAACGAAAAATTTGTTGTTTTTTGTTTTCCTATTTAGGTTACTAATGGTTTGAAAAACGGGCCGTTTTTCGTTTTTTTTTTGTTTTTTTTTTCCTTTCAAAACGAAAATCTGTTGGCAGCAACGGACCAATTTTGATTTTCTGATTTCCATCTATAAACAGATCAAGGACGATTCGGATAATGAGATGGTTTTCCGTTTTTTAATATCAGAACAAAAAACGAAAAATGAGTTGTTTTCCGTTTTTCATTTTAGTTTTTTTCCTTTCAAAACAAGAATCCGTTGGCAGCAAAGTACACGGACCCTGAGCTACTGCCAAGCTACTGAAAAATGTAGTTAAGTTAGTAGCTAAGCTATTTGTAGTTAACTACTCCCCAACACTTGCGAATCGCTTTGTTTGGACCGTTTATTTTAACAAAATGATTCATCAATTACTTTGCGTCATTACTGTCAATTTCCAATTTTAATTATATACGCTGCGGGAAGTTTAGAAGAACTGTTTGATTAGGTTATTTAAATTTACATTACGTTTACATTCTGTTTTACTCCGGAATGTTCTCATTTAGTCGACAGAAATACAATGACTGAATAATTCCTAAGATTCATCAATCAAACATCAACAACACTGGCAAAATGATGAATTCAAATCTCTACTCCATTTTTAACTAGTCATGCAATAGTTATAGAATTTCATAATTTAAAAAGGGCCAGCACAGCCTAAAAACCTAACTTTTGATTTTAAAGATAGCCTACAGCATTTTTTTTGTCCACTTAGAAATGAATCCTTGTATAAAAATAATACTACCTAATAAGTAGGCTTACAGTAATGAATTTCTGGCCAAGATAAAGACTGGTCATTTCAGTAGCCTTGAAAAAGCTGGTTCATTGTAGACATGAAGGTCTCTGCCCTCATGGCGTCTGCCATTTTGAGATAATAACGCCTGGTTATCGAAACTTTCAGTTGTGGAATAAATCATGAACAGACTAGACTATTTCTACCATAGTAATCAAAAACTAAAAATTAAAAAATACATTCAAAGCCTCCAATCCAACTAAAAGGTAAAATGGAATGTCCCACCAAACCTTTTTTCTCATTGAATATCCCAAGTGAGTCACTCGAAAGCACATAATACTTTGGCAGGTTGTAAACATGTGAACATTAAAGTTGCTTGCATTCACCAACATTGTTAGAGGTTGTTCCACGCAGAATGTATTTTATGTGCTAGGCAGGTGTGTTTGACCATTGTGACTTTTCCAGCATTTCACACATAACACTGCACTCTAAATTGTTGCTTAAGTAAGGAAAAAAACTCTGCTCATGTGATAAAATCTTTATTTTTGGGTAAGACTAAATCAAGTCAAATTTAAAACTCATTTAATAGCATCTGTTCACAGTAATATTATTTTCCTGAATGTTCTGGGTTCCTGCTGGGCATGCTCAGTGCAGATCAGCAATAAAGCCGGTGTCCCCGTCGCAGGTGCTGCTCCTGGAGGGGCGAGGGTTCTCAACTGGGACCCTGATCCTGTGTCCTGTCTGAGAGAGCGAGAATAATTCCATTGGTGCATCTCACCTGTTCGAGCTCATGGCATCATCAAAAATTATTTTTGTGAAAATATGTAGCTTTCTATAAACTTGTGAAGTCTGACATATGAAATAATAGTAGTCAAAAATGTAATGGAACAGTTTAGACCAAAAAAGGTTTGCATATGTGCTTTTTGATTTTGAGTATCATATTTGATATATCAGGTGTTTATGGCCCATATATGAGAATATGAAGCTCATATTTGAGAAGGGGAAGAAAACACCAATTTTATTCAGAGGCACAAACTGAGCAAAAATATGCAAATGTTGTTATTTATAAGGCTAAATGTATTATGACAATAATTTGACAGATTGGCTGAGATGCAGTGGACAACACAGTCAGCTTTGTCACCGCTAGTTCTTTGACATTGGCTTAGTGTGTCCCGGGCTTTTGTGACTTAAAGCTGTTGCGTCCACCTGAGCCTATCAGAAGTGCATGCATGTCTCACCTGTTGTTGTCGCCTCATAGGAGATGTTATGTTGTGTTAGGAGCGACTCGTAGCCGTTCTATCTCTGCTTGCTCCTGTTCAAATAAACAATAGTTAGTTCAAAAGTTAGCAATAGATCATGTGAAGACTATTCATTTCATTATTTTCTTTTGACAGTTAGTTTAGATATCAGGCTGTAGGTTAACTTGGTTTTGTTTTTATTTCCTTGATTTGAAAGCCGCCACGTTCCTTCTCCAACTCTCCCTATTTTTCTTATATTTGTAAGTGCCTGTTTGTTATCTGTATTTTTCTTATATTCCCATACTATGTATATGTCTGAGGTGCGTTTTTTTCTTGTTTAAATCTACCTCCTATTGTAAATATTTCTATCTCATGATGTACACTCACCTAAAGGATTATTAGGAACACCATACTAATACTGTGTTTGACCCACTTTCGCCTTCAGAACGTGGCATTGATTCAACAAGGTGTTGAAAGCATTCTTTAGAAATGTTGGCCCATATTGATAGGATAGCATCTTGCAGTTGATGGAGATCTGGTGACTGTGGGGGCCATTTTAGTACAGTGAATTCATTGTCATGATCAAGAAACCAATCTGAAATGATTCGAGCTTTGTGACATGGTGCATTATCCTGCTGGAAGTAGCCATCAGAGGATGAGGACATGGTGGCCATAAAGGGATGGACATGGTCAGAAACAATGCTCAGGTAGGCCGTGGCATTTAAACGATGCCCAATTGGCACTAAGGGGCCTAAAGTGTGCCAAGAAAACATCCCTCACACCATTACCACCACCAGCCTGCACAGTGGTAACAAGGCATGATGGATCCATGTTCTCATTCTGTTTACACCCTTGAGTACGTCCTGTATGCGTCTCTCTGACCTGTTTGCACTGCTCCAGACTCGGATGTGTGAGGGACGTCGTGCTCTCCTCTGCCTTCGGCTGCTGAGCTCTTCTCAGGAGACCCGCCTCTTCAAACAGCTCCTTCAGCAGCTTATTATAACCCTAAACACACACGTTCGCCTCTTCTTATTATGTTCTCAGAGGCATGAAGAGTATAACAGTGTGTGTGTGTTTGTTGTCACCTGTTCTGTGAGGAGATCTTCATATCGAGCTTGCGCAATTTCATCCCACTCCTTCTGTAATCGCTCACTCAAAACTGGATACACTGAAAAAACACACAAGTGAGACTCGGTACACTGTAGATATAGCCTCAAATACTTACAAAAGTCACCCAGGATCACATACAATTAAATAAAATAAGACAAAACAAGCTAAAAACAACAATAGTATATGAATGATACTAAAATAACACTGCGGTTAACTCACCTAAGAGGGAGTGTGGATGGCAAACCAGTGGCGTCTCAAACGTCAGTGAATAAACACACGTCTGCGGCTCTGAAACACTCGACAGTTTACTGCTGTTCCCACAGACCAGGAGAACCTGAAGAGACACTCAACATCCTGTCACATTACACCATTTACTGGCAAACAAAATATCCATAAACTCACATTACAATTAACACAAAGATAGTGTTCATGGGGAAAAAAACAACCTTGGTCTGTCTGTTCTTGTTTCCACATGAATCTCCTTCTCGCATCCACATGCCAGTAAATGTGTTATTCTGAATCTCCCATTCCTGCCAAATACTGCACATACACAGTGATTGCATTAAATAATGCAAGCTTAATTAAAAAGAAGAAAGCAAAATAGAAACTTGTATAAAGATCATTACCCCAATATACCGCTGTATGCGTTCCATCTGAAACTCTGTTCATGCTGAGTCACATTATGAAATGGACAGAATACGTATTTGTATCTAAAAAACAGAAGAAATAAAAATAGGTTTCTTTAAATTGGACACAATTCATATGCATAAAGATAAAGCAAGTTAAATATGTATATTAAGCTAGTACACATTTTAAAAAATGACTTTTAAATAGTTTAAAGCTGTGCAGAAGTTACATACAGAGCCTCAATATAGTTGAAGCATTTCCCTGCCAGTCTGTGCAGATGTGAAGGTCCAGACACTGGAGATGGGCTGATCTTTGCCTGCAGTCGACTGCTCTGAGACATAAGCTGATTATTCAACCTGAAAAATCAAAGGAAGAAGAATATGGAAATGCAGACTGTGTTGTTTAGGTAGATCTCAAATTTTAGAGGGTTTGCTGGAAACCTGACCCAAATGTATTAGGTTCCTCAACTATCTTCATCTTCCCTCCTGATATGACAGACACTGAAACATCAAAAAACACCACATAATGGATACTGACATTATTAATATTTGAACACCCTAAAGACAACAGGGGATTTTGGCAACATAAACACACATGCTACAATATTGATCAGATTTAATAAAACAAGACTCTATTTTATTACACTCACCCAGTGCTGTCAGACACAACAGACATAATATTAAATATGCAGACTCCATAACTCTTGAAATCGTTGGAGTTGTAAGTAAAACTACATTTCTTTTTATCTTTCCTTTATCTGTTCATGTGACACAACCACAACTGAAAACATTACCGATTGGAGAAGATTTTATGTTTCATGAACGTTTGGCTTGCGAAATGCAACAATTATCGAGAAAATACCTCATATTTAAGAGTTTTAACATGTATGAAGATATATTTACATTAAATTTGTAAAATGGGTCCCTTTTGCTGTTTACATTAAACACAAAGGAGAAATGTGCATCAAAACATTCGTGAATGTAGGAAACGCGGCGTTGCAGTAAACCAAAAAATGTTTTTGTCTACATTTCCGGGAGTGCCTAAATAAAAGTCATCTTCCGTTTTTACTGTATCGATTATTATCTTTCGGTTTTGTATAATGTATCCATAGCGTTGATAATAAAATATTAATTTATGTTGTTTGACCTAAACTGAATTATTAAAATATTAATATTGAAGTAATTTAAATAAATTAGCGTCTTTTGTGCTTGCCACAGTAAGAGCTATGTTTCATTACGTCACCTTGTTTTGGCCCACGAGCCAGCGTCTCAGAATAAGTCTTTGGGATTTTATTTAAAGTCATTTCTATGCCTTGATCAGCGTAAAGTAGATACATTTTTGGTGTGTTATAATATGTAAGATGGTTTAATAGGTTATAACACAGTCAACCCTTTAAATAGCTTCTACACACGTCTGAAAGTTGAAGATTTTATTCCTAAAACAAAATTAAGGTGAATTTCAAATATGCGACGTAAAAAACAGGGTAAATGTGAGCGAGCGGTTCACAAGGGCAAAGACACACGACACAAGGATGAAGGGGAAATCGTTAGAAACCTTCACAGAGGAGATGCACGAGGCTCTGCAAGGTCTGTGGCTGTCATGTCAGTTTGAATGGACACGTTAAAGGGATAGTTCACCCAAAAATGAAAATTCAGTCATCATCATTACTCGTCCTCAAAGTTCCAAATCTGAATGAATTTCATTACTCTGCTGAACACAAAATAAGACATTTTAAGTAATGTTGGTAACCAAAGTAGTCTACCCATTGACTTCCATAAATACTATTGAAGTCAATGGGGTTTCATCAACTGTTTGGTTACCAATATTCTTCAAAATATCTTTGTTTGTGTTCGGCAAAATGAAAGAAATTCATACAGGTATGGAAACAACTTGAGGGGGCGTAAATGATGACTGAGTTTTCATTTTTGGGTGGACCATCCGCTTTAAGGGATTGTCATGTTTTTTAAACATATCAGCTCAGATTTATGTCACAGACTGAATTACTCTCTGTAATAAAGCTTGACACAAATGAGGTTATATGTTGTCACTGTATGCTCTGTGTTTTTTTTTTTTCTTCAGCCAGTGAGGATGCAGATGCAGGGGCTTCAGGGGTGTGAAGTTGCCCTGTCCATTGGCCATGTGGGATCTGGGTCACTGTGACCCTAAACGCTGCACAGGACGGAAGCTGGCTAGGAAAGGTTTAGTGCGCTGCCTTCGACTCAACCAGCGCTTCAATGGCCTGATCCTCAGCCCGATGGGAACCAGATACTGGTTACACCTGCAGACAGGTCAGGTCTAGTCACATTTATTTATTTCAAAGCAGCTTTACAGAGATAACAGAAAAAATATTCAAAAGGTTTGTTTCCAGAAGAAAAAAGCATCACAGTCCAGCTTAAAGAAGTTCAGTGATGTTTCATTTTTGTTTTAAAAAAGTTATTAATTTAGTTAATTTATATATATATATATATATATAGCTGCTCTGGAGAAAACCATGATGTCATTGTCCAGCTCACTTCAGTTCATGTATAATAGTGTCAATGCAGGCAGATCAATATTATTGTTAAATATTAAATTAAATGTTTATTTTCACAAAATCACATTTACACAAAATAGAAAATAGCTGCTTTAAATTTTAATAATATTTCACAATATTATATAATATACAATGTATAATAGTTTTTCTTGTATTTGTGATAAAATATATACTCTTGGTGAGCCGAAGAGGCGTCTTTTAAAAACAATTGAAAAAACATAGCAACCCCAAAACTTTTGAACTATTGTGTGGATAAAAATGATAGAAAATGTCTTCATTTCCAGGGAGATTGTGGCACAGGCTGGGCTGGCAGTGATTGACTGCTCATGGGCACGGCTTGAAGATACGCCTTTCAGCAAATGATTGGCTCACATCCGAGGCTTTTGCCGTTCTTGGTCGCAGCAAATCCTGTAAACTACGGAAAGCCGTGCAAGCTGTCCTGCGAGGCTTATGCTGCCACCTTCTGCATTGTGGGTAAGCAGCTGCCAGCTTTAGCTTCTCTCTCCTGCTATTGCCATATGGATTTGTACTGAATTATAGCAGTGGTTTAAACATTATGCATTTCAATGGCTGATAAAACTGACTAGAGAGAGTGGTCACAAATGGCCAAAATGATGCTGATATACAGTATGTTCAAAAGTTTGGTGATTCAACAAGGTTTATTGGCCAATAATTGGCCATTAAAATTGTACAAAAAATAAATGCAGTTGTTTAAACTATTTTTTTTTTCAAAGAAAATCATTAAAAAAAAACAGTTTCCCACAAAATATGAAGCAGCACAACTGTTTTCAGCATTGTTTATAATCAGAAATGTTTCTTGAGCAGCAAATCAGCATATAAGAATGATTTCTGAAGGATCATGTGACCGTAATGAAAAATGAATTGCAATACAGGAATAGATTACATGGCAAAATGTTTTTTTGCATTTATTTATTTTTCGACTGAAATATATTCAGCCTTGGAGGGGACACCAGACTAATGTCAAGAAAGTAATATGTAATAATGATAGCAACTGAGATTAAATTGTGCAGTTTTGCTGAAATGAAATGGACATTTATTTGTGTATTGACGTGTATATGTTCATGCATCAGGATTTCGTGACCTGGCTGTGCTCCTGCTGAGGAAGTTTAAGTGGGGTTTGGGATTTTTGGAGCTGAACAAGACTCTTCTCAGAGCGTTACGCTTCCAGCCAATCCGAAGAGGAACTGCTGGCTGTGGAGAAAGAGTTTCTCCAAGAAACTCCTCAGGAAGAGGAGATAGGTACGTTCCAATTATGCTTTTTTACATTACTTTCTTTAGTGTGTAATGTGGCTGTTTGAGCATGAAAAAGCTCTGTAAAGCCCTCAAAGGAAGCTTGGTGCGCATTGTTTCTCCCTGAAACACTGTTGAGTTGCTTTAGAAGTGTGTTGAAACTCCCGGTTATGGTAAGGGGCGGGACATTTCCCAAACACATTCAAAGCGGTTGACCAATCACAACACTGGTGTAGCTGGCAAACAGAGCACATTTGTGACTTTCAAAAGGAGGGGAACTAAACGGCTGCGTTTCCCAAAGCCAACTATGGTCGCCAGTTCTGATATTACCAACAACCGTTATTGGCTAATGATTCTTTTGGGTAAGGCACCCCAGGGGCCGGTTTCACAAAAGCTATTTTAGACCGGTCTATAGTGTTCAACAAGTCTAAAATTTGCTCATAGACTGAGTCTAATGCAAGATAGACTGTTTTACAAAAATAAAGACTGACTTAATTTAGACCAAATAATTAGACACCTTTCTCACAGACTAACTTAGGTCTAATACTCTTATTGCCATATTACCATGGCAACCAGCAGTAACAATCAGTTACATTACAAACAGTAATGTACATTTTCCAAATTAAACATTTCTTCTTGTTACTACATACATAAATTTCTCAAGTAAAATATCCTTTCCACTGGGGTAAACTGCACCGAAGCGGTTGAATGCGCTTACTCAATCCGCCATGTTTTTTTTGTTTTGTTTGAAAGTGTCTTATTTTACCCAGAATGCATTGCAGTGTAATCCAACTCAAGATAGTCAGAGTCTTAAGCCCTTTGTGCAACGGTCTGACTTAGAGTCTATCTGAAGTCTTATTATCTGCTATATCTAAACCATAGTCAAAGTCTATGTGGCCTCTTTAAAAAAAAATCTAATATATGGCAAGAGTTTTGAAAATAACTTAAAATAATTTGTTATGTGTGTTTGTGTTCAGATCCTTTCGATGTGGACTCAGGAAGAGACTTTCTGAACCTCAACAAGCCAATCCTGTGAGACTCTTTTTTTATCATTATGATTCTACTATGAATTTTGCTTAATTTCAACCTGTTAAAGTAATCTGTGTGTGTTTGTTCTCTCAGGGCTGAGGATGATATTGACAGTGACGAGACATCGGAGGAAGACGATGATGATGAGGAGGAAGAACGGAAGAGTAAAGCGGAAGAGGATGATGAGTGAAAGTGATCTGATAGTCTTGGTTTGTGTAATCTTAAAATGAAACCTTTGGGGAAGGAGGACTTTCAGTGACTGATTTAGTAACACTGACCTTCACTTGACATAAGCACACTTCTGTTTTATGAGTGTTTACAAATGTTGAAAGATGGAACTAGTGAGTTAAACAAACCAGAGTAATCGGATACTGTAGTCAAGGTTTCAGTGAGCAACTTCCCAAATACTTTTTATTATGTGCAAAATGTGCTGTTTGTTCATGGAAGAATCTTTCTCAGAACTGTAATGATAACATTATTTGTTGCAAAACAAATTGACTGTTGTCTATAAAGCAGAATTAAATGTTTAAATAAATATTCAAATTACTGTTTGTTAATATGCTGCATTTGAGTTAAGTTTGCTTGGTGTTTGGCAGGATCTTGAGTTCCACTTTCTTTAACCCAGCCTGTGTATTTCAGTTATTTACATGTTGAGCACTCTATACATGCCACAAACCCTCAAATGTGATAAACGAGGGAACCCCACCCTAACATGTAAAAGGCAACTCACTTTATAAACTTTTTTAAAATATTAAAATGTTTAAAGAAATGTACGTACATTTATAACACTATAATTTGTAAATATATTACCTTTGCATCCCAAAACAAACAAACAAACAAACAAACAAACAAACAAACAAACTAGTTAATGCTGCTGTGAAGGTGTGTGATGGTAAAATTGACATCTTTCTCTCTTCTGACTGCGTTTATCAATCTCTCTATTTTTTTCCTCTTTTAAAAGTTGTGGAAAACACTATTGTGGAGTTGTTCTTCTCTCAGTTATTCACCACTAGAGAAGTTTACCCATTCTATGGAGTTCCGCTATTGAGAAACCCCGAAATTATGTTAAAATCACTCAATGCTGCTACATATGAGGCAACATATACATTATAAAGACATATATTACTACAGTGATATTTAATACATCAATAAAATATCCGACGGTGAATGGTGAATGGTGAATGGTGAATAGAATAATGAATGTGAATGTCACCCAGTTTTTAAAAACGAACATTACGCTGACTGTTTGACGGAAGTTAAGTCACACCCATACATTCGCGCAAAGCGTCATGGGGTGTTGGAAAAATATGGATTTACATGGAATTTTGGGGATTCGCCGTTTGGGGGCGCGCGGTATTTTTATTTTTTTTTCCTCTCGACTGCAGTAGTGTTGTTGTGGCGTGACGTCACAGCCGTGAAGCGAAGGCGCAGAGAGGGCGGCGATGACTACAGTCTTCACAATTATTTAATCGCCAAATAAATTACCCACGGAAAACTTCCATGGCAAGAGCCACGAGTCAGATTGTGAGTACCGCTAGCCTCTTGGGAACGCGGGCTCGGAGCCGCCTCGCGCCGCGTTGCGCGCGCTGCTTGTAACGGCGATTTTTGGGGGTGGCGCGGGACGCTTGCGACCCGACTCTTTGCTTAGCATTTAGCTTCATTCAGCCGCTAGTCGCCCTAAACAAGCGCAGGTCTATTAACCAGGAAGTGTCAACTTTTGTTTCTTATCGTAATTTATACAGGGATTTCTCAATGAATTATTAGGCTTGATGTTGATATTTTTAAAAGAGCATTGTAGATACATGCTCATATTGTTATGTGTTAGCGCTGCGAGCTAATTCTATCAACAAATGAAGTTGCTTGTTTTCTTAGCCGTTAGCCTGACCGCTAACTCACGACATAGGGTTTTGCGTTGTGGCTGTCTTAAATCTGCTTTCGATTTACATAAATCATGTTTATTTCAAAGAATTAATTGAGAACATCCAGGGCTTGTTCGTAAGTCTCTGACAAACTACAACAGCGGTTTTGTGTCAGTCGCGCTTCTAGCATAAGTCGCCTCAGGTTGTTTTGCCTCTTTTGCTTCTATGTTTGCTCTCAGTTTATCATTTTAATTCGCAATTAAGGGATAATTAGTTGTACTACATGTATATAACGGCTTATTAACATGTCCATGTTATCAGTGACTTAAGTTAGTTAAACATGTTATTTCCACTGAAATGAACAGACTCAGAGTTGCGGCCTATAAAAGTGGCTTGGAGATTTTTAAGGTTTCACCTTCTCCATGTTCTTTTGACAGCCTATAATTATTACGTATAACGTCATATAGATCACTAGACTGAGACAAAACCCTTATGAATATGATTGGTGAATTATCAGGCTCATTGGCACAGGCACAGCATATTAAACTGGGTATGTAGGTTTTGATTTATCAAGATGTAAATCCTGCAATGTAACTTGCCTCTGTTATTTCGGTTGCTGTTATTGTTGTTTCTCAAGCCTCGTTAAGTGTATGAAGTATGAATTAATATTGTGGTGCGTGGGTTGCTAAGGGTAGTTAACAGGATTATTGCTGGAGATTTGACCAAAGTTTCTTGTTGACGTGTGACTCATGTTTTATAGAGGTGTTTTGAAGTTCGTTATGCTGATTATGAATAATGTGAGCTGCAGTTACAGGTAGTGATGGGAGAAACAGAAGCTTTTCAAAGCTTCGAATCAATTGAACTCGAAAACGATTCCCTGTTTCGAAGCGTTGGAGGTGGCACATGTTAGTGACCTCTGCTGGTCAGAACTGTGTAAATGCAACAAAAACTCATGCCAAACATGCATAAAAATAGCTTTTGCAAATTAGTTTTATTGAAAGTATAATATATCAAATGCAACTAACTGATCATGTAATCTTGTTTTGTTTGTTCTATGGATAGCTCAGCTAAACAAGCTATTGAGAATACTATTTACTACTAGTAATCATTTTAATTATACAAATGCTTCATGAAACGTCTACAAATGTTTTAAGCTGATCAGGTAAAAACCATAGCTGCTGGGTGAATCTGCATGATTCATGGGTTCACAAGAGATCGTATTATACCCTCTTCACTATTCCTTACAAGGGAACGGGGGCGATTTCGGACAAAGCTTTCTAAACAGTTATGACACAGAGAAGCTTCGAATTACTGAAAACACGTGACTTTGATACCACTGATTTAAAATAAAAGGTTCGTAAAAAGATTTCGAAGTTTCATGAAGCAGTGTTTTGAAAGCACCCATCAAGCAGTGTGAGAGAAAGTGTATATTAGTTCCCTTTTTAATAATTTAACAGTGATATCCAGTGTAATTATGAATATTCAGTGTAATTTAGGCAGAGCCACAAATGTACGTTTTTTTTAAGTAAATTATATGTGAGAACTGTTTAGATGCTCGTTAACTCTTAAACAGATTTGAAGTCAGAATGACACCCTGTGCATGTTTTCATTTATCAAAAACTTGTAATGTATAAATATTTTCTCTAAAGTATTTAAATAATACAAAAGCTAAGAAATGGTGTGCTTTCTTTCATAAAAACTATCACAAGCCGTAGTTCAGTAATGTGAGTAATACACTGACTTCCTCTTTCTTTTTCTCGTCAGTATGATGTTGCATCCCTCCACTCCTCTGTTCTCATCTCCTGTCCACCCATGGTAAGAGGCCAGCAGGACACGCCCCGTCTCCACGGCAGCAGCATGGAGGGACAGGCACTACCCCCCAGCCGACCCAGCCTCGCAAGAAGAGACCCGAGGATTTCCGATTCGGAAAAATATTGGGAGAAGGCTCCTCTCTACCGTATGACACACTTTTGAGATGTCTTGCACATCTGATGTACCTCATAGTATTATTCATTTAATGTACTTAACCTTTGACATCTGTACTACTTTGCAGGTTGTCTTGGCAAAGGAACACTCGACAGGGAAGGAATATGCAAGTAAGTTGTTACATCATCAGACTGTGGTTCATATGCATTACTAAATGTACTAAACATGTACTAAAAGTGTTTGTGCACGTGTTTCAACAGTTAAGATCCTGGAAAAGCGCCACATAATGAAGGAGAACAAAGGCGCAATATGTTAAGAGAGAAAGAGACATCATGTCACACCTGGATCATCCATTCTTCGTCAAGCTCTTCTTCACCTTTCAGGATGAAGAGAAGCTCTGTATCCTTCATGCACTTGATGGTGGTTATAAAACTTCAGGGTGGTCATAAAATTGGTTACTGATTCGATACAAATCACTAGCCTGGGTTTCCCTGGGTTTTGTGCTTCAGATGATCAATGCAGTCAATCAAGAAAGCATGTCAAAATGATTATTCCCAAACTGTAAATGGTTCAGTTCATCCAAAAATGTATTCTGTATTTTCTCCCTCTCATGTTGTTTTCGTGCGTCACACAAGCATTTGAACGTCCTTGTTTACTACAGTTATACGTTGTTGTAAATCTGTTCGTCATCATATGAATGAAGCCATCGTGTTTCCTCAGACGTCTTGGTTTTGGATTAGACCAGGAGTATTTTTACGATGCCTTTATGACATTTTTTGGATCTTTTAAGTTTTAGAGGAATGGACTAGAAATCTAGAGGGACAGAAATCTTCTAGGTTTCATTAAAATACCTTCATTTGTGTTTGGAAGTTGAATGAAAATCTTGTTGGTTTCAAACGACATGAGGGCAGAATTTACTTTTTCGGTGGATTATACTTTATAAATACTCTAAATTGAGTCTTGGATAATACTAACTATCGCAAATGATATCAGCGACACATATCGTCACATTTTTATATCTCATCTTCTTAATGTAAGATATATCTTAATGTTGACTGAGTTTGAATCGAATGCTTTCCTGAATGTACTGTCAGATTTTGGATTGAGCTATGCTAAAAATGGCGAACTGCTAAAATACATTCAAAAATTGGCTCGTTGACGAGACCTGTACACGTGTTCTACTCCGCTGAGATAGTTTGTGCTCTTGAGTACTTGCATCAGAAGGGCATCATCCACAGGTTAGTAGGTTTGTCTTTAATAGTTTTATTTGTCCTTTTTCTGTAGTGTGTTTTAAAATGGTGGAGTTATTTCTGTTACTGTGGTTTTGTTACAGAGATCTAAAGCCAGAGAATATTCTGCTCAGTGAAGAGATGCACATTCAAATAACAGACTTTGGCACGGCCAAACAACTGTCCTCTGACAGCAAACAGGGTAATGGATATACTCCACATAACAATCATCCTCTGACAGTGTAAACCGTTCATGAACAAGTATCCTCTTTTGATAGTGACTGACATTGTTAATCTGACGTTTCTCTCCGCAGCAAGAGCAAACTCATTTGTTGGTACGGCTCAGTACGTCTCTCCAGAATTACTGACTGAGAAATCTGCCTGCAAGAGGTAAACGTGACTGATGCATATTTCATGCAGTTGTAATGCTTTCGCGTAATGAAATGGGCCTAATTCAGAGAGATGCGTCATGTTAGTTTGTTGAAGCATTTATTTAGTGGTTCCTCTTCTGAATCCCGGAGACATTATGTGCAATAACTAAACAAAGACCAAGAACAAGGGTTTATTTGATGTTTTGACTAAAGGTTCATTTTATTTGGCTTACTTGTGTGTTTATCTTAAACATTTTTTCTTGTGGCAGTTCGGATCTTCTGGGCATTAGGCTGCATAATCGTACCAGCTTGTTGCTGGTTTGCCGCCATTCAGAGCTGGGTAAGTTTCTTTTCAGCATGTACTAGCGATGTGCAAAACTAGATATTGATTTAAAGTGGTTAAGGGTGCTCCGATCAGGGGTTTTGGGGCGCTTACCCGATCCCTGGATGCAGAACTAGCCATAACCGTTCACCAAAGTAAGATAATACTACATGATAAATAGAAGGCTTCAAATAGACCCACTGGGATTATTTCTTAACAACAACGTGTTTCTATTAGGCCTATGAAAAAAAAATTAAGATGATGAGAACTATCATGAATTGACAACTCTTGATATATTGGCAAGCAAAATGTGCAATATATTCCATTCCCTCTCTTAGAGGTGATTAAGAGCAGCTTAGAGCTTAACAGACATGGCATTCCTGCGAGGAAAAGAAATTTTATCATTAATGGACAGTAATCAAATGTAAAAACACTGCATTGTATTCATTGTATAAATTATAGATTAATCCTAATTCCAGACTAAATCTACTAAAGAGCAGTGAGTGATTTTTTTCTTTGTCTTTTGTTGTGTGATTAACAGTAATGACAGACAGCTGCAGGAATATTAGGTGGCTGGCACTTTAAGACTGCACGGATCCAATATACTGTTACACTGATTTTCCACTGTTTTCTTAGTGTTTCAACCCCCAACCGTTTATATTCACTTAAGACATAACCAACGGTGTTAAGTGAATACTCACCAAGCGTTAAGCGATAGGTCTCTTTCTTTCCTCTGTTGAACACAAAAGAAGATATTTTGAGAAATGTTAGGGTTAAGGTAACCAGACAGTTGACGTAGCCACTGACTTGACTTCCATAGTAGAAGAAAATGCAATAGAAGTCAATACCCTTTTAAAATACACTTTTAATTTTTTTCTAAACGTGGTACTCGTGACACGAGAAAATAGTGAGATATTATACTACTGTCAAAAAAGTGCAGAGTTTGAAGCATTGGGTTTTCCCATGCATATTGTCAGAAGCTGAAATCTCCAATTACTAAACATCGTTTTCTTTTAATCCATCACAGGAATGAGTATTTAATATTCCAGAAGATTATAAAACTTCGAGTACGAGTTTCCTGAGAAATTTTTCCCCAAAGCTAAGGACCTTGTGGAACAGCTTCTGGTCAGCCTTATTTAATCATACATGTTTGTTTTTCTATTCATAGTGTAGGTGAGGATCTGCTTTGTGCTCATTGGTGTTTTACTTTCACAGTCATTGGATCCGTGCAAGCGGATTGGCTGTGATGAGATGGGAGGCTACGGACCGCTGAGGTCCCACCCTTTTTTCGAAACCGTTAGCTGGCATGATGTACATTTGCGGACTCCTCCCCAAACTAACGGCTTACCTTCCCGCCATGTAGGAGGATGACGAAGGACTGCTATGGAAATGTGAGTCAACACTAAAGACTTGATTTTCTTCAGAAAATGTAAAATTGAGATCATTCTCATATTCCTTTTCTCTTTTATTTCCAGTATGATGATCTCCTGAGTCAGTTCAGTTGTATGCAGGTGGCACAGCCTGGCCCTGCCCCTTTAGTTCCCTTTACAGTAGAGACAACTGCTCCTACGTATAACCCCTCCCCTAGTGTGGATCAGTTTATACATATTCATGAGCTAGACAGTAATAGCATGGAGCTCGACCTACAATACAGCGACGAGGAGAAACGCGTCTTACTGGGCAAGCAGAGTGCTGCAAACCCATGGTACACAAATACAGTCTTTTTATGTGGCTTTCGATCTGTGCATGCTTTCTGTAACTTTTTTTAATTTATTATTATTTTTATCAGGCACCAGTTTGTGGAGAATAACCTCATCTTAAAAATGGGCCCAGTGGAACAAACGCAAAGTGAGTAACTGTTGGTAGTCTGTTCATCTGTAAGAGTATTCAGTCAGATAGAATTGTTTTCCATCCAATTCCTGAACAAATGACTCTTGAAATGTTTAGGTGTGTTCGAACGACATCAGTAGTGACGTTAGAGAGACAGACGTGCTCTGTATGCTTTCGAATCACTCACTGTAATTTGATGTCATGCATCGATCGGTCTGCGCAGAGCAGATTTAAGTCGAGCACGCCTATTGTTTTTAGTGAATTAAAGGAGTAGTTCACTTTTAAAAAAAAACCTTTGCTGATAATTTACTCACCCCCATGTCATCCAAGATGTCCATGTCTTTCTTCAGTTGAAAAGAAATTAAGGTTTTTGATGAAAACATTCCAGGATTTTCTCCATATAATGTACTTCAATGGGAACCAAACGGTCCAAGGTCCTGAAAGACAGTTTCAGTGCAAACTGTTCAAAAGGCTCTAAACGATTCCAGACGATGAATAAGGGTCTTATCAAGTGAAACGATTGCTGATTTAAAAAAAACCAACAACAAAGTTAAAGTTTTATAAGCTCAAATGCTTGCCTTGCTCTGTTCTGTCATGCGTGTTCGTGACTCTCCTGTTCAAACTCGTTCATTAAAACGAACGAATCTTTTTCCGAGTTAATTCGTCCATTTCGTCCGTTGAATGAACCAAATGACACGAAAAAGATTTGTTCATTTTGCATTGAAATGGTCTTTTGGACCTTGGACCATTTGGTTACCAGTAAAGTCCATTATATGGAGAAAAATCCTGGAATATTTTCATCAAAAACCTTAATTTCTTTTCAACTGTAGAAAGAAAGACATGGACAAATTGGATGACATGGGGGTGAGTAAATTATCAGCAAAAGTTTGTTTAAAAGTGAACTGCTCCTTTAGAACCATACAACACGATCATCAAGTCAATTGCTGATTGAATGATTCTTATGATTCAGTTCTAATTGGTGAATCAAAACTGTGTGAACAGTGCAGTCCCATCCAGTTCCCTAACAAATGATTCTTATGATTTGATTATTTTTAGTCGATCTAAAACTATACAGCATGACCAGTATATTCCATCTAATTCCTGAATGAATGACGCATATTATTCAGTTCGTTTTAGTAAATCAAATCCAATTTTGTTAATTTTAGTGAGTCAGAACCACGCAGAACAACCAGTGTAGCCAGACCAATTATTGATGACTGATTCACATGATTTAGTTATTTTTAGTGAATCAAAGACTTTTGGAAGTTCCAGGACTGGAGCTAAGTTTTAAAATCTTGCTTTATTAAAAGACTTGATGTGTTTCATTGTGTCTTTCCCTTTTGTGTGCATGTTTAGGGTCTGTTTGCACGGAGGAGGCAGTTGCTACTGACTGAGGGTCCTCACTTGTACTACGTGGATCCGGTCAATAAAGTTCTGAAAGGGGAGATTCCATGGTCACCTGAACTACGGCCAGAAGCAAAGAACTTTAAAACCTTCTTTGTTCACACGGTAACAGCAGTCTATTATTATCTTATAATGTCACATCTACGTGGTTTAAATCTGACGTTTAATGACGCTGCTTTGTTCCCGTAGCCAAACCGGACGCACTATCTAATGGACCCAAGCGGCAATGCAGATAAATGGTGCAAGAAGATCCAGGAAGTTTGGAGGAAGATCTACCACAAACACCAGAGCCCCAGCCTATAGGACTACAGTGCTCCTCCCCTTTGGCCACGCCCCCACAGCTCTCCAACCAATCACAGGACGGGGACACGCCCCTGTAGAGACGCCTCTCCAGCTATATATTGTCTTTGTCTCCTCATATATCAGTCCCGTCGCTCCCAGGCACTTTCTCTGTTCAGATTCAGTTCTTTCACACGCCGAGGGTGGAGTCTTCACAACCAAAAGCAGCAAGGCCGTAGTCAGCACGTCCCGTCGGCAGGCGAGCGATAGAAAACCTTTATCACACGTTTAGACCAAGTCTTTCCATCGGTTTAAAGCAATGCAGGTAACAAACCCTTTCAAATCGTGCAATCTCCACCCACCTGTCGCCGAACAAGTGCACACGCTCTCCTTCTCCGTCTCCAACGCGAACACACACTCATTACATTGAAACGCCTAAACGCTTTGTAGTGTGTCGCTTTAGTCTGCGTTTAGAATTAAGGCGGGTCCTTTTACCCTCATTGGCTACAGTAGCTGGTCTTGCTGATTCCGATTGGAGGATGTGGTGTCGAATCTCTCCTCAGCATGTTCACGTTACGAATAAAGCTTCAAATCGCACCAGGAGACGGCACCACACCGCCACAAAAGCCACATGGGTAATGTGGTTTTGAGAGGGTAATTGTCGCTCCCCTGGTCCTTTGCTGAAAGCACGACTGAGTTTAGCTGTTTTCCTTTAATTAAAGCGCTTGCATTGTGACGGTATGCTTTGCTGATTGGAGGCTTGCGACGGGAGGGACAATCTGGTCGTGCGCGTGTGTTTGGCTCCTCTCATTTGGCCGTTTTTAACAGGAAGTCCGTGGAGTGAGTGAGACCGACAGACTGAGTGTGTGTGTGTGTGTGTGCGCGTGTGTCTTCCTGATCGGTAACAGATGACTGTGATGTACAGTTGATGTAAAATTGCAAATGGGAGGTGAGTAAAGAGGTGACTCTAGGATCCAGGTTTTGTATTTTTATTCTTGTATAAGGTTATTGGGCCGCTCCGTTCTGGCCTGGCTTCTGTGTTATTTAAATTCTAATATATGAAAGCATATTTGGATTGAAGTCATGTTCCAGGGCCTTGCTGTGTATGTATTGAATATGTATAGCCTTTGAATGTGAAGAATTATTGTAAACTATGATATTTTACTGCTTTTGTTTTCTTACTATATCATATACATTTTCTATTTGCGCAGTGATTGGCTCATTTCTGATAATTTAATGCCTGTATGCGCACGGCCCCACTTGTCTGTGTGTGCGCGCATGTGTGTCTGTGTGTGAGAGAGATATGGTTTGTGTGTGTGTGTGTGTGTGTGTGTGTGTGTGTGTGTGTGCGTGGGGGGTCTTTGTGCGTGTAGGCAATGTGTGTATTCTTCTTGTCGACCTTTTGCGCTCGGCAAAACCTAGAACTGAAATAAAGCATGTAGGGTTTTAGGCCAACAAACACAGTCTCTTTGGTTTTTTCTGTGTTTGAATGATATTGATTTTATTTTGATTATATTCCCTTGACAGTCAAAGGCTATATAATGTAAGGAATATATGCATAAAAAATAAATGAAACCCTTGTAGGATTAAGAACATTTTAATTATCCTAAAAATATGTATTTATTATATTTGATTTATTTTTTCACTTTTTGGGGTGGAATAGATTCAGGACATGTTTCTGACCGGCTTTGTTAGATCTATTCTGTAGATTAATTAGGCTAGTATTTTCATAGCCAAGTCAGTTTCAAAAGTAGCTAATCAATTTGACCCACTAATTACAAACTAACTTCATGACACCAGTTTGGAAATCTGAATCATCCGGCCTCTGTACTGAACTCATGCAATCTCACAGTTGTTCGTCAGCCCTTCAGGCTAAAATAAATGGGCTTTTAGTCTCTCAACCTAGTGGGCATTTTTTGGAATCACATGCATCATGTGATGACCTATAAAGATTTTTACTACAAGTATTGCAGGCACCATTTAAAAAAGCTGTTCATTAGGCATTAACCTTCAAATGTTCTTCGTTTCCTGTTTATACTTCTGGGCTTTGGGGTCTATACGACCCCAACAATTGATTAATTGTACAAAAATATACATTTTTAATCACAAATAATATATCATTTTTGTTTTGTTTACTTCTCATCTATTCATTAATGCTGTGTTTTTGGAGATATAAAGTACTTTGTGTATCCTTATACTGTACCACACAATTCCTCAACTACACCATTAGCTTGCATACGAAATATTATTTTTATGATACATTGCATTTATGCTCTAGTACTAGGCCTTCATTTCTGTGTAAAAAGTTTCAGATTTATGCCAGATTTGTTTTTTGTTTTTTTGACACATGAAGAAAATATATTTAGTTTTTTTTTCACATTTCCCATTCATTTCAGTGTGGGGTCATACTGACCCCGAAGACCAGAAGTGTAAACATTTTTTTACATACCTTCAGAACAACCAAATCAAGCCCAGTTTTTTGTGTGTGTATAGATAGATAATGTATGAAAAGTCACAAAATCTTATTCCACTGAGATGAAGCAAACCTTTTTTTCTTCTTCTATAGACCCCATGACCTGATTGAGGGCTACAGTAACACTTTACGGTCCAACTCTCACTATTTAAGTAGTTGCTTATTAGCATGCATCAAGCAATTTGATTGCCAAAGCGAAGTTCGATCGAATCACTAAAAAGTATCGGTTCATTAGAATGACTCCTTTTCGAATCACTAGAAATTCAGTCGCTGACTATCCAGTGGGCTTAGATATCGGAATAAACAACACAGCCCATGTCTTTCTCCGTCTCGCGCCCAAAAAAACAAATCTGAGGGGTGTATCTCTCGCCGTCAGTGCGCTGCGCTCCTCGCGCATCTGTTGGGTTAACTTGGTTATATTGGAGTGGCGCGCGGTCACCGTTACGCACTTCAGCGGAACACCGAGCTCAGGATGGCCGAGAGTCACGGCGAGTATCAGCGGCCACGACTGTCGACTGCCTCCCGCTCAGACCTTTAACCACAGATCCTCCAAGTGGGTCCGTTTGAACGTCGGCGGCACGTATTTTCTGTCCACCAGACAGACTCTCTGCCGGGACCCCAAATCATTCCTGTTCCGCCTGTGCCAAGCAGAGCCAGACCTCGACTCGGATAAGGTAATACAGTTTGATTGTTTCATTTAGAGATGATTTTGCCAGTTCAACTGAGATAAATAAAGCTTCTAAGACTGGCCATTCATTTATTTAGTTCATGTATAAGTTATTTATAAAGAATGGGTGCGAAAAGTAGGTTAGAGAGTGCAGAAGTCTGTAAAATGATACTCAAACAAAGCTTCTTTAACACGCATTTCTCGGTATCTTTTGTCTAGTAATTATGTAATTTGACATTATTTATAAAAATGATAGGACCATTATTAAATAAGATATTATACCTTATATGCATCTACATCTAAACATTGTTTTAAAAAGCTGTAATGTAAACAAAACCAAAACTGACAGCTGTACAGAAATAAATGCTGTCTATCTATGTTTTTAAAACACTTATCGTGTGGCATTATGCATGCATAAACCTGTTTTTGTTCAGTTTTTTAATTATTCACAAGACAAAAGATCTATTTCTCCTCAGTTTGAGGAGATGCTTTAAAATGGGTCATCAGTATGAAGCTGTTTTTTCACTTCTCTGCAGTTCATAATCACTTATATTGTTGCATGGAGTTATTTGTGTTGTTTCTATGGTAATTTGGGGGGTTGTCCAGACGGCTGTTTTTGTCTAGAGTTGTTTTCCTGTCGGATGGACTCGAACAAACACACTTTTACCGTCCGCCCCAGTCCCAGAACAAGCCCTCTACTGTTCTTCTCCTCGAGTGTTGGGCTGGGGGGACGTGCAGGCGTCCTGGGGTGGCCATGTCGATGACATCATCAGCACATCTGCCCCAGTTTTACTTTGTAATCTGGACACATATCCTGCTTATGACACCTGAGCTGTGTCCGAGATCAGGGTTGAAGGTTATAGGTCAGATCAGGCAATGGTCAGTGTTGTTTTTAAGTGTAGGCCAAAAATATTAGAATCTGACATTTTAATTGCCTAAGTATAAAAAAGGTGCATTACAGCTGGTACTTGGTTTTATTTCTAAGTAAAAATAGCCTAGTATTATTTAACATGATTGAATCAATTAGACTGCAGTTATTCCAGTGGAAAATAAGAGGTTTTATAGAATTTTTTGCATTATATCCAAACACTTGAAAAAAATCAATGGATAAAATCGGGAAAACCTGATAAACTGTATCAAAATGCTATCTAAAAAAATTATCAAATTTAAAGACTGAAATAGCATTATTGTGACATGAATAAAAATAAAGGTGTTATAAGGACAAAATAATTGTCTTCAGTCTACATGATTATTATTAGATATTACTTACTAATATTTGAATTTATCGTTAAACCTAACATGCTTTGATTTTTTGTTAAAATCAGGTTTTAAATTTTGAAAACAGAATAGAAATAGCAATTATAGTGTCGTTAAATGGATGAAAATAAAGTGTAGTAATATAACCATGAAAAACCTTTCTACAGTCTACGTTTGTGAAATCTTACTGCCTAATATTTGAATTAGAACGCTTAAATGTAACGTTAAAATGTTTTCTCCTAGTAATTATCTCATAATATGCAGAAATAATTGTACGACAAACAGCAATGTTTTGATAACGTCTATATAAGATACCGTCTTGTATAGATATTTGAAAATGGTTTACTTTACGTACATTTTAACGTTACATTTAAGCGTTCAAATTCAAATATCTATACAAGACGGTATCTTATATAGACGTTATCAAAACATTGCTGTTTGTCGTTCTTAACCAATTGCGTGAGTTTGGGGGCGGAGCTAATGTTCAGAAAACATGTTTGTAACTATTGCATTTTATTTGGTGGCAACAAATTACACGCTTCCTCTTTAAATCGTATCATATAACGAGTGGTTGAAGTGCACACTTTCACTGTAACAAATTAAATAGGCTACTTTTTTGCCATTTGCACAGCAGTGTGTGTCACATCCTTTTGGGTTCTCGCTGCTCCTGCTGTCTTACCTCCTCTCATCTCTCAAATCTCAGACGGTAATCTCAAAATAACCCTAATCCAGAATAATCCTGCTCTCTAGGGGCTTTAACCCTGTAAAGAGCAGGAGTCTCTAAGGCTCTGGGAAATCACTCCACGCTGTTTGTGCCCCAGATTTGATAAAAGGCGGATTTCAGCCTCACACACTGTTCCAGGTCCATTACGCATCTGGAAGTGTCCTGGTTGAAGCTTGAACAGAATATTGTGAGTGTGTGTGTATCGCATACGTTTATTTTTTATGAATGTGGCCTGCATGCCATTAAAAACAGATGCCGAGTCCCACACACACACTCACGCGCACAACTCATTAATGTTTAAACTCACTTTCCTCTAATGGATCTCTTCTCTTGCTGTTATCTGGTTGCACGCAAACGCTGTTTTGTAATAATAATGATAACTTGATTTTCACATTTTCCATTGTCAAAACCTCTCACAAAAAAGGTACTATTTTTACTGTTTTCAGAGGGTTTTAGCACATCGCTATGTGGTTGCTAGGGTGTTTCCAGGGCATTGCTGTGCAGTTAGGGTGTTTGTAGGTCACTGAAGTTTCTTTCTCTGTCCTTTCATTTCTACTGTAGGATGAGACGGGGGCATATTTGATTGACAGGGATCCCATGTATTTCTGGCCGGTACTGAATTATCTGAGACATGGAAAGCTGGTCCTTAACAAGAACCTGACAGAGGAAGGTACGTCAAACATGCACCGTCAAACAGACATGATCGAGAGTGTGATTGTTGATCTGCAACTTTAATTCGGTTTGCATGTGTGTATCTCAGGAGCTCTTGAAAGAGGCGGAGTTCTACAACATCACATCGTTAATAAAACTCATCAAAGAAAACATCAGTGAAAGAGATGCTAAGACCATACACGTAAGGGAGCAGGAAAACACACAATTCACTTTAAATTAGGCTAGATAAAGTTTCATTATAAAGTTATGAAATTTAATTCTGGCAGTATGCAAATCTACATGTGCCTTCAGGGATACATTTAAAGTAGACCTACCGATTATATTATGCCCCTTTTAGATGTAATATAAGTCTCAGGTGTCCTCAGAATGTGTCTGAAGTTTCAGCTCAAAATGCCCCACATACCATTTATTACTCCATGTTATTGAGTATTTTTTGAGTGGAAGGAAAAACATGCTGTTTTCGTGCATGTGTCTTTAAATGCTAATGAGCTGCAAAAACTAAAACATCTGTTTGGTTTTGATTATCATCTCTATCGCGGTGACGCTCGCGTGACATTGCAGTTCTTTTCAAGTTTATTATCTGCATGCATTTTAGTGTTGTGCCTGAATGCGTTCATATTTTCGTGTTCACTCTATGCTAATAAGGCAGAGTTCATCAGAAGTCGTGGGCGGGGCCTAAGCTTACTGTACGCGACATAGGGCTGGGCAACGATTAATCGTGAATAATCACATCCAAAATACATTTTTTGTTTACGTAATATATGTGTGTGTAGTGTGTATAATTATTTTGTATGTATAAAACGCACACATGCATGTATATATTTAAGAAATATTTGCATGTATATACTTTATATATATTTATACATAATTAATATGTATAAATATAAATATTTGATATATTAAGAACACATTTTTCTTAAATATATACATGCATGTGTGTGTATTTATATATGCAAAATAATATTATGTAAACACAAACTTTTATTTTGGATGCGATTAATCGTTGCCCAGCCCTACTTGTGACATCACATTGCATAGAAACTGCAAACAGCTTATTCTGAGACACGATTCATGATTTATGGGGATTAGAAAAAATAATGCATGGATTTTTAACATTATATGGTGGTTGTGTACACACTGCCGACATACATTTATGTTCAAACACCATATTAAAGTGTATTCTGCATAATGGGTCCCCTTTAAATGAAATTTAAATGTAGCATGTAAATGGAGGACAAATGTTTAAGATGCTTTACCACCCTCGTCTCTGTCTTCAGACGCCAGTCAAGCATGTTTACAGAGTTCTGCAGTGTCAAGAGGAAGAACTGACGCAGATGGTCTCGACCATGTCGGGACGGATGGAAGTTTGAGCAGGTAAATCAAACCCGACATCAGTTCATCTGATCATTCCAGCTCCACAACAATCAGAATCGCTCCCGCCGGTTCAGCTGACCTGCGGTGTGTGATGCAGGCCCTGCCTTACGCTCTGATTGGTTGTTGCAGCTTGTCAGTGTAGGTTATGGGCGGGCCCAGAAGTCAGAGTTTTTCCTGATTGTGTCTCGGGAGGTGAAGGGGGAGGAGTCAAGCCAAACTCACCCCGCCCACAGTGGAGAGGTGTGTCCAACAATCCCCTGTCCCCCCACTGAACCACTGCATGCCCTCGCAGTTTTGGTTTTCATTGCAATGGACACAGTGAATGTGGTTGTCCGGCATGTGACTTGCGTGGATGTCGTGCTTTCGATCTGCATGTTTATGAGTGTTCGCATGCTTTTAACAGCGGTGGATCTCTGCATTCTGATGCGTTCCCGAGCATGTGGACTGTTTAGGTGCGCCATGTTATATTTTAATTTAAAGGGTTAGTTCACCTAGAAATGAAAATTATTTACTCACTATTTACTCACCCTCAAGCCATCCCAGGAGCCAGAATATCCTATATCAAAGAATATCCTGGATCTTCCAAGCTTTGTAGTGGGAGTGAATAGTAATTGTTGAAGCGGCACGTTTTTGTAAGAAAATATCCATGTTTATAACTTTATAAACTATAATCAATGGCTTGGTGAAAGGTCACTCTTCCGCCAGAACTGGTCTCGCGTACGGCTGTTAAAGGAGTAGTTCACTTTAAAAAAAACTTTTGCTGATAATTTACTCACCCCCATGTCATCCAAAATGTCCATGTCATTCTTTCTTCAGTTCGAATAGAAATGAAGGTTTTTGATGAAACCATTCCAGGATTTCCCATATAATGGACTTCAATGAGGCCCCAAACGGTTCAAGGTCCAAATGAGAGTTTCAGTGCAGCTTCAAAGGGCTTTAAACGACACCAGACGATGAATAAGGGCCTTAACAAGCGAAACAATCAGTCATTTCAAAAATAAATTAAAAAAAATTTAAGTTTTATAAGCACAAATGCTCGCCTTGCTCTGTTCTAATGAATGTTTGTGACTCTCCTGTTCGAACTCGTTTATCAAAATCTTTTTTCGAGTCATGACTCAAAGGGTCCTTAGAAAGACCTTATTCATCGTCTGGTGTCGTTTAAAGCCCTTTGAAGCTGCACTGAAACTCTCATTTGGACCTTGAACCGTTTGGACCCAATTGAAGTCCATTATATGGAGAAAATCCTGGAATGTTTTCATCAAAAACCTTAATTTCTTTTCAACTGAAGAAAGAAAGACGTGGACATCTTGGATGACATGGGGGTGAGTAAATCATCAGCAAATTTTTTTTTTTTAAAGTGAACTACTCCTTTAACTGAAGCCAGTGATTATAGTTAATAAATTTACAATAAATACGGATATTATTCTTACGAAAACGCATCGCTTCATTTCAGAAGGCTTTTATTAACCCACTGGAGTCATATGGATTACTGTTATGATGGATGGATGCGCTTTTTTGGGCTTCAAAATCTGCGGGACCATTCACTCCCATTATAAAGCCATGTACATGTGGAGTGAGTCAATTATGGGATAGTTTTAATTTTTGGGTGAACAAACCTTTTATAAGGCAAGACACCCCTAGTGAAAAAGGGTACAAATGTAACAAATGCATATATCAACATACTTCCCAGCATTTTTTTATGCTTTTTTTAAATAATGTATAAATATGCTAATTGTCTATTTGCATACATTTCCAAAAGAGATATCTGAACATTGGATAAAGCCAGGTTCAGAATTCTTGTTTTATTTTGATGACAATTACATAGATCATTTTCAGAGGATCTCTTTTAATCATTCCATAAATCAACAGCCAGAACAAAATACATTTTCACCATGTTTTTAGGACTAAAATGTATTAAATCAATCAAATGATATATGAAACAAACCCCTCTGTGACTGATTTTGAGAAAACAGCTTTTTAAAAAAGATCAATTGTAATTGGTATCTATAGACGCAAATAGATATAGCATTTAAAAGTGTATTTTGGATGTTTTCTTTCCATTAGTCTGAAAAAGCTGTCAGAATTGACCAGTGTGTGCAAAAACTAGCTTTTTTTGCCTGTAGTGTCTTGCCTTGAACTGATTATTCTTCCAAAAATGTCAATTCTGTCATTTTCTCACTGTTATGCTGTTCCAAACCTACACTTTATATCTACATATTGTGGGCAACATTCACAAAGTGAATGGGAACGGAAATAATATGCTCCAAAATAAGCATAATAAAAGTGTGATATAAGTGGAAATCACAATAAAAAAAATAGCTCTTGAATCACAATTGTGCTTAATACTTAAAATGCCGTCTTAAGATGTTAGTAACCCCAAATTGTCAAAACAAAAATGACATAATTAGCATTTTTGGGTGTACGGTTTCTTTAATCATTTATAGTCGCTCATTGAGAACAGTTGCTCATATCTGTGTGTTCCTCTTTGTTCTGTCTCTCTGTTTCTCATGTTTTATATAGTTGGTGAGTATCGGCTCCTCCTATAACTACGGAAGTGAAGATCAGGCGGAGTTCTTGTGTGTTGTATCTAAGGAACTGCACAACCAATCATATAGCAGCAGCTCCCAGCCCAGTGAGAAAGCCAAGGTAAGCAGCGTGTGTGTGTTCGGCTGTGTTCCAACTGGATTACTAGCACACTGCTCTATTGACCCTTCGCAGGGAGCTTGATTGACAGGTGACCTGACCAATCATACTTCGCCATTCGCCATTTTGTCCGACAAAGCAGTCAGGAAAGTTATAGCCCAGTCATTTTATAACAGAAGCAAACTCAACTGATTTTGTATCCTCAATATGTCCTGAGTAAGGAAAAAAAAGAGCCCTGAAGAATCCCATTAGGGGAAAGTTTAGAAAAAGACCCAAATATATCTCATTCATACACATATTCATTCTTTTTCTCACGTGAATAGGGTAAATATTTTAACCTTTAGATATCATCATGAAAATCACTGAGTTGATTACTTACATCAAGACTAACAAAAAAATGTATTACAAGTTTTGTTTAATTGTTTGTTAACATAGACAAACGGTACATAATATAATTACATATTAGCTAAATTGCATAATTACCCAAACAGTATCTAAACATTGGGTATAGCAGGTGAAAATGTTTTTTTGAATCTTGTTGACATATAACAGTAAAAGACTTAATATTAAGGTCTGAATGGAACCCATTTAGGCTACCCATGAACATTAATACAGGAAGAAGTAGTAACCAGCCTTTATTAATTATTATTGCAGAGATCATTTTCAGAGGATCTCTTTTAATCATTCCATAAATCAAGAAATACTGTCGATTCATACTATGCACACTACCATTCAAAGGTTTGGGGTCAGCAAGACTTTTAATTGTTTTAATAGCAAAGACATGTTAAATTGTTCAAACGTGACTTGAAAATAATATTACAAAAGATTCTTATTTTAAATAAATGCAGTTTTTTAATCATCTATTCATCAAATAGTCCTAAAAGAATGCATCACAGTTCCCACAATAAATTTTAAGCATAACAACTGTTTTATAATAATAATTAGAAATGTTTTTAGAGCAGCAAATCATCACATTAGAGTGATTTCTGAAGGATCATGTGACACTGAAGACTGGAGTAATTTCAGCTTTGATCACAGGAATAAACTACATTTTAACATATTTTCAGATAGAAAAGTATTATTTTAAAATGATAATAATATTTCACGTTATTAATGCATTTTTGATCAAATAAATGTCGCCTTGCTGAGCAGAAGACATCCCCAAACCTTTGAACACTAGTGTACACTGTAATTCTTCAGAAATAGTTAAAGTATTATTCCAAACAGAGCCGTTGTGTTGCAGAGCATTATTGACAGTAGCTCAATGCAGATTAGTAATCTTTCGTTGTATCATGTAAATCCTCTGCTGTTTTCCCTCAGATCCTACAGGAGCGCGGCTCTAGAATATGAGCTTCTGTCGGATATCTGAGACGTATCAGTTCTTACTAGAAGCTTCCATGAGTTTGTTCTCTCTGACGGGCATTCAAACAAACTGAAGCACGCAAGCAGCACGTGAAGAGCATGTCCACTTAAGGTGCCTGGAATAAAAACTGGGATGCTTTATTTTTGATCTTCATGGATTCATGGACTGATTCTGATCGACAGGAACTGAGAAACGGGACCATTGTAAATCTCAGGGATCAAAGGAAACGGCGACGTCACTCTGAATCACTGTCAGCCTGTTACAATCACTATCACTCTGTCCAACAGTGATGCATTTTCTAGTTTAAAACAAATAGTTTTAGTTACAAGTGTACAAATAAAACCTGATAATCATGTTCTCCTGTGTGATATGAGCTTTAGTATGAGTCACATGATCAATGACTTTTGGTTGACACTGTCAACAACCAATAGTTAATAGGGATTTTGAAAATCAGCTGCAACTTTGCCGTAGCGTCACGGTTGAGCACAAGAGTAACATTTCCTAGTGTGAGATTTCAAAAGTTTGGGGTCTGTAAGATTTTGAAATATATTTGAAAGTCTCTTCTACCAAACCTTAATTTATTTAATTTAAAAAAGGTAAAAACATTCACCATTGTGAAATATTATTACAATTTAAAAGAATTGTTTTCTATTGTAATATATTTTAAAATGTAATTTATTCCTGTGATCAAAGCTGAATTTTCAGCATCATTACTCCAGTCTTCAGTGTCACATGATCCTTCACAAATCACTCTAATAGAATGATTTGCTGCTCAAGAAACTTTTATCATTATTATCAATGTTGAAAACAGTTGTGCTGCTTCATATTTGATACCGTGCTACATTTTAATCAATAATAAAACATTTATTTGAAATTGAAATCTTTTTGTAACATTACAAATATTTTTAATTACACTGTTGACCAATTCAATGCATCCTTGCTGAATAAAAGTATTCTTTCCTTAAAAAAACCCAAAATCTTCCTGACCCCAAACTTTTGACCTGTATCTTTTTTACTCTTTTTGAACATTATTGCTTTTGCACTACTGCTAATATTGTTATCATCCAGGCAATATTTCAGAGATATCACCTGCTGTTAAGAAATGTGTTAGTGTATCTTATTACCTTATTGCTGGGCCTTAAAGGGAAAGATCTTTTCTGTCAAGCATTTAAATGACACCTTGCACATTTTAATATAAGGACAAACACTATATCCTGTAAAGGTAACAATAGATGCATTTGTATGTCATTTTTGAAAATGTTAAACACATTTTTGTGTTTTGGTAACAAGTAAAAATCTAAACCTGTACAGCAAAATCTCACAAGCTGAATGCAACACACACGTCCACACACTTTTAAGACATAAATGCATTTTTAACAAAGAGTTGTGTGTCTGTCTTATTCTTACTGCCATTGTGGAGAAACGTGAGCACATTATTTGGACAATTTTGTTAAAATGGTTAAAAATAATATATACTAAAATAAAATAAAAACTAAACACTGTTTTCGCATGGGTCGGTTTATTCTCTGTAGCCACTCCGAAGTCCTAAGTCTTTTGTACAGCGGGTGAATCTGTTGTCACTGGTGATTGTCGTTTGAACCTTTCTGGATACGCCATCAAATTAATAAATTCATATCAAGTGCTGTGAGAAAAGGCTAAATCTCCACCTCCAGCATCCTCACACGCAATATAGCGTATACTAGCCGAAACTCCTTCTTTATACATAATTATGTGTGTACAGATGTTTGTGTACAGTGTGACGTAATGACGCAAAGACATTTCCCGCGAAAATCCACCAGTACCAGTGGAGTTAAAAACATTTCACAAGCTTACCGCTTTGAATTGAGCTAAAGCAAGCAGAGAGTTTCGAACACTGGCTGGTTATGTAACTTATTTTCTCCAATATGTAATTTCATTTTTAACCCTAAAAAAGCTACGGGCTGCAGCTTTAAGGAATCGATTGGATAAATTATTCAGTGACTCAATCATTGAGATTTTCTGCCACCTACTGACAATTTTAGTTTCCAATTTACAATTTTTTCCAACATGTTCGCATTTCTATGTTCTGAGTTTTATTGCCATTTAAAAATTGTATTTAATCTAATTACATTATTTATGCAATTGATCAGTGTAAATATCTAAATGTCACTTTATGCTATTTGTGCTACGTTGGATGGATTAAAAAAAACTAAAAAAAAAAAACCTTAAATGAAACGAAAACTAAAAATGAAAACAGAAAATGCACAAACAAAAGATAATTCAAAATATTAAAAACCGAAATATCTGCCTACCATCTCAGTCATGTCTATCAAACCGGTCACGATCGTGGTCACGTCATGATTTGATTAATATCAGCATAATTTCAAACATTGTGTAATTCCTGCTCAGATGATAATGCTTCCATGCGTAAATGGAGAGCATCATTTGAATATTAAGATTCCCTTTTAATGCTGAGATAATCCAGGAGTCGCTGCTGCACCATCTGTGCACACACGTGACCAGCACTGTCTGTATGACAAGAAATAGCGTCTGTGTCCCAATCATAGATTGTAAAAAGGTCCCAATTCAAACTAAGGCTGCTGCCTTCGAAGGCCGTGACGGTCGGACCGAGCGTCGTTAAATGGCACGGTCTCTATATGGCTCTGGGACGGTCTAGTTTACGGAGGACTGTTCTTGTCGCCTAGCAACTGTGACATCTGCCGTTGAAGAGCTGCAGTAAGGTTTGTTTTGGACTTTTTTATTAAACTGTCTAAAAACAAAACGAAGTTCACAAACTGTCTAAATATGTTCACCATGGTGCATATTAGAGTATATAAAACTATATATCAATACTGTGAGATATGTAAACATTTGAACCCAATACTTAAAGGAGAACTCCGGCGCAAAATGAAGCTTTGGTCTAATAAAACATCGGTACCACTAACTGTTAGCTAGTCAATCGTTCTCTGAGATTTGTTTTCATGATAATCGAATTTAAAGAGTTTTATCTCTGAAAAACTGGCGTATTGGGTTTACTAAGTAAAAAGAAATCGCTAGTTTATACCACTAACAAAGCTCAAAATAGCCCCACACTAACGCATTAACACAGCTAATGAGGTTCCATACATGCAAAACGAAGCATTGAGAACTTTGTACGTGTACAGACAGTTTAATAGAAAGATACTTTATAAAGACAGTTGACTTTTTTTAGACATTTGCTCCATTTATTTAATTCTACAAAATTAACTGTTGCCACACAATGCCAGTATTTACAAGCCATATTTTTATTTGCAGCCATCAAACTGTATTCTGCCTTTTTAGCAAGTCTAAACAACATGCATACTAAAAGAAATTGAGGTCAATTGTGATTGTGAATTTGTTTTACTATTCCAATTTCACACAATGTAACAAGCATAGATAGATAGATAGATAGATAGATAGATAGATAGATAGATAGATAGATAGACAGACAACAGACGGATAGATAGATAGATAGAATAGACAGACAGACAGACAGACAGACAGACAGACAGACAGACAGACAGACAGACAGACAGACAGACAGACAGACAGACAGATAGACAGATAGATAGATAGATATGATAGATAGATAGATAGATAGATAGATAGATTTATATATATATATATAAAAATCTGGTACTGTCCCTTTAAATTTTAGCCGTCTAAAGGAATGCCTGTTCTAAATGTTTCCACGAGGGGAAAATACAACGTATCATATTCCCAAACACACGGTGCCTACACGCCTAAGCTCAAATATTTCAAAAATTCGATGGGTTAAACGAACAATATTTGAGTTATTTCAATTGATCCCTAATTTTTCAGCAGGCGATCTGCGAGTAGTGCCGCTGGTCCTGCTTAGACTGCTCCACTCAGAACCGAATGTGTTTTCGGGAGGGAAACTTCACAGCTTTGGTACCGAGTCAAACACGGTTCGAGTGAGCGGGCCCAGAAGACTAATAAAACTGGGATTCACAAGGTAAGACGGTTCTGTCCACATGGGAGAGGCATTATTGTGTTTTGGTAACTAGTAAACGTTCGCATCGGTTTTGTTTGGTATGGTTGCTGTGTGAACGCGCGCTCGCGTCAAAGGAAGTCGAGTTTCTTTGTCCTGCGCGCTCATGAACAGCGTTCCATCGCTGGACTCCATATTTATTGACATTTTATGATGTCATAATGTCAAGTTAAACCCTTCCTTGATTATAGTGGCATACTATACTATGGAGTTAAAATCCTATTATATCATAGTGTAGAGGGAAATTCTATCACGAGCGCCTAAAACCCTATATTATGACGCCATAATTATGATTGTAAACGTAATATTATGACAAGCTGGAGTTTTACCCTTTATTATATCGATGCAATTGGAGATTAATAACCTCAGTTTTCATTATGTGTGATTGATTACATAGTTTGTGACGTAACATCTTGATTATGATGTCAAATTCTAGATCAGTTGTACTTAAATTGTAGTCTATGCTGTGAATTTAAGAAATCGTGATTATGATAGGCCATATAAATTTGATTAGAAAGTTTTTGGGGTAAACTGTCATGTCAAAGGCTAAATTGAATCATTTGGAAACAAATCATTTTATGTGAATAAACATTTGCTTGATTTTTTATTTTTTTTTAAATTAACCACTGGCACAGCTTACCCCAAATCTACCAAATTGGCAAAATGATTCATGGAGAACTATAGCCAATTAGTTTACCTGAAAGCAGGTTTTATACATTGGTTGTTCACCATTATGTAAGGTGTATCTTTTAAAAATGGATCAAATTTATTTGACATAATACTTGCATAGAAAAATTTCTGAAAAAAATGCAAAAAAAAGAAGAAGAATCTATATTGGTTCTCATGTGTGTCTCTCAGTCACAGGCAGGTGTGTGTTGGCCGATTTCTAAGTAGCCTATACATTTTTCTTGGTACTGTCACTTTAAATGTTAGCCATCTAAACTTTTGTTTAGGTGAATTTCTTTTAATATTCCAGTTTTTCACAATGTAAATAGACAAATTGATGGCTGGATGATGGGCTCTCAAATGCATACTCATATAAATGTGCATTTCTCCATAGGATCAGTGGTCATGTCTGGCATTGCTCTGAGTCGACTTGCACAAGAGCGCAAAGCATGGAGGAAAGACCATCCATTCGTGAGTAACACTAATATTCTTTAAACAAATGCACTTACAATCCCTACACAACCATCAGTTTTAAACTGCACAGTTTTATACCACTAAATAAACCCTGTAACACATGTGTATTGCATCCTCTGTTCAGGGCTGTAGATGGGGTTTATATTCACTGAGCTATTTGAGCTAGTGAGGGGTGAACCCTCAAGAAAATAATTTCTCTGATCTACATATGTGCTTTTTAAGATGTTTGAAGACCAAAACTATGGATAAGAAATAGCTTTAAAAGCATGTCAGTGGGCGGTTGATTATTTGTCAATACCTGCTCTCCTCATATATGTTTAATTAATCATGTTCTTACACAAGTTAGTTTACTGAAGTCTATAAACGCTAGGTAAATCAGTTTACTAAATTAATTAGCAATATGTACCCATTCAATGTTAATCTTATACCTAATATGATAAAAATGGCTTTGTTAATGTTTTTTTTACTCCCACATTGACGGTTACTATAAGTATTACATTACGGGAATGCTGTGTTAATTAAATAAGCCTATTTTCAATTCAAAGTGGCAAAATTTGACAAGTTTATAAGTTTGCCTTGTTATTTTTGTTAGTCGTTTAACACTTCTATCCTAAAACAGCTGTCAAATGTAATGTTTAGTTTAGCTACTTGCATGTTATCTTGCACTTTATGAGCATGTCCTGAAGCGTTGCGTTTCTGTGAACTACTTTGATTTGATTGGTCATCTCAGATATTTTGACATTAATGATTGGCGACTGACCAATGAGAAGATATTATGCTGTGCAATAACCTTCCAGAGCTAAAGTAGTTAATACTATATTAGGCAATTATTTCACCACATTGATTATATACACCTCAGGATAATACAGAGGTCCGGTGACTGAACTGGCTGGATACAACCGTGCCTCTGGTGCTCGCTTAATGATTTTGTTCCGACCAAATGTTCCCAGGGCTTTGTTGCTGTGCCGACAAAACCCCCGATGGCACCATGAATCTCATGAACTGGGAATGTGCTATTCCAGGAAAGAAGGGGGTAAGACTGTTCATTTAAGCATTACTTCCATCACTCCGCTGTAGATCTGAAGCATCATGTGACGTTTCTCTTCGTCTCTCCCTAGACTCCATGGGAAGGAGGGCTGTTTAAGTTAAGGATGCTGTTTAAAGATGACTACCCCTCATCACCCCCAAAGTGTGAGTTTTACACAAACATGTTCATTCCATGTTACCCGAACCACACCTCACGAATACTTACTTCTCTTTTGTAGGTAAATTTGAGCCTCCGCTCTTCCACCCGAATGTGTATCCGTCAGGAACAGTGTGTCTTTCCATCCTGGAGGAGGATAAAGACTGGAGACCTGCCATCACCATTAAACAGGTCACCTAAAACTATATTCTACTCTGCTCAACGGTTTGATCCAATGCTTTGTTTTCTGAAATACTCTATTCTAAAAACTCTTTTATTCCTCCTTCAGATCCTCTTAGGGATTCAGGAGCTCCTAAATGAACCGAACATACAGGATCCAGCTCAGGCAGAGGCGTACACCATATACTGGTATGTTACACACATGCAGTGTTCCAGTACATACTGAAGGGTGTCATTGTTCGTCTACTCGTGCTCTATGTTAGGCTTCCTTAAAACTGGACCATTTGACCATTTCCACCACTTGATATGAAAAATATCATGCTTGTTAAATCATAATTAATACAATAGCTAATTATGACATGAAAAGTAGTCATAATTATGATTTTTTTTTTTTGGCAATTGACAATATCGGCTACCGAATCATGATCTGCTGATATTGGCTAAAAATAGGTTGGCAAACCCCAAAAGTGCCGATCACGTGACGTAAATTACGTGGCGCACGGGCATGCAAAGGTGAAGCAAGGATTCACCTGGATGTTTTATCAATTTGTATTTGTACATTTAGTGCCGCAAGATGTTTCAAAAGTGGTGGTGTTTTTTTTTTGGATCTGATGTAGTTGGTTCCTTAACTATACAGACGTATATAATAATGACAGAAAAAAAAACTTGCCATTGTTTTGTCCTTTTGTGACCGTAGCCAGGTTTGGTGTAACAAGTTTTACATTTTGCTGCCAATTATTAAATGTAGGCACTAAAAATCCTGATTGGAGCATCTCTTTTTTATTTTTTTTTTTGTCTAAATTTTACATTTCATCTCAATTCAAAATTATTACATACTTTTAACACAAATTATTTACTTTTACTTAACTTTAAATTTTATTTCACAATCATTTCCACTGCATAAGTGAATATGAAAAATACCATTGTTTATTGAAAAAAAAAGTATAATATATAATAATACACACACACACATGCGCGCACACATGTATCTACACGTAACATCGTGTTTCTGTGAGGACCATCATTTCGGTCCCATGTACGTCTCTACATAGCAGAATGACAATAAACGCACTAGGTTCTGGAAGAGGCGAGTGTGAGATGTTCTTGTATTGATTCCTCTGTGTTTTTGTTTACAGTCAGAATAGAGTGGAGTACGAGAAGAGAGTTCGTGCACAGGCCAAAAAATTCTCCCCGTCGTAAGCGAGACAGAGGCGAATGGAAAGAGGGATTATGTGAATACTCGTGCTATCCTCTCACCGGGACTAAAAGGACTTAAAATATGATGTCTGTGCCATCAACCCCAAACCCTTCCCTGCACCACAAAATTTACACTCTGCTTCCTCCCTTTTTCCCTTTTAATTTCATTTGCTCTCCGTTTCCCTTAGAACGCAGTCACCGATTCAGTATCCACAGGTTTTGTTGTGTTTCAAACCAGCTTGGATCCGAATGGACTGTTGGGATTTTAGCTCCTGGTGTCTGTCTGTGTGCTTACTTGCACTTGCCATTTTATTATGTTTGTAAGGCTTTGTTTCCTCTTGAAAAACATGCGAGTGTGTGTGTTGCTCTGGTTTTGGTTGGTTTATTGCGTCTTATATGTGGGAAAGTGCCTCATGGTGACGTTTCCCCTCAGAATGCTGATCTAGGACCAGTTTCCTCTCTATTGGGCTCGTTTGTACTGACCAGCCACGTGGTCTTAGATCTGTCTAGGAATGTGTAACGCTGATTCGTTGAATAAAGTCCAGAGTAATTGCTCCTGTGAGAAGCAGAACCAGAGTCCAATTCTCTTAAACATGCTGTACATGGTTTCTTGTTTGTTTGATGGGAACATGTGTCCTGTGTTCACACTGATTGTCTTGTTTGTTTAATAAAGCTCTTTCTACATAATGCGTCTTGTGTTCAAAAACAGCTAGATGGAGCAGAATGCAGGGGTGTGTAAACGTGGCCTTGATGCTCATGGCTACTAAAAACAGAAAATGGAGAGACGTGACAGCCATGATGCTGAATGACTTAAAATATCACAGAGCACAGTGCATACACATTGCATTTTTTTTATATTGCAAAACAAAAAGTTATAGCAGTAAACTGACCGCATTTTAGAATAGCTTTATTATAAACATATATATTCAAAATCAAGTACAGAATAAAAAAAATAGTATAAATGGATTTTTAGCAAGAATTAAAAAAATCAGTCATTTATTTGCATGTAAATTGTGGCGTTGTTCAGAAATATATCAGGATTTGCTCATTGAAAGCAATTAGCAGATTATACATGACTGAATACATTTTCATTTATAAAAAATGATTACTAGCTACTAATTACATCATCAGCGTAATTGGATTACTGTACTAATTACTCTCTAAAAAGTATCGGATTGCTTAGTACAATTTTTTTTTAATCCCGTATCAACCTAGACCCGTCGAAAAACACAAGACACAAAACTGCACTTATGCTTCGTTTAAATAAATGAACGTACAATTGCATAAATTATTCTTTAAATGACCAAAGTGTGTGACGTTTACATTAAAAACATCCATTTTAAGATTAAAAAAGGTACGTTTATTAAAATGTTTTTGAGACCCATTTATTTGATCTTATATACAATATTGTGAAATATTATAATTTAAAATAATAGTATATTTCAAAATATAATTTATTCTTGTGAATAAGGCTGAATTTTTGAATGATTTTCAGAACTCTTTGATAAATGGAAAGCTCAAAAAGATGAAATTGAATTATTTTGTAACATTATACATTTCTTTACTGTCACTTTTAAACAATTTAAGGCATCCTTACTGAAAAAAAAAAAAAAACATTGTATTGACCCCAAACTTCTGACCGGTAATGTTATAGGGTATAAGTGTGTGAGGTGGAGAGTGTGCAGTAGTCCTCGCTGCATGTGATGCTTTCTCGCTCTGTTAAAGCAAAATCACGAATCCAACAGCCCGAGTCGACATCTGAGCCCACAGGAGAATGGGGCATGCTGGGAGACTGGGGCGTGAGGTCACCCTGGTCACTGGTTCCCAATTCATAAACTAAGCTTGTCTGTCGAGGGGCGTGTCTATGCTCTCCCACAAAATGTCAATCTGGAGAGACTCCTCCCCTTGTGTTAAATCTCTCGCCTTATAGGATAGCATTGAACACATCTGAAAATACACACACACACACACACAGACCATTAACAGTGATGTATTAGGCCAATGGTCAGAACCAACTGTTTCTATGGTTTTGATATTGATGTTGCTATTTACTCCTTGTAAGCTGTACTGTAAGTTGTACTTAATGTTTTAAATACAGATATTGATGTGGAGTATTAACACATATACTTGACTTCCTGTATAACAGGATGAAATGAGCGATGTGTCAAAGATATATTCATGAACTTAATGTTTGCAACGAATTAGAGGTTAAAGATAGGGTGTGAAGATAAGGTTTTCAAGCTAGATTGATGATGATGATGATGATGATGATGGTAAAAAAGGTGAAGAGTCTTAGACAAACAAGGTTAAAGGACATGTGACCCTGGATCACGAAACCAGTCACAAGTTGCACTGGTATATTTGTGGTATGGTTCAAAATCATCTATTTTTCTTTTATGCCAAAAATCATTAGGATATTGAGTAAAGATCATGTTCTATGAAGATATTTTGTACATATCCTACCGTCAATATATAAAACATTTATTTTATTTTTCAATCGTAAACATAAATGAACAACTTCAAAGGAGATTTTCTCAATGTTTTGATTTTTTTGCGTCCTCAGATTCCAGATTATCATAGCCTAACAAACCATACAAGAATGGAAAGCTTATTTTTTCAGCTTTCAGATGATGTATAAATCTCAGTTTTAAAAAATTGACCTGTGACTGGTTTTGTGGTCCATGGTCCCATATAACTACAAACTGAACCTCAAAAAAGAGCAACTACGAGGGAATCTTCTACGTCATTCAACTTCAACCTGTGAGTCCTTTATGCTTTAGGCTAGATTTGACTTTCCTTACCTGAATAATCATAGGGTTATGAATGTGTAAGATGAAATGTCACACACCAACACAATGCAATCTTCAGATCTTATTAATTCTAACACCAGAAACCAACAAGTGTATCTATCAAGATCAGCCGAGAATCATGGGAGGAGCCCAAAAAGTGTAAGAATGAAGATCATTGATTGCATGTAAAAGATTTAGTTGTGCTGAAACAAACAGAATACCACATTTATCCGAGACTTGAATGTAGAATTTAGATGATTTGAGAAACATAGCGAGTGATTGATGATACTTATTTGCAGAGTAGTGTCTTTCTCCAACAGTTACTCATTGAGCATTGACCACAATCACAAGAATTGACACATAAATCTAGCTATTTCTGTGGTGTTCAAATCCCCAAACAGAGTTGCAAAGTCAGAAACGTGTATGATATCTTATATCAGATTTTACACCGGAAAACCATGTTTGATATCGTTCTCATATCTGATTTGGAAAAAAAAACTTCTTTTATGTTAGTATTTATTAATATTTTGAAATAGCTTTTAGTAGGCTATGTTTTCATATGAAATATGTTATAGTATATTTGTTTTAGTTTGATGCATAGGAAACATTTCTAATTCCTGTTGTAACAATAAAATGTAAATATCACAAAAGTTAAATCGTTAACTTTTGTAATATTTATATTTTATTTTTACAACAGCATCATTTCAAATAAAGAGAACGATTTTTAATAGTTTAGTTAAACAACATTGGTCAAGACAAATATGTCTTGGAATGCAGATTGTATCATTCAGGGAAAAAAACATTATTTTGCTGCAATATGTGTAGCCTACAACTAAATTACAGTCAAGCATCAATATTGTGGCTTATATTTAGCGTTAGATATGCTTTTTAAAAACTTTGAGCATAACTTAACTCAATTCAACAGTTAATTTATACAAGTTCATTTAATTGTAACTTTATGTATTCAACATTTAAACAATGAGTGATAATTAATCCTTCTTTCAAAACGTGTTTTTGTCTTACCCTAATTCACTATGTGGTAAGTTTAGATTTGAGGAAATTGCGTACATACGTCACTCGCCAGTGCGTGTTCGAGAAGTTGCTCTGGCCACTTTGATGACGTGTCTGGTGTTTGAGTGAAAGAGGTTAGTTTTCTTTTACTGTACTGTCTATGGTTTTCACGAGCGAGAAAGGCTGACATTGAGTATCTAAATCTCAAACCTTCGGGGAATCACGGTTTAAACAAACAGTGCTGGCAAAAAGAAAATGAGACAGAGCTCGTCACTTTCCCGCCGGATCAACCTCCCTCAGCCTGACTGAGTGGCAAAAGATCTGCGGCGTGACTGGATTTAATAGGGGAAAATGTGAAAATGCGACTAAAACAAACAATTTTATCAATTTAAACTAAATGTTGGACTCAATATAGTGTTCCTTACAACTTAAAAGATCCAGTGATCCATGGATATTGACATGCAGCCAGGAATCGTATTGACTGACATTTATGTTTGCCTGATTTCAACACTCGCAAATTTGCCCGTGAACGCTTTATATAAATACAATACAGGTAGGTCTAAATCCTGGGTGATCACTTATATCAGTGTTATATATAGCCTATATATGTCTTCATATTGTCCAGCCCTAAAACTTTATAGTTTTTTTTGGTCAGTGTTTATTAAAAAACATCAAATAATGCAGAATATGCAATGATAAATATTTAATTGATGAGTTGTTAATATATATAACAATAAAAAATATATGGGTATGGTTTTACAGCTAAATTCAGCATATTGACACAAATTGATAACTGCAAATCCACCTTTCGCTGACTGGAGTCCAGTTGATATTGCAGTGATCCATTTGCTCTTTCTATAGAAGTCTAAAAATATACCTCCGATTTTTTTTGTCAAATCTAGTTGTACAGTCAATTGCAAAGCTCTTTCCCACTTTATATATGTTGTGTTTGTTTTTTCGCAGCATTTACGATGAAAACAAATACAGCCGCTCAGTCTTTTGCCACTCACTGTGAGTAACTGCAGGCACTCCGGCCGACGGTGACGTCATGCGCATACCCTCTATTGGTTTGGCTTTTCCATGTCGCTATCTACTGGTAAAACTATGTAAAGTGTTTTGGTGTACATATGGTGGGAGTTACCTTAACATCTACATCCCAGTCTCTGAAAAAGGGGGCTGGTGATGGTATATATTCACCCTTTCTCCATCTACAACACACACATCCATCATTTATGTAGGCTACATGACTAAAGAGGGAAGAAATCAAAGAATTTCAGGATGTTTCTCACCTTGAATATGGGATACAGGACAGAAGGACCAGCAGAAAAGGCAAAGGAAGAAAATACCAGACAATATGGGAAGATCTTTCCGGAGTCTTTTCTAAAACACACAAAGTGAGATGAATCTTAGTAACTGCATCTGTCATCTTGACTGTTTCTCCTTTGCATTTGTTTGCGTGTTATCCAATCAGACTCACTGAGAATGTCTCCTGACCTCCAGTGTATCGCAGGGGCCCACGGACTCCACACGCCTTGATAATTCTCTTGATCCGCCGAGATCTCACGCGCACTGTGTAATTTGTGTGAGGCTCAAATCTAGACCCGTCCACACACACCTTCATTTCAACAGCTCCTACCTTATACAGCTGAAACACATGCATTGACAATTGACATTTGTAACACAAAGAATTTATAAGCATTCTCAAACATTAACTTTACAAGTTCATTGACAAATGAGTGACATTTTCAACATTACACTGGGTAATCATGTTTCTGCATTTCTTGCTGAGACACTTGTGAAAGAGAGCTGCTAATAGAAAAACACATGCATTTTAAACCAAGTTGGTGAGCAATAAAGCGCACAAGACTTCACGCGTTAAACAAACGCTTTTTTTAACTCGTTTCACTTCTGTAATGCGACGCAAATCATGTATAGATATATATATTGAAAAAAATGTTAACCCTTTTTTTCTTGGGTCTTGACAGTTGAAGGTCCCTATGTGTTTTGGATGTATGAAAAAAAAACAGCCTCAATTCTCTATTTCACTACATTTTAAAACATGAAAATTACAGGTTTAAGCATCTAATTTGTAAAAAAGTAATTTATGTCCATTTTTATGTTTGAATTATTAAACTTATAACTTCATACTTCTCCCTCTCTATAGTCCTCCATGCTAGTTGGATGAGGTGTTGAATGATGTATATAAATTTTATATAAATAGATAGATGCACTTTTATTTATGCACTTAAAAGCCAGGACATTTTTTTAATATAACTCCGACTATTGACTGAAAGAATGTCATATTCATGTAGGATGAGGATGAGTAAATCATGGGCTAATTTTCATTTTCGTGTGCACTATCCCTTTAAAAATATAAAACCGACGTTTTAATTCTTTAGTTTACAATAACAGAACTGGTTGTGAATTGTGCACTATAAGACGCTGATTTCCTATTAAAATACATCACCCAAAATTCGAAAAAGGAATATGGCTATATTTAAAGAATGAAAAATAATCGAATTTTAGAACAACACCTCTTGTTTTAAAGCTATCACACACACACACACACACACCTTCTGCTCGCTGTGCACGCTGAGCTGGTACTGGAGGTAGGGAATGAGCAGAGTCGGAGGCTGGATCAGATCCGCTCTCCCACTGGAAAACAGCCCTGTCCTTCTCCCACCGTATAGACAGGTTAGATGGCAGGGACCGGGCGAACTACAACACACACACACCAATTACGAACTGTACAGGTACTGTAGGTTCACATGACAGACATTGCTCTTACTTTTGTCTTGAGGCATCAAAGTCACCATCTAGTAAGACAGAGAAGTTGTTTCCATGGTAACCAGAATGGAGGGAGATTTCGTAGCTGTCCGAGTCGGTGAAATGCGCACCCGGTGGTAAATCCAACTCACACAGTAATGACTGTTGTATCCTCCTCAGTGTGCAGTTATGTTCTCTACACAAAAACAGACTCTTTATCATTACTTCAAACTAGCATGCACTCGAGTGTTTTTCATTTTATAGGCTATTTGTGATTTGGTTGATTGGCTGATTGATTGATTGATTGGCTGATTGATTGGCTGATTGGTTGATTGTCTGATAAATTGGCTGATTGATTGATTGATTGATTGGCTGATTGATTGATTTGCTTGATTGGTTGATTGATTGATTGGCTGATTGATTGGCTGATTGATTGATTGGCTGATTGTTTGGCTGATTGTTTGATTGATTGATTGATTATGATCGGCTGATTGATTGATTGGCTGATTGATTGATTGATTGGCTGATTCTGAATGATTGATTGATATGCAATTGTGATTTAGTGCTGTATTCTCACTCTTTCATTTGTTCTGAAATGCAGCCAGTCAGGACGATTCGTTGTCAGAGACTCATCCAGAGATGTTCAGAGAGCAGGTGATGACGGATAAATAATTACTGAGACACTCCAGACTATATCGATCACCTGAACACAGTTTTATAGACGACATTTAATACATCACAATAAACACATAGGACATATATCCTAAAATATAACAATGTGAGCAGAAATTTTTACCCAAAGTGATGAAACTTGCCAAAACACCAGACAAACAAATCAATGTGAGAATGAAAGAAGAGCGATGCATGTTGTCTTGAACCTGTAACAAACAAATAAACAGACCTATCAATATAAAAAAAGTAAAAAATCATATGATCATAAAGTTGGCTACATGTTGAAACTTTTCAACCTTTTTATGTTCTACGAGATTCAACTCATTTTTTTAAGCCAGCTTAATGCAATTGTAGTTGATTATACTTTGGAAACTGGAATAAAAAACAGGAAACTGTGTCTAAAATTGTAGCTTCCACACAAAATTACTTCAGAAACACTGCAAATTTTACAGGGTTACAGATTAAACTGATGCATTGAGATAGTGGTGCATATTATGACCAAATAAGCTCGCAATGAGGATTGTGGGGCTCTTTTATTTTACTGCTATGAACTGAAGAAGTATGGAAAATACATCAAATACTACTAAAGGATCAACAAAATATGGAAGAAATCAAAGAATTTCAGGATGTTTCTCACCTTGAATATGGGATACAGGACAGAAGGACCAGCAGAAAAGGCAAAGGAAGAAAATACCAGGCAATATGGGAAGATCTTTCGAGAGTCTTTTCTAAAACACACAAAGTGAGATGAATCTTAATCACAGTAACTGCATCTGTCATCTTGACTGTTTCTCCTTTGCATTTGTTTGCATGTGTTATCCAATCAGACTCACTGAGAATGTCTCCTGACCTCCAGTGTATCGCAGGGGCCCACAGACTCCACACGCCTTGATAATCTCTCTCGATCCGGCCGAGACTCACGCGCATGTGTAATTTGTGTGAGGCTCAAATCTAGACCCGTCCACACACACCTTCAGTTCAACAGCTCCTACCTTATACAGCTGAAACACATGCATTGACAATTGACATTTGTAACAAAGAATTTATAAGCATTCTCAAACAGTAACTTTACAAGTTCATTGACAAATGAGTGACATTTTCAACATTACACTGGGTGATCATGTTTCTGCATTTCTTGCTAGACACTTGTGAAAAAGAGCTGTTAATAGAAAAACACATGCATTTTAAACCAAGTTGGTGAGCAATAAAGCACACAATGACTTCACATGTTAAACAAACGTTTTTTTTTTTTAACTCGTTTCACTTCTGTAATGCGACGCAAATCATGTATAAATATATATATTGAAGAAATGTCAACCCTTTTTTCCCCTTTTCTTGGGTCTTGACAGTTGAAAGGTCCCTATGTGTTTTGGATGTATGAAAAAAAAGCAGCCTAAATTCTCTATTTCACTACATTTTAAAATTACATTTTAGTAAATCCTGGGCTAGTTTACATTTTTGGTGAACTATCCCTTTAAGAATATAAATACAGACGTTTTAATTCTTAGAATAACACGGTTGTGAATTGTGTACTAGACTGAGAACGTTTTAAGAAAGTTTAACAATGCATTGAGATAGCGGTGCATGCAGGTAAAATGAGCTATTATTTGACTAAATAAACTTATTTTCACAATCTTATTGAAAACAAATGTTTATTAATACTGTAATATATCTGTCCCATAGACAAGGCCTCTTAAACAAGGCTCTTGGACTCTGAGGGCTCCCTGGAACTTACATTTATCTCGCTCTTCCAAGCTTTATAATGGCAGTGAATGAACTTTCTGTTTTAAAGTCCATAAAAGTGCATCTATCCATCATAAAAGTGCATCTATCCATCATAAAAGTGCATCTATCCATCATAAAAGTGCATCTATGCATCATAAAAGTGCATCTATGCATCATAAAAGTGCATCTATGCATCATAAAAGTGCATCTATCTATTTATATAAAGTGTATACATCATTCAACACCTCATTTAACTAGCATGGAGGACTATAGGAGGGACAAGTATAAAGTTTTCACAATCTCTCAGTCTACTGAGGATTGTTGGGCTTCCTTTACTTAACTGTTATGAACTGAAGAAGGATGGAAAATACATAAAATACTACTAAAGGATCTACAGAAGAATGAAACTAATTAATTCTTTCTTTAAACCAAAGCAAGCACTTGAGATATAATAAATGCAAGAATGGTAGAAAATGTACCTGAAGTCGCTGTTGCTTCTGGTTTCACACGAACAGAAGAAAAGAGTTTCAGTTGAGCCTGCCTCTCTCTCTCTCTCTCTCTTGGCACTGCTATCTGCTTTTCATCCTTTTGATGATCAAGTCTATCAGTTCATCTGATCTCTTATCATCTCAAACCTTTTCACACTTGAGCATTCAGATCAGCAAACTCTGTGACAAGTTTCAGACATTTCCTAACCAGTATCATCACACTTCTGCTTGCTGCTTTAAACTGCTTTGAAAGCCTGAAAACAACATATTTCATTCACCATTATATAAAAAGCTGGGTAATAATATTATCGCACAGCTCTTTATATAAACTTGATTTATATGAGATGTATAGGGAGAAACCGGGTATGGTTGTAACACTTTCTGTTTCAGCATCTAACTCACTGCATTTTTAAGCTAGACTGCTTCAGTTGATGTCAAATACATACTACCGGGGTAAGATGTAGCAATTAGGCAAAAAAAGCAAAAACAGAGGCCATCTGTAAAAAAACAAACAAACAAAAAACTAAGTTGATGTCAAATCAACTTAAATAATTTATTTAGTTCAGATAACATAATGTTTTGAGTTTTCTGATGATTAAATCAATCTCCATTCTATTAACTCAATTTTTCCATTTCATTGAACTTAAAATTTTAAGGCAACCATTTGTCTGTCTCATGTTTGAATATTCTCAATCAGAGTAACACTGGTAAAAATCTGTGTTTTAAACCCTGGATTGCAGGCTTGGAGGGCCCAGAGATTGCAGAGCACATTTTTACCCTCACTTCCTTTGGCTTTGAGTTGCCAAACGGCTCCATACAGACAACATTAAAGTTTTCATTGTCTGATGAATCCACTGGCTTTCAACATTGCGTTTGCAACTGATCTGACTGACATATTTAAATAGGCTATGTCCCTTTAATAGGCTATATTTGGATTATCTGCTTGTCTTTCTTTAACATGTCTGTTAACGAAAACAAGAATAGAAAATTTGATATGTGAGTGAGTGGGCACTTTCTAAATGGAGAAATGTTATCTTCTTTGAAACCTCATCAGTTCCTTTTTTTAAGCACTGGCTAGCACACATCTGTCTTTCTTTTACACTGTCTATCATTACAGCCTTGAAAACCATTCATTTGTGATCTAGGAGGAGGTTGGTAAATCATTTAAATGATCATGTTAACCAAATATGTTTATAATCTAAATATGTCCTAATTTATTACATACAGTGGGGCCAAAAAGTATTTAGTCTGCCAGTGATTGTGCAAGTTCTCCTACTTAGAAAGGTTAGTTTGAGCGGCGCCTCTTACTGTACAGGTGTGAATGTGCATTTCCTTCAGTCTGAGGCATTCATTTCAATTTTGATGGGAAATTTGCAGAAACAATTTTTATTTTTTTTAACTCACAAGCAAGCTCAGCCTAAATAAAGTAACCCAAAAGTAACATAAAACATTACATTTTATAAAAAGTAACCAGCACAATATAGTTACTTTTTAGGGAGTAATGCAATATTGTTAAACACATTACTTTTAAGAGTATAAACATTAACAACATGATTTTCTGTAATGATGCTTTGAAACTAAAAATAAATTTACCTTGACATGACATGTAATGGTCAAACCATAAAGATAAATAGTGCAGCAAGAGAGTATTTAAAATAATTGTTGCGAGTCTATAGTTCAGTTTTAGACATGAGACTAGGCGTATGGTTTATATTATTATGACTGATGTGATAGTCAAAGCTGAGGTTAAATGTGAAACTTCTAAACCCTACGCCTACGTCTGATGAGAATCAAACTGAGGCCTATATTTATTCATGCGGGTATAGAGGAGCTTTTGTAATGGCTTTTGTTTGTAAGCTTTGTGCTTTCTGACCAGACATTCTTTCAGAAGATCAACCAAAACAAGAGCTGTTTTCTCCATAACGAGTCATGCACAGTAGCTTTGCATTGATGATATCAGGCCCTGATGTGAGATCAATCTGATCGTCCTAAATAGCATCTTTGGATGGCAGCAGCTAATTCTGCCTAATGGAACGTGTGTTAAACAGGCGTCCTACTTTCAAGCGTGCCCTGCAAAGTAACAGATGTCTTGCAAAAGCAAGTAAACACATGGCAAACGGATGGAGCCAGGATTTAGTTAGTGCTGTGCCAGCGTTTCAACACTTTGGTAAACTTGATATCACTTGAAAGGATGCTAGACAGTATGTGCTAAGACGTGTGCTTGTGGGTTTTTTTTTCATTATCTAAAAATCAGCTGGTGAGAAATTAAAATAAAACGCAAAAACCTGGTCTATTCAGGATTCAAATGGTTCAAATGAACAAGTACGTGAATATTTCTAATGCATCATTACAACAGAAATGCAATATTCCAACACATTGTCAACATGAAAGATCTGCATTTGTCAAATGTCGAAAGTTGCATTGCATTTATTGAATTTTAAAGAGTTCTTTACCCAGACAGCAATATAGTGTCGGCCTAGATCCGGCCCACATGGATTCCACATGTGGGCCGCATCTGGGCCGACACTATTTTGCTGTCTGGGTAGAAAACTCTTTAACATCTTGTTCTCTGTTAAGAGCATGAATGTTTTATATAATATTCTCTGCTCAGAATTTATTTTTTCAAATGCCATGCGTATAACTCTGGGTTCAATGACCCGAACTGATATCGTCAGCATTTTTATCTCTTAAACAGAAAGGGGTTGATTCTTATCTGATGAGGTTCTGGAAGTGTTGAGCTACAGGAACTTTGGGGAAGATAACGACAGGAAGTAACAAAACGCGTCTGAAACGAGTAAAAACAAAAGCTGTCAGAGTAAAAACAATCTATTTTAGTTCACTTTATATTTGTGTTCATTTTGAAAAATGTGGAGCTTCAGGTTATAACACACTACTGAGTTTAACCTTACAAATTTAAATGCTAAGCAAAAAATAAAACATGTCACAAAAACATGTTTCAATAGAAGATTGGTTGACATTATATTTTAAAAAAAAACAACCTCTTTGATAATTTGGCATTAAAGGGCTAGTTCTGTCATACTCACCCTCAAGTTGTTCCGAAACTGTATTCATGTATTAATAATAATTGTGCTGAACACAAAATAAGATATTTTAAAGAATGTGGGTAACCAGAACAGTTATAGGTCCCAATGGTCCCAATTGACTTCCATTATATTTTTCCTGTTTGGTTACCCACATTCATCAAAATATCTTCTTTGATGTTCAACAGGAGGAGAAAAATGTATGCAGTATTAGAAGAACTTGAGGGTAAGTAAATTATGACAGAACTTTCATTTTGGGGGTTAATTTTTGGTGAACTGTCCCTTTAATAGGCTATATTTGGATTATATGCTTGTGTTTCTTTAACATGTCTGTTAACGAAAACAAGAATAGAAAATTTGATATGTGAGTGAGTGGGCACTTTAAATGGAGAAATGTTTTCAAAAACACGTTCATATTCTTCAAGGTCATTTGAAAGAGATGAAATTGCAGCATTTGACCTCAAATGAAGGTGTAAATGGATAGAGAGACAGAAGGAGGCAGCAATGAGCTGATAGATAGATGGTCCTAAAATCAATGTACGTCATCCAATGTACGTCAAATTACAGCAGGAATAAAAGGCACAAAATCTTTAGGCTGACATTTATACATAACACGTAAAAGGGGTTGTCTTTTGAATAGGCTTTTTTAAACACAATTCAAAATACAACAATGTAAATTTTCCCTTTATTTTATTTTATTTTATTTTATTGACATGTGACCCATCCGAACAACATGACGTGCAACACAGCCACGTCACTCAACAGAAAGTTGTTTTAATTACTTCAGTGCAATACACATATTTATATACATTAACAATAATATCAGTTGTCTGACATTCACAGTTTTCGTCTATACACAGTTTTTCCATTTTACTAGGTTTTGTAAAACGTATTTTGTCCGTTAAACGTTTCGAAAGCGGAATGCTTCTTCATCATATTTTCCCCACGCCGGTTATTATTAGGAGGAGCACAACCAGGAAGCAGTGTACAAACACTGAAAACATTAAACTAAAAAAAAAACTGTATCAGTTTTATTTAAAAAAATTAACGCTGGAGGAAGCGATCGCACTGCTTGAACTGTATCTCGTGGTCATGGTTATATCTTTCTCATGGGCTGTTTATTTTATGTTCGTGTCTAAAACTGGTGTGGGCAAGAATTATGGAATAGACTGGTGAAGGTGTGCTGAGCTGAAGAGATTTCAGTTGAGTAAACACATCAAAATATACACCGCTTAACATTGACAACATGTCTTTTTATATCCGCTCCCTTTCTGCATATGGTTTTGACTGTTTAAGATGGTGAATTCGGCTCTGTAGGGTCACTAAAGGGGTGAGAATGGACTTCTCCAAGTTCCTGGCAGATGATTTTGATGTGAAGGACTGGGTGAATGGAGCTTTTAAAGTGGCTCAGAAAGACGCGCCGGGTAAAACTGACGCTCACGCCTCGACTCTGGTCATGAAGCTGCAGCTCTTCATTCAAGAGGTCAATAACTCGATAGAAGGTGAGTGTGCACGATTTGAACACTTAAACAAGGTGTCATTTAAAGCTCACTTTCAATGTCATTTTTTTTAAAAGAAGTCTCTTTTGCTTGCCAAGGCTGAGTTTACTCAAAATGACAATAAACCTGTTATATTATGAAATAGTATTACAATCTGAAATAACTGTTTTCTGTTTGAACTAAAGCTGAATTTTTAGCATCATTACTCCAGTCTTTAGTGTCACGTGATCCTTCAGAAATCACTCTAATATGATGATTTTGTGCTGTTTCATATTTTTGACACAAGGCCGTCATACAAGTTTTTCAGGATTCTTTGATGAATAGAAAGCAGTCATTTGAAACAACTTTTGGAACATTATAAATGTCTTTACTGTCACTTTTGATCATTTTAGTGTCACTTGGTGCTGAATGAAAGTATTAATTTATTCCAAAAAATTAACAATAAAGTGTTATAAATGTCTCTGATTGCCTCTCTCTCTCTGTGCGTGTGTGTGTGCGCAGAGAGCAGTAATCAGGCTCTGCAGAATATGCCGCGTGTACTGAGGGATATTGAAGCTCTGAAACAAGAGGCGTCGTTCCTGAAAGATCAAATGATTCTGGTTAAAGAGGACATCAAGAAATTTGAACAGGACACAGTGCAGTCTATGCAGGTAACCATAACACACTCATCCAAATCACTTTATACTCTGTGCAAAAACATAGGGATATAGCTTGGTAGTTAATAACAACCATTAAATATATTAATAAACACATTAATAAACACATTTATGATACAATAATTAGTTCAAAGTGTTTTGCAAACAAGTCCAAAGAAAAAAAAACATTATAGGAGACAACCAGAGCAGTAAATGTCAGAATGCTTTATTGTTCACTTTATATAGATTTACACATCTAATCAAAAGTAGTTTTTTCTCATCAAGGCTGTATTTATTTGATTAAAAATACAGTAAAAACAGTAATATTGTGAACGATGGTGAGCATAAGATATCATAAATATTCCACACTTTTGCCGGGTGGTGTGTAGTATTGAGCGTTGTGTGGATGTCCGACAGGTGTTGGTGGAGATTGATCAGGTGAAGTCTCGAATGCAGTTGGCAGCAGAAGCGCTTCAGGAAGCTGATAAGTGGAGCACTCTCAGTGCTGATATCGAGGAGACCTTCAAAACACAGGTGAGGTGTTGCACGTCTGTTTTTACGTGCGCGTGTGTGTGGATGTCGTTCTGAAATGTTCATGTGTTTGTTTGCAGGACGTGTCTGTGATCAGCAGTAAACTGATGGCCATGCAGGGTAGTTTGGCGATGTTGGTGGACACACCAGACTACAGTGAGAAGTGTGTTCAGCTGGAGGCTCTGAAGAACCGTCTGGAAGCTCTCACCAGCACACAGATCGTCTCCACCTTCAACTCACTGGCTACAGGTGACGCACTCAAACACAGTCTCTGCTTACACTTGCTATTAAAGGGATAGTTCACTTTGAAATTAATTTTTTGATATGTTTTAGCTTACATCAAGAGCATCAAAGATGTAGATGTCTGTTTCAGCAGTAGTTTCAATTTTGATATTTTTAGGTTAAACTGTCTGTTGTCAGTCATATAATGGAGGTCTATGGTCACCACCTCAAAGAGCATGCACAGAGAAGTCCAAATTAAACATGTATTTAATGACTCGGAAAATGTGAGTACACATTGATTGCCTAAGACATGAAACGAGCGGTTTGAGAAAACAGTCATTAAATCATGTTTAATTTGGACTTCTCTGTGCATGCTCTTAGAGGTGGTGACCATAGACCTGCATTATATGACTGACAGACAAGAACAGTTTGACCTAAAAATATCAAAATTGAAACTACTGTGGAAACAAAGAATGATCTGTTTTATAATATGCTTTAGCATGTTAATCTGTATTTGTATGTTCTGTTTCAGATCAAGCAAAGCTTTTTGTAAGAGTTTTTACTGAGATGGATCGAATGCCTCAGTTACTGACTTACTGACTACAAATGCCACAAGGTATAGTATTTTGTCACTGACTTCAGTTTGGGTGTGGAATCAACCTGAGCTTAACACATAAAAGTGTGTGTGTGTGTTTGAAGGCACAACTGTTGACCGTGTGGGAAAGCATCTGTCAGTCAGACGCATCTCTGAAGCAGCAGCTCTCTGAGTTTTACGACACACTTCTGTCCACGTGGCACTCGCAGCTACAGTGGACCAGCCAGGTAAACACACACACACACACACACACCTCAGCCTCACTGCAGTGGAATGTTAATGGCTTTTACTGTCACACACACTCAAGCATGTGTATGTGTGTGTGTAGGTCTTTAAAAACCCCTGTGAAGTGCTCACAGTGCTGATGATCCAGACGTTGGGGCGATGGTGCCATCTATCCCAGACTGCATTGCAGTGGCATTGAAGCGTTGCTCTGGCGACTGTCGTCTGGACGTGCTGTTGGATCTCCATCAGACGGCGGCTAACTTCAGTCGAAGCCTGGAGGCAGCAATGCAACCACAGCTCGGTCTGTATCTGTGTGTGTGAAAACAGATTTAAAAAGATTTGTAGATATTGCATACATTTATATGTTATACTATTAAAGGTTCTCTAAGCGATCCTGGGTGTTGACGTTCGGAATATTCTCAAACAAATCGGAGGCTAGCTAGACCCTCCCTCCTCCGCATCTCATCTCCTCCCCCTCCCTTCCGTGCTTCCCGAAATAATTGTGAACGTGAATTGTGTGGGTTTGGTGAACATAAGCGTCAATTTAGAAGAAAACAAAATTATAATTTAACGTTACCCACCTGTCCAAGCAAAAACAGAGCAACCTGAATGTCGGACTGGAAGGGAAGCCCTTCTGCCGCCGGAGTTCTCGCCATCGTTCAAAAGCTTTACCGATGTAAATTCGGAACTTCGCACGTTCTTTATCCGATTCCTTCTTTTTAATTTGTTCATCAGAACGTCGTCTCTTTGGTCGTGTGTCGGTCATTTTTCAAACTTCCCATGCTTCTCTCTCCTTCACACACCCCCTTCATGTGCACGCGCACTAACCCCCCAGACCCACCCTCAAATACTTCTTGCCAGTGATTGGCTGGAACACCTGTTTGTTAGGTTTCATGGTCCGGGTGAGACACTGATTGTTTGTGTTGCCGTTTGTGGAGCCTGTGGTGTCTACAGAGACCGCGTTTTTTCACAGTGTGTTTCAGGGGACAGGCAGCTAGCCGACTGTGAGGAGACGTTTGCTATATGTGACAAAAAGGTGTTTTGGCTCCACATTCGCTTAGAGAACCTTTAAAGGAGTAGTTCACTTCAAAAAAACTTTGCTGAGATCTATTCATTACTTAGCCCCATGTCATCCAAGATGTTCATGTCTTTCTTTCTTTCAGTCGAAAGAAATTAAGGTTTTTGATGAAAGCATTCCATATTTTCTCCACACAATGGACTTCTAATGGGAACCAAAGAGTTCAAGGTCCAAAAGACAGTTTCAGTGCAAACTGCAAACTTTTCACAAAGGGCTTCAAAATCAATTCTCAGATCGACCAATAAGGGTCTTATCAAGCGAATCGATCTACTCATTTAAAAAACACAAAAGTTTAAGTTTTATAAGCTCAAATGCTCGCCGCTCTGTTCTTTGACTGCGCTTCTTGTGACTCTCTCCTGGTTCGAACTCGTTCATCACAATGAACTAATCTTTTTTCATGTCATTTGGTTTATTCAACGAACGAAATGAAATAGTCTGACTCGCGAAAAAAATTGTTCAGTTTGATGAACGAGTTTGAACAGGAGAGTCACGAACGCTGCATCACAGATAACAGAACAAAGGCGAGCATTTGAGCTTATAAAACGTAACTTTTTTTTTTTTTTTTACTGAGCGATCGTTTCGCTTGATAAGACCCTTATTCATCGTCTGGAATCATTTAAAGCCCTTTGAACAGTTTGCTCTGAAACTGTCTTCTGGACCTTGAACCGTTTGGTTCCCATTTGAAGTCCATTACACTGAGAAAAATCCTGGAATGTTTTCATCAAAAACCTTCATTTCTTTTTGACTGAAGAAAGAAAGACATGGACATATTGGATGACATGGGGGTGAGTAAATTATCAGCAAAAGCTTTTTTTTAACATCATTTACAGTAATGAGTTTTTTTTCCACAGTATATTGCTGAAGAATTTGTGCAAATTTCTTTGTTTATTTTATTAAATAAAAATTATTAAAATGTTCCTAAAATTTGGTTTTTAGTTGACAAAATAAATGAAAATTAAAATCTTTTTTTTTAATAATAAAAAAAAATGCCTTAGACATTTTTTGTTTGGTTTTTAGGTCATTGTATCTGCTTTTTGTGAACGTGTTATGTGAGGGTTTTTCCTCATTATTTTCCTGTCTATGTGTGTTTTAGGCGAGTGTAACCTCCTGAAGGTGGCAGAGCTGGTATCATGTGTGTATTCACCTTATGCAACTTATCAGATGCAGTTCAGAACTAGAGGAGACAAACTTACTGATCCAACTCAGTGCCGTCCCACTGGTGAGCAAACAGACGTTCTCATGTTTGATCTTGAACCAGTGATAATTGTCTATATAATATATTATCTAAATGAGATAGGATACTGAAAAAAATACAAAGACCATAAATAAGCACAATTTATATGATTGCATTGACTGTCCAATTTGCATACAGATGATTATTTTTAGTGAATCAGTCACATGCACTCACAAACTCTTTCAGATCTGATTCAATCTAACAAATTGCTAACTGAATCTTTCTGTGCAGTTACTGACTTTATTAACTTACTAGATGCTTAGTAAGAATGTGTTGTCAAATGAGTTTTGTTGTATATCTATTAAAATGATTGTTTTTCCCACACCCCCAGCATTCACCATGTGCTCTATTGATTGTTTGTGTGTTAGGAGCGTGGTGAGGTTCTGGACTGTGTGTTAGAGCTCACACACTCGGTTCAGAAGGTGTTTGGGTCTGGCGGCCGCTGCCGTCGACTCGCGTGTGAAGTTAAACGTGATGGTCTCGGTGTGTGTGGGCCTATCAAAGCCCTTCTGAGCGCTCTTCAGCAAGTATGAATCATGCATGCATTTGGACTACACTCAAACGCAGAGACAAACACACTGCCCACAGGTCAGCCACGCTCTCCAGCTTATCTCTTGTTCATTTCTCAGGTACGTAAGTTCTGATTTTTCTGTCACGCTTCAATCAATCCGGAAGAAGTATAAGTTAAGAGGACACGCCTCTCCTCGTAGGTGTTCACCGAGGATTGGACTGCTTTCCAGAACTCCGTCAGGTGGGCGGGGTTTCTCTTTTCATTAGTTAGTGGGCGGTGTTCTTTTTGCTGTTAGTTGCAATTCTATGATAAGTTTTCTGTTTATAAATGGATATAAAGTTACATAAATGTCTTTCAATTTGCTCCTAGAATCATTGCAACCTGTGGAGAGCTACTGAGACAATGTGGAGCATTTGAACAGCAGCTTTCAAATAAGTAAGCACACAAATGTATTTGAAATGAAATGTATTTGATTGATATTTTAGCACACAAATGTATTTGAAATGAAAAGTATGTTTCAACCGATAATGATACAGTCATGAAAACTTAAAGAAATGTTGCTATTTGACCATTTAAATACTGTAATAAATATTCATATCAGAGTATATTTCACATAATGTAGTAATTGTAATGCACCTTTATGTTTGTTCCAAATTCCAAGATATGTAAGCCTCGTTTCATCGTCTAGTGATGGAACACATATCATGGAATTTAAAATATAGAAATAAAATGTAAACAAATATCGGTAACACTTTATTTGAAAGGGGTGTGCATAAGACTGTCATGACACTGTCATAAACATGACACAACACCTGTCATGAAACACGAAGGAGTCTTTATGAATGTTTATGACTGTTGTCATTAAGTGTCATTTGGTAAATTATGACCCTTTTAATGCAAAGTTGACATTGTTTAAAATGTCTTTGTTATGACATATTGACATTAACCAAGAAATCATAACCTGTAAACCTAACATCTCTAGATACTAGTCCTAACGTGTTCCACTTTACTTGAGGTAAGGGGAAATATGAATGACACTGAAGTAAAAGCATTTGACAGTGTAATAACCCTTAATGACATCTTTATAACTAGTACAATGTGTTTCACTTTACTTGAGGACAAGTAAAATATTCATGTCTGTTATAATGGTGTCATGACAGCCAAGTCAAAAACAACCACATATGACAGGGTAATGTAATGTTAACGCAAAGCTAAATAACTTCTTTAAGTTTGCTAATTAGACCTGTTATGCAACATATTTGTGATAGGTTATGATTTCTTGGTTAATGTCAAGTTGTCATAGCAAAGACATTTTAAACAATGTCAACTTTGCTTTAAAGTGTCTTGATTTACCGAATGACACTTACTGACAAAAGTCATTAACATTCATAAAGACTCGCTCATGTTCATGACAGGTGTTATGTCATGTTTATGACCGTGTCATGTCAGTCTTATGCACACCCCTTCAAATAAAGTGTTACCCAATATTCAGATATGGAATTTTTTTCCCAAAGTGTTAAGTATTGTGTCTGTTGGCTGGTTAATTTTGTGTGACTTTAGCGTCAATTTCAGAGTGTCGGCTGTTATGTTAAGTGTTTACCCTATATTTAGTGAAAGTTATTTAACTGCATTATACAAATAAAGGGTCTCTAGGGTTGAATTCTGCATTTAATATGCCTGTTACGTCGTGATAATGATGGATTAAATATGACTGTTGTCAAGTATCATAGTTGTGCATTGTGATTGCAGGATCCTGGGGAGGGCGGGCCGTTTCCTGTGGGAGGGGTTTAACCCCAGAAGTCTGAGTGGCTTACAAGAGGGTGTGGCTGAGAGGTCTGGAGCCAGAAGAACCCATGGCAGGAATACGACTATTTCCAGCAGACCAACACTGCGGAGTATAATAATCTACTGGGAGACGCTGCACTTCTCTCAAGGTGCACTTCATATATGTGTGCTTTAAATGTGCAGCATTAAGTGCAAAGGTCAAATCTTGCGCATATGTGTTTTGTGCAGGAGAAAGGAACAGGAAACTCAAGCTTATTGGCCGGACTCGCTGCTCTGACGCGTCTGAACCAGCAGGCCAATGCAGGCTCGCGTTTACACTCGGTGTTCCTGCAAATCCAAACAGCAGCTTTTCCTTCTCAACAAACCACAGGTGTGTTTTCGCGCTGTTTTTTGGTCACTGAAGTATTGAAAATATCGTGTTTGATTCGATGTGCTTTTGATGTTTTAAGGCTTTACGGTTCTGCTAGTTTGGGTGGGACGCCAACTGATGATCTACCGGCCTTCAGTTTGTCACCGCAGGAGTACATCACTAATGTAAGACAATTTCCTTATGATGTCAAACATGATGACAAATCACAAGACGCTCCTACAGGTACACAAGCCAGTGGTGTTCACAGGACTGAGAGGAAGCTCAGTGGAAGCACACTTTTGTGTTTTGTCTAAGATTGGCCAGTATATCATGTCTTTGCCTCTGCATCTGGAGCCATTCGTGACTCAAGAGGATCCGGCGCTGGAACTCGCCTTACACACCGGCAAACTGCCCTACCCACCAGAGCAAGGTAAACACAAACACACATCCCTGAATGAATCAAGAAAGCCCTTTCCTACGCTAATATATGCTGTGTATCTTGTAGGCGACCGACGTCCTGAACTGGAGAACACAGCAGATTATTGGCTGTATTCTATCGCGAGGCGCGACCATGCAGACCTATTGTGATGTCATCTACAGCTTCCTGAGCTGAGCTTACATGCAACCAAACAGCTGGCAACTTACATAGGTGACATCATCATTGAGCATTATTAATGTCATGGCACCATTATCACCAACAATAATTAATATGTAACACTTGCACACTATTGGTGGCAATGTTTTTATTATTCATTATTAACACCAAGATTTGCATTTCACATTTACAAACAGTTATGGTTAAGTGTGTATTTTGATGTCATGATTTCTTTTTAGTTTCCACAACTTTTATTTAAAAAACATTAATTCTTGTTGATTTAAATATTTTATTTCAGTTAATATTCAAATAAAAATGTTTTTTTTGAATGGTAATAATATCTTGTGTGTGTGTATATATCCTATATATACACACATATATATTACAAATTCTATAACTCATTCACAATGATTATATTTATATTGAAATATAATTATTGAGTAGTTAAATAATCGGTATAGATAATTTAGTAATATATATATATATATATATATATATATCTTAATATTTTTTTACTAGTGTACTAGAATTAAGTGTACTAATTAAAAACAGGCCTTCGTAATATTTTCTTAGCTATTGTCTTATTTTCTTTTTTATAATAAATGATGTTATAATTAAGAGCGTGTTAAGTAAAAACATTTGTGTTTGTTTTTTTTAATTGTCATTCCAGAGTACCTGAGTAACGTGACTGGATGCACTGGGGTTGCAGACCTCTAGAACCCTCCAGAATATAGTCACTCTCTTCTGAATGCTAAAACTAGAGGAATACCGGCAGACGGCCAAACCCGTCCCGCGCAGGCTGGCGTCCACCATCGCCACCCTGAGGGGTCTGGAGTACTGACAGTGGGACCGCCATAAGTAAGATGGGTGTGTGTTCGGTGAAGGGTTTTTGCTGTTGTTGAATCTAACACCAAAAATGTGACACTAAACAGATCTATATTCCCAAACAAACACAATAGATAATAATGGCATTTCGGATGTGCATCTTGTATTTTTGTTTTTAATGAATTCGAACAGAAGTTTTGAACGGTAGTGGGATTTAATTGTGTAGAAAAGAAAATGTTACATTGAATCAGTTTTGCTTATTTCTGAATCCAGTGATTTAAAGTTGGCACAATGAAATATTGTTTATGCATATTTATTTTTTGTGTGTTTTGCATGTTTCCCATTATTCCTCCTAACCAATAATGAACATGAGCACTGTTGTGTTTCTGCTTTATCAAGCTACATGGTAACTTTCTAATGCTTTCTATGTCTGTATCTCCGACTTTGTATTTTTATTATTTTTGCTCACATGGGGAAAGTTTCATACAGCATTTCAAGAACGTTTTCAATTCCACTAAACAAAATAAAACATCTGAACAGATTTAAGTGCATTGTTTTGTGTTTTACAGTGCATCAGATCAGTTTTGCAGGCCATCAAATGATAATTTCTCAAGTCTAAGTTTCATGGCCCTCTATCAGAATCCAGAGTTTTGAGAAGATTGGAGAAACTCAAAATTTCACTCTCGAAAAAAAACGACAGTGGTACCCCTTTTA
>JAQIUQ010001713.1:320000-625805 GCA_030378365.1 Hybognathus amarus | reverse complement strand
AATAATAAGAGGCGTCTTGCTCGCCTCTGCTTTGGAACTGTTGCCAGACGGGCACTTCATAATAACTGCACGCTATTAATCATTAGTTAATCATTAGTAAATAGTTTATTTGTAATTTTTAATGCATTAATAGTCATTAATAAGAAGTTTATAAATTATTGTATAAATGCTTTATTCTTTATTTAGAAGCATAATATTGTGTTTAATCATTGTATTTTCATATATTATTAATGATCAATTTATAATTTCCTTATGAAGAATAACATTATTTACAAACCAGTTATTTGGGAGTTGTCAGTGATTCATGAGATCACTTTGAAAGTAAATGTAGTAAATGCAAGTAGTTATAATGCATTTAGTAGTGGTCAGTTAACTATTTCTGGCAGCTCATCTAAAGTGAGGAATAGTTATGTCTTGTAAAGCATTTATAAATTAAATTTAAAGGCTCAGTTCTCTTCTAAACAGAAAAAGGAAACAAACACAACACTTTGAACATAAAAGAACATAGACATATTTAACTGAGCCTTTGAAATCTCTTTTATAAATGCATTACAAGGCATAACTAGTCCTCACTTTAGATGAGCTCATAAAATAGTAAACTGACCACTACTAAATGGTTTATAACTACCTGAATCAACCCTGGATTAGAAATACATGTTAAAAATGTATTAACACACTAAGTAACTATTATTACTATGTCTGAATAATAAGATGTATGAATGTACATTGAAATAGTTTATTAATCATTTACTCACTTTCTAAGTGATCGTATAAACCATTGACAACTCCTAAATAACTGGTTTAAATAATGCTATACTTCATTTAGAAATCATAAATTGATCATTAATAAAGCATGGAATTAAAATTATTAAAACACATTATAGAATGCTTTTAAAACAATAATCAGCAGTTTATAAATACAGCTATAAAGCTATAAATTCTTTAATATTGTTTTAAAAGCATATCTATAATGTATTTTAATAATTGTATTTTCATTAGTTAAGCATTTACTAATGCTTAACTAATGATTAATAGCAGTGAGGTTATTAAATTTACTGAAAGTTCCTTAACTAAGCAGTCAGTTCACCAGCAGCTCTACAGTCTCAGAGGCTCTGGGACAGCCAGCCATTCAGACAATAGAGAAGTGTGAACGACGTGTGTTAATGGGCCACTGCAGTTCCTGCTCCAGCCTACAGGAGCGCTGCTGAGTATGGGCTTAAACACACACACACTCGCAGGTCCCCACTTGGTCAAAAGTATAAAAAAAAATAAAAATAAAAAATCACCAGAGCGTTTTTAGTTGATTTTAACCTTTTTTTTTTTTTTTTGCGTGCTATCAGAGGTTTCAAGCTGCTTGAAGAAAGATTTGAAGATCACTACCAGTGCCAGACTTTCTTTCCTTTATATGCACAACAACATTTTATAAAGGACCACTGATAGTGTCTGAATTGATCATTAGATGTACAGAAATATCTCAGTAATGGGGGCTTCACACGACACGCGCATCATTAAGAATACTGTATAAGACACGAAACGTCTGGACAGAAAGAAGGGCTTTTCTCTTTTGCTCCCTCATTTTCTTTTATCATGATGGATAATGAAATACTATTACACTATATAGACATTTCACAGACACTATCTTGGTCTATTTATCACGCTGTAGTGAAAGCTGTCCCCTTTTCCCCTTTAGATCAAAATCATGAATGAAAAGGCAAATGTTCGGATCTTGAGAGAGCAAAGCAGTGGATGAGTCACCTCTATTGTACAGCTAGAAAGAGAGAGATGGCTGTGACCAGTTTATTAAGGGTAACATGATGAAGTCTGTCTCACATGGCCAGAAGAGAAGGAGGTAGGAAATGCAAGGAGGGAAAAGAAGACCAAGACAATGAAAGAATTCTGCACATTGTCCTCAGGCAATGAGGTATATTTTCCTGAGGCAGAGATCATTTTTGGAATTACTGGTCAACATGGAGCAAATAACTAAATACAGGTTCATCTTTCTGTATTACATTTAGAAAAGCACAGTGTGTGCTATATGTATGTGTAAAGGTTAGGACTGACACTGACTGCTGTAGAACAACAGGTTTAAACTTCTGTAATATGATTTTATAACAAGGTTTCATTTGTTAACATTAGTTAACTACATTTGTTAACATGATCTAACAACACACACACAAACATGGACATAAATAGAAAATGTTAAATGGTCCTAAAACCCACATTGGAAATGAATGAAAGTCAATTTTATCTAGTGAAAACATAAAACACACCCAAACAAAATCTTGAAAGCCCATATTGAGATATCAACCTCAAATTTGGAACAAAATTTATGTCTTTGATTTTTCACTGTTACTATGGTAAATATATATTTCATATAAAAAACAATACTTTTTCATAATAACAAACTTAAACTGTCATGATGGGAGAGACAGAGAGAGAGAGCTTTAGACTTTAGTCGGACCCGTCCATACCACAGTGTACACCACGATCTGATTGGTACGTTTGGCTTGACTGTTGGTCTGCGGATGAAAACCGGATGAAAATCCGTAATAACAGTCGAAGACATACCGACCCAGCGCTCCAGACAGCAGTCCCCCATTCCTGATGACAAGATCAATTCCAAGAGAGAATGGAACCTCTGGCCCAATTAATCTGAGGATTATGCTTGACACTCAGCCAGGGGTGGCCCAAAACAATAGGGGTAAAAGGAGATTGAAAAATTTAAAAAGAAAGATTCTCACGATGATTATCCCCGAGACAGTGAGATTTACCGGACGAAGTGCCTTGACGAAGTGAGGAGAAAAGCCGAGAGGCCTCAGCACCGTGGACAGAGCGGTCGAAGACGTGTAACATCTCCCCCTTAAAATCGTTATAACAATCGAGACATACCGGCCCAGCGCTACAGACAGTGGTCCCCCATTCCCTGGGGATAGGTGGTTGACTGCAAGGAAAATACCACCTCACACTGGAGTCAGGAACGAATGGCACTCGGGGCGGCTCACCAGCGTAACAGGCGGATCGTTGACTCTATGCTCCGAGTCAGACGTGGGATCTGGCTAGGGGTGCTTCAGCGCGAAGATGGACATCTGTTGAGCTTGATACGGCCACCTGGGCGGCAAGAGACTCCACAGAATGACGAGAAGCAGCGAGCTCGATCCTCGTGACGGCCCAGCAAGGTCCCCTGAAGCTCGAGGGCGGACTGGGAATGACTCTTCTTTGCTTTGCTGGGTCAATGAACTGGCTGGAGTATTCTGTCATGATGAAAGAGAGAACCCAAACACAAAGGCAGATCAAATGTCTCTTTTAATAACTCAGGGCAGCCACTTGGCAATAATCAGACAACAGGAGCCGACAGGCAAATAAAGTTCAAACAGAAACTTTAGTTGATAAGGACAACTGAGGAGCGTCTGCACACAAGGCTCGGGAAATCCCCTGGAGGATGAAGCGAAGCATCCGGGTATAGCAGAAGAGCATCTTTAGACTTTAGTCGGATGGGCATGGGTATTCATATTTTGTATCACTACTGTGCACACGTGTCAAAAGTTTGATATGATTTATGCGAACGAACGAACCAATTATCTGCGAATGCAGCCCGGCGGTACATGAAGAGTGTTGATCCTGGATGTTGTCATCTGTGATCGTGACGACCGTAACATACTTGTAGGCCTATGTTTGTTGTTACCCACATTTAAAAAATGTTATAGATACCTCCATGGCATATTTAAATCCCATATGAATGCTCCTCAGTGAGAGGTGGTCCTTTCTGTGTCCAAAATGTATCAAAAACAAATTAAAGGGCGGGTTTACTGCAATTTCACTTTTTTGATTTCAAATAGTGTGTAATGTTGCTATTGGTGCATGAAGAGTATCTGCAAAGTTGCAGCACTGAAAGTTTAGTGTAAGCAGAGAAAAATCTTTCTTCGTCTTTTAAAAAAAAAATTTATCGTCTTTTAAAAATCAGGAAGTAAAATTGCCTACAAAAACGACTCGTTTTGGACTACAGCTGGGTTATGGTACGTCACTAACCCACACATTTGCATCAACCACTCCCTCCGGAATATGCAGGAATATTGTGTTGAAAGTGTGTTGTTCACGCAGCTGTCAGGTCTTCTGTGTTTCGGGCTTCCCACGGACACTATACTTCGACAACAATGGATACAATTTGTGTTTGATTATATTCCTGAAAGTGACGATGGTAATCTAGCTCTCTGTGCTGCGCATTTCCGAGACAGCTTCCAGAATCTCCACGAGTTCAACCGGATTAACGTAAACAAGAAACTGTTTCTGGAATCATGAAGCAGATCCAACTTTAAAACCAGCAGTTAAAGCAGTCAGCAGTTGTTGGGCCACACTGTAAGTAGGCTAGACTTCATCATTTTAAATGTATTTGCATGTATAATTCCCGACGGAGCGTTGTGTTTTTTTTTTTTTTTTTTAAATGCTAGCGCTGACTTTGTAGGCTTTATGGGCTACTAGTTAGGGTATTTTGTGTCAACGGCAAACGCGTACAAACATTATGGACCTGAATTTTGTATAAGTACTAATATTGTAAATGTATTTTTCATATATATATGCTTTATGACTATTTTCGATTTAATCAAGAACGTAAACCTGCAAACGCTGTTTGTGTTTAACATTAGTTAGCCAGTCAGTTGCTATCGTTGCCAGTCAGATGCTATTGTGTAAATCAAACGTGTATTAAGTTAAAAAATGAAGCAAATTATCATTCAGAAACGTTTATTAAGAGCCGTGTGTGGTGAGGTTCTGCTTGACTCTCTTCATTCGCGGCTTTCTCGGTCTGATTCTGCCTCTGTGATACTGCAGTCTCCACATCATTATTTACGTGTATCCACCGTCTATGCTATCCACCTTTGGCATGTTTGCCCGTAAAGGTCATGGGCGTTAATCTTCCGGACAACGTGAGCGACAGTTTAGCCAATCACAACACACCGGCCCAAACGAACCAATCTGAGCCCACTACGTCATTCTGAGGGAGTGTTTTCATAGACTCAGGAAGTCATCCGCTCGTGCAGGGGACAGGGGAAAGCGCGGCTGACAATAAAGGTGAAATTTATGAAAAATAAGACTTTAAAAAAAAAGAAAAACCACGGATACATGTTATATTGCACCCCATAAACACAATCATGCAAAGAAAAAGAGCAGTGAACCCGCCCTTTAAGACAAGGTTTTCACACTGACAGCTGTCATTGTAAGACGGATAGCAACTCTTTGTTTGTGTGAGTTCGCAAAAGTAACTAAAGGGGGCGGGGCTTACCGATTATTATTATATTATCAATTATGCCACCTAGTATCATGGCCTCGCTCTCTCGTTTCATACAAATGCAGCTGCTGCCATTTTGTGACTATTTTTGTACACTGTTGGATTATAGGATAACTGTTCCGATGCGGCTGAAGCAGAGGCTGAAGCAGGATCCAAGTGCAGCAGTATTTATTAAATCAACTCAAACTAAACAAAGAATCAGACTCAGGAACAGAACTCATGAACAGAACAACCAACATCAACATTACAACATAAAGAAACACCTGGGGAGACTATAGTTAAACATAATGGGGAACTAGTACCAAACATGGAAAAAGACAGGGGAACACAGACAGGAATCATGACAGAACCCACACCGTGACAATGACAAACAGGTACGCTTTTAAAACAGTTTAATCTGAAATCAATATTTCTTATCCCTATAATTTATGTGGCGAAATTCATCCAAATGTCCATCTTGCCAAGCTAGCAAAGGCAAGACGTGTAATAAGCGGGATAATGTACATGCCAGTCGTTTGTTATCTCAGAATAAACCTCCTTCAGGCTGATGCAAGACCCATCCGCTTCGCATCAGGGTCCTCATCATCCTGTTCGGGCGTTTATTCGGAAATTACAGATGTCTGGATGTACATTATCCCTGAACTAACATGAATATACATTTTATTAACTATCATTAACAAAAGTTAATAAATGATTAAAGAATATAATTTTGGCATGAACTAATTTACAATTTGCATTAACTAATTAACATTTTTATGACATTAACTAATGTTAATAAATGAGACAAAAAATGTTGCGAATATAGACATTTGAACAAAAAGAGCTACAACCACTACTGATCTCACCTATACTTCTCTTAAGTGTAATCCAACCTGATATGTGCTAAAAACCTGGAGGCATGATCCTGAAAAACTGTACGGATAGTAGACACACACACACACACACACACACGTTGGCATTGCCTCTCAGGTCACTGGATCTTGCTGTTAAACTGGCTTGATGGGAGATCTTGAACACTGGCTTCTAATTGCAGTGCCCTCCAAGACCACAACTCATTTATCTATCTATTGAAATAATAGTTCCCTATTAGATGAAGCATCCATTAATATTCATATTTTTTTACAGCTCTTTTAAATTTACTTTAATGATGTTGTATTTGGTAAACTTTAGAGCCATTACAAAAATATGTTTGAGAGATAGAAATTATTTTAGATAAGATTGTTAAGTAATGGACAATGAAGATGTCAGCTTTCATTTAAGAGGTATTTTATCTAATGTTGTCAATTACAGCTTATTTATATCTGCCCCCAATTCCCCATGTTCATTCCCCACCTCAAACCTCTTTGAAAATGTTCTTTTTATGAAACAAGGTTTTGACAAGTTGCACATTCCTTGCAGCAGTAAATAAATAAAGTGAATAGATTAGACTTGGACATTGTCTCTTATTATCCAGTGCTCAATTGCCTCTCTTAGATATTGCCACCAGTCTTGTCACTTTGTGAAGTCTGTTCTGTGAAATATGAGTTTTTAGGATGCCCTAACTATAATGTTGTTTACATTTTTAGAAGAATGTTTCAATATGCACTGGTAATTATTCAGCTCATTAGTAATTGATAAGCCAGAGTCCAGTTTTAGTTTAGAATGGATATAAATGTGCAGTTTCTCATTTGTGTCACTGGCTTGGTTTTGACATCAACATTTCATATTTAAAACTTAGTTTCTGCTTCTGCATGCAGTATTAAAATACAGTTAGCACAGTGTATGTGTGCTGTTCTGTTCAGATTTGTATCTTCTGATGTACTTTAAGCCTCATTACACACATCTCTTTCTAAACAGCAAAACTTCCAAGGTACTGTTTTAAAGCCATAGTACAGATTTGTGCTGATTTTAAAATTGCAATGATAAATCTGATATATCCCATACTAAGTGTCTCAGTAAATATCCTGCTGTTTAAGTGTCCTGGTGACCCACTAAAGTCATGCTCAGGCAACAATATTCACATATTGCTGCTGCCCTTTCTTTTCTTCCGTTAGTAGCATATAAATGCACATTTCCCAAAAGCATCGTAATCTGAGTACCTAAAAATATCCATAAATGAATTAGCCCATTACGTGAGCAGGTCCATTAAGTGGAACTTAAACAGACTCTGAAAATTTTAACCTTTTCTTTTTGCTTTTAGAAACAAAGATAAACTTAATGAAAGCTATTACCGGTAATTCATTTTGGTCAGTGTACACTATATTTAAAAATGAAACAATCATGTATAATATTATAAGCTCATATAAAAAATGTTAGTCCTGCACACTGCAATCTGAGCTTGTCCTGTTATAAATCTTAATTAAGATGACAGACAGTATGATAAACCTTTGTGGCAGTCATATTGCACTATAGTGGAAGTAGCAATTATCCAGCCCGTTCTCATCCTAAAGCGCCATATACAAACTTATCCAGTGCTTACACCTCAAATCAGATGATCTATGAATATGACATTTAAATGTTCAGTGTGCTTCAAAATTTCTGACCAAAAGAACACAACTGTAGGCTGCGGTAACTTCAGCATTTCTGAAACACTGCCTAACCAATGTCATAATTGTTTATTTTACTATATTCATAATTCACATAATTCAGCAAACAACAGGCTTCAAACGTGAAATGTGAAAAAGAGAGCATTCATGGCACCTATGCTGGCAAGCTGCCTGTCTCGCTCTTATTCTGTTTTGTTTCTACTATTTGTTTCTATCCGATATGTATCTGCTCTGTTGGCATATGATTGCCAAACCCTCCTCGACCTCAGGGCTTGGTCAAAGACCCTGCCACCATCTGATCGCCCTCTGTCAAAAAGTCTCGCTCTTATGGACCTTATGAATTTTACAGATCCGAACACCAACGATGGCTATCGATGCCCACCACCCCTGAGAAAGTGTTCTAGAAGATGTGGGACACGTGCTGATATGATTGCCCAACTCAAAGCTCACTTGAGAGCCTCCTCCTTAGCTAAATTGCACCCTGAATCTTCTTCTCCTGCTCGGTTTGTATGCAGCCGTCTTTCCAGAGCCATCGCTGATGCTTGCTCCTGCGATTGGACCCATTACTTTAATGCAGTTTAAAGCTGGAAACTTGCGGAGAAAGTCTACTTACATTCTGCCTCCTGACGCCGGCCCTGTCTCATCCGTTTGGTCTGCTGCCCTTCCTGTCGTATCACGGACGCGTCATCAGTGTGCTGCCATCATGGTAAGAAATATCACTGGGAACATCGCAGATTACGATACGATGTGTATGATGAAAGGCGAGGAATGGATCTCTGCCTGCTTCGCCCCATCCAGAGATCTACTGACCAGAAATCTTACATCAAAACTGAACTTCTTAATGTAGAGTCTCTGTCAAATATATCTAGCCTGACACATGATCATATTTTTGAGAAAGATATTGACCTGATATGTCTCACTGAGACCTGGCACCAATCTGAGTTTTTTCATCATTAAATGAAGCCTGTCCCCCTAGATACAGTTATCTGCACGGCTAACTGCACTGGTCGAGGTGGTGGCCTTGCGGTTATTTACCGCAACGCTCTCAGACTTTCTACTCTGTCTATGTGTCCTCGTTTGAATTTCTGGCTTTTAAATCAAAACATCCCTTCAAGGTAAATACAGTACTGATCTACCAGCCGCCAAAATCTCACCCATCTTTTATTGCAGAGATCCATTTGTTCTTCACCTCCTTCTGCTCTCTCTCGTCCAATAATATTACACTTGGCAATTTGAACATTCATATTAAAAATCCCTTCTCTCTGTTTGTAGCTGAATTTTTAAATGTTCTGGACTGTCTTAATCTCACTCAGCACGTGGATGCTCCCACCCACATAATAGGGTGCACTTTAGACCTGGCACTGAACCCCTCCCTACCTGCCTGTCACCCCTCCCTACATGTAAGATTCAATTTTGAAATATATAAAAAAAAACATTAACCCTGCCATTAACCCTGTACTCTAATCTTAAACTGCTGGCTACAGTTAATCTTCCATCAGTCAATGAATCACTTGAACATTTTAACTCTTCTCTCCCCTGCCTCATGGATATACATGCTCCCCTCAAAACAAGAATTGTGTTTTTTTTTTTTTTCTCGTTCTGCCCCCTGGTTCACGGATGAACTGCGGAAGATGAAAGCTGGTGGCTGTGCCATTGAAAGGCGGCCCTTAAACAAGCCCGGTCCATTTACTACTCTAACATTACTAATAACGGTCCAGGAAATTCCAAACAACTTTTTTTCCACCATAAATCATCTCCTCAATCCTAAGATTTCCATTACACGAGAGTAGATGAAAAAAACTTCATGCTGATTGGTACTCGGCTTTCGACAAGATAAGCAAAACTTAGACGTAGCTTTACAGTAAACTAAGTTTATCCATCCATTTACACTTCTTTCCATGGTGGTGTGACTCCCCTTCTGTCCCAGAGTCACCCCCTCCATCCCCCTCCTGCTGCTGAGGTTGCTCCTTCCTCGTTGTTCACATGTGACCTGACCACAATCTCACAATCTCTCCACAACCAAACCTTACCGCGCCAACCCGTTTAACTAAGACTGTCAAGCCCCACTGTCCGTTGTTGCCCCTTCAGTGGCAACGGTTCCGTATGGCATACTACCTACTGCAAAACACAATATCTGCCAAACACCACCCGTCATTCACGCAATATAGACAGGAACGTAATGACTGTAATAACTATGCAACCTATACAAATAAACCAACAGACTCTCCAAGTTTATCAATAATTCTAAGAAACTGTAGCATGGCGGCCTGTACACAGCCAGCTAGAATCTTTCCATCTCAACCACAGCCAGTTGCTGCTCCTCTCTGGACATGATCTTGGTATCAATGGAAGAAGATTAAAATGTCATCAAGATAAATAAAAACAAATTGGTTAAGCATCCTTCATAGAACATTAATGAATGTATGTAAGACAACTGGGGCATTGACTAGGCCAAAGGGCATTACCTTATATTCACAGTGACCAGTCGGGATGTTGAATGCAGTCTTCCACTCATCCCCGGCTAGGAACCTAACTAGATGGTAGGCAATTCCGAAGGTCCAGTTTGGTGATTAGAGTTGCACCTTGTAGGTGTTCAAAGGCTGTAGTCATCAATGGCAGTGGGTAGCAATTCTTTACATTGATACAATTTAAACCCCGGTAGTCAATACATGGCCGGAGACTGCCATCCTTCTTCCCCACAAAGAAAAACCCGGCTCCTGCATGCCGGTGAGGTTGAAGCGCGGATTAATCCACTGTCAAGTGCCTTGTTGATATATTCTTCCATAGATGCTCTTTCTGGGGCAGACAGAGAAAGTAGTCTCCCTCGAGGTGGGCAAGTGCCAGGGTGCAGTTCAATGGTACAGTCATAAGGTCTGTGGGGTGGAAGAGAAGAGCACGTTCCTTGCTGAATACATCACAGAGGTCTACATACTCCTGGGGGACACAGGATGACTCGGGAGAGGCAGCAAGATCACTGGAAGCCATTTGTCTCAGCCCAGAAATAGCCAGTGATTTTAATCTCTGTGGATGGGACTGATGACTCAGGTAGTGTAGGGAAGGTCGTCTGTGGCTCAGGAGAATGACAGAGACACAAGCCAGACACATAGCAGTTAGGCCCCCACTCACTTATCTGCTTGGAAGACCAATGAATTAGTGGACTATGCTGAACTAGCCAAGGATACCCAAGGATCAAAGGGCATTTGGGAGAATTTATTAAAAATAACTGTATCACTATCTCTATGAGAACCGACTTGAAAGTGGAGGAATGTAGTGCATTGGCTTACCTGGTCATAACCTTAGGGGTCTCCCCTCCAATGCAGTAACAGTCAGAGGATCATGGAGAGTGATGGGCTGAATCTTTAACTGTGAGGCCGGTGCAAAGTCCATGAAATCCCTGCAGCACCAGAGTCTATGAAAGCCATGAGCTCATGAAGTTCATTGCCCCAAAAGAGCGAGCCATCAATGGAAAGACCTGAAGCTGCTGCTCGGGGTGAAAGTGATTACTCTCATCCCAGGCCCCCTCTTCTTGGGCGAGAGTTGCCTTTTCCCACCAGTTGCCTTTTCCCACCAGTTCAGGGCAGTTGGCTCGAAGTGACCTGACTTACCGCAATACAGGCAGCACATATCTCTCAGAACACCCAATCAGTGAGAAAGGCTCCATAGTACAAGCGGAGGTGTACTGTAAAACTTAGGCAGTCGAGTATCACAATTATGTTCACCTTGTTGATCCCGTATGCGGTTGTCCAGTCTGATGGCAACATCGACCAGAGACTCCAAATCAGGGTCTTCTCTGTATGCCAACTCATCCTTTAATTCATGTGATAGGACCCGATGGAATGCAACTTTCAGGGCTTGCTGATTCTTCTCACTCTCTGCAGTTAGGGTGCAGAACTCAATAGCAAACTCTGTAACACTGCTTCTTCCTTGTGTTAGTTGAAGCAGTCGATGATCAACCTCTGCTCCACTAACTGAGTGGTGTAATACTTTCCTCTTCTCTGATATGAAGGGGTCGCTGCTGGTCGTGAGAGGAGACTGCTGCTCTCAAAGAGCTGTAGCCCAATCTAACGCCTTTCCTACTTGAAGGGTTGTTGAACGATAGCCTCGCGAGACCATCCTGATCTCGCGAGCTTTCAAGGTTTCACTCGCAGATCAGTCTGGATACTTTCCGTTAAAGAAAATTTGGGAGCAGTTCACCAAACGAACGTCCAATCAGCATTGACTTTGAGGCAGGATGAGGTGTGACGCAATCAAGCGGAAGCAACGCGATCTAGAAACATTTTCAGACAGCGGTAGTCCTAATTCTTTAGCCGCTCGCTAATGCTTTTTTCTCTTGCATCCTTCTTGTGAAATATGGACCGGGCAGCTGAAATGGTGCCTTTTATTCGCAAATTGTAGTTACATAAACGGCAAATATCCTTTGCCGACATGTTGCTTATTAGCTGAGCTAACGAGCCTTTACCTGCAGCAGCAAGTTCAGTACGTCATGTGCTTCGTTGATCTGATTGGTTGATTTGGCCCGTCTATCACCAACATAGGCCAATCAGCTAACCAGTATTTTCGCCCCTTACCAAAACTACTTCAACGGAAGGTTTCCAGATGGATATGCGGAGCAAATCCATCTGGCGAAGTCAGGTTAGTTGAACGATCCCTTTAATATTAATTTCAACATACAAAATAGCAATAGATTTTTAACTAAAATATTGTTAATTCCTGATACCTAATGCATTAACTAATGCTAAAATATGTAATTCGTACAAAAGAGTTGTTTTAAAAAAACTGTTTTTTTATTATTATTATTATTATTAAAAATATATTTATTCTATCATTGTCCATAGACATTTCAATCAATTGGTAAAAATTATTAATATTTCATCTCCTTGATAAATGTTTCCTTATCTTTTCTTACTGGAGCTGAATGGCCCTGAATGTAGATGCCTTGCAAGTTTAGAAAAAGCTTAATTTAGCTCAGTGTTGCCTCCAATAGCAATAATGAGCAAGCAAACGCACACTCTTGGTTAGCGTGGGAGCTTTAGCAGGTTTCAGGTAGTCTATGTCTTCTCTGCCCTGTCTTGGTGGTGTGCGTGAGTTCGAATAATCTTTATGTGTGGCATGTGTGTCAGGAACAAAAGAGTGCTACACAAAAACAGTAAAAGCACAAGGGTGATTCATAACTTGGATAAAAGCTTTTTCAGTTCTTCTCCTTTTGAATTTGACGGTTATATGCCTGTTCTTGCTTATAAGGCTATTCGGCCAGCAGTGAAAGAGAAATGTCAGAAAATAAATTGGTTTGACAAAGAAAGTCTTACCATTTGCTACTTCGTTTGCTTGAGATTGGGAACTCTCATCTACAGTGAATATCCTAAATACTGGCGAGAGGATGTCCACTATGACTGTCTGTTTTATTTCCTCTGATTTTAACTGTGCATTCAACTGTGCATAACACTAGAGGGAAAGACAAGATCATCATAACAGAGTTTCCCCTCAGCAGATTCACCAAGTGCATTTTAGGATTTCACTTAATCAAACACTTACTCTACAGCACAAACAACTAGTTCAAGTCCATCCATGAAGTGTGTTTATACAAGTGATTAAATGTATATATTTAATCTGTGCAAACATTATCTGTATTCAATTATTTGCTCAGCTCTTACACTGTACAGATGGAGGGACCTTTGAAGCTTTATTCAGATTAAGGGATCAGGAAACATGCAGGCAAATAACTTATTTCTGAGGCATGAACCAAAAAATATTATTAATTGTGTTTATGTGGGTTTTATTGGCACTTTTTAAATATACATTTGATTTTCTTCTAATCATCATGTCGAAGGCCATGGACCTATATGCATATTTAGCTGTATTCAATTAAAACATGATATATTTTTTAACAAGATGTGGACAGTTGTGGTGTAATGGTTAGAGAGTTCGAACTCAAACCCGGAGGTCACAAGTTGTAGTCTCAGTACCGGCAGGAAATGTAGGTGGGGGGAGTGACTGAACAGCGCTCTCTTCCACTCTCATTACCCACAACTGAGATGCCCTAACACCCAATCGCTCCCGGGCTCCGCATGATAAATAAATAAATAAAAAGGTTGCCCACTGCTCTGGGTGTGTGTTGTTCACTGTGTGTGTGTGTTCAATCAACGCATTCTCATCCCGAGGCGTCATATACGACGCTTTTGCTAAAGCGTAGACATCCAACGCACATGGCACCATTTAGCATCAATATAACACGCACAGAGTAAGGGAAGGTTTAGGTTTGGGGTAGGGTTTCAGTAGCCTCGATGCCCAGCCCGAACTCTGCCCACAACGTTTTTTGGTCGGGAAGTTCGGTCCGGACTCGAATCCATTGAGGAGTAATTATGATCAGGCAAAAAATGACCGGGCCAATCAAATTGCCAGGGCGGGTTTTATACAATGATGGACAGGTGATCTGCAAGGACGTAATCATCACGTTATCAAAGAGCGTTTAACTGTCTTCCCTCAGAGATGACTGCAGCTAGAGAATTGAGATGTATAGATTCTGCTGTCGCGTCTGTTGAGAAATGAATCGACAGCGCATTAATTTTAATAGACAAACAGAGAACTGCAATCAAGGCATTTGTCAATCGGAAAGATATTTTGCCGTCATTCCCACATGATTCGGCAAAAGTGTAACTTATCAGCTGGCTCTGACGGTCGCTAAGAAGATGGGACGTAATGAAAAGCCTGTGGTCGTTGTGGTTTCTCCTTTGGTCACATTCATGGAGGAGTAAGTAAAAGAAGCAACACTCGTTATTTTACTTCTAGAATAAGTAAAGTTAGGCTACGTTCTGTAGTTGACAACTTTATGCAAAGTAGTTGACTTACTGCATTGCTCTGATTGGTTGTAGGTTTACCGACTATCCAAATGAGTGCAGAGTTTTTTTTTCCTGGTTCGGTTAAGACACGCCTCATAATCAAAGCCAAACAGAGGAGTTTCAGACTCATCTTCCAACAGGAATATGAATATGACGAAGTCAGGCTAAGGGTTTAAGGTTAGACCACTAGGAGGCGCCTTCTGGCTCATATCTGCATCTCATATTGACGCTAAAGGGTGCCATGTGCGTTCAGATGTCTACGCTTTGGCAAAAGCATTGTATATGACGCCTTGAGAACGGGCTGGTTCAATGCTCACTGCTGTGTCACTTGGATTAGTGAAATGCAGAGAATAAATTCTGCTTTGTCCTGCAAATAATGAATGTTCACTTCCACACAATGAAAGTGGATGTGAAAAATCACATCCACTTTCATTGTGTGGAAGTGAACATTCTTCAGAATATCAACTTTTCTATTCACAGGAGGAGGAAGGTCATTCAGGTTTGGAATAACAATAGGGTAAAACGATGATAGAATGTTATTTTGGGGGTACTTTTAAGAGCTGCATGCAAACCACTGTTCACTGTTGTGATGAACTCTTATTGGAGTTGTTGTAGCTTATTGGTTGTGGACAGGAGAGTTGGTGTGTTGTTCTGTAGAAATAATTATAAACCTTGCTTACCCTGAGATATTGTGTGTCCCTGTGATTAGTGTAAAAAAAAGGCTTTATATAAAATGAAAAATTGCAAAGAATAATGATAACAGCATGCTGTTCCTTTGCTGTTAAATATACAGGTCAGGAAATCATGTAAATGCCTCACTAACAATGTACTCATCCATTATTGTTGCCAGATTGTTTAGTGCATTAGTCACCAATTGGATGCACAGTAATCAAGGATGAAATTACAGACACCCTTGATGAAATAAGGAGTTTTAACTGCAATGAATAGGCAAATTAATAGTTTGTGCTAGCAGACATTTTTCATTGTTGTAAACAAATTGTGTGTAAGCAATAAGGTACGAGAGGCTGTGATCATAAATAAAGCACAGCTAATGACCAATCAGAATCAAGGATTGGAATGGACTGTTTTATAAGCACAGCTAAATAGCAATCATTTAAATTATTTCAATGAATCCCAGAGAGGGCTCCAAACCGAATTGAGTGCGGTTGAGTAAAAATGGCGTTTACATGTATTGATTTAGCAAACCCTTTTATCTAAAGTGACATAAGTGGACTACAACATAAGCTAGACCTGTTCTCCTGCATTTTAATAGCTAAGCATCTTTCAAGTGAGAATTCAAAGAGGCTGGAATGAGTTTAGTTGATTGAGATAACTTTCAGTCAAGCCAAGCTATTATATAAGGAGAGCATGTACATAGTGGTGTGTACCTAATAATACATACAGTACTCAAGTTGTATTCATCCCTGCAGGAAAACATCATGTTTCATAAAGGATAAATTCAGAGTGGTGTTAAAGCAACAATGATTATTCCTGCACTGCCTCAGGAGACCTTTTTATAGATTGACACACTTCTAAGCATCTTCTGTTTACTGCAGTCAACCATCAAATAAAATGAATAATTCATGAAAAAGCGACTTTAACCGTAGAAATTCATTTGAAGCCAAAAACGCTTGTCAGAGTCTTTCCTCAGCAATCCTCTTGGAGAATATCTGATGAGGACCCATTACCGTCAGTCATTGCTGACCTTGTCTGATGAGGTCTGGCTCTCCATTTGCATTTGATAGGTTAATGTGCACGTTTAGTAATGTGATCTGGAAATCTCTTTAACATCAGCTCCCTAGATCTATTTTTATTGTTATTTTTCTTTGTATTAACTCCCTCAGAAAGCATTACTTTCATTTTAACATGAACTTAAATACATTTATGTGCATGATAATCGTACTTTAAATTATGCAGTGACAGTATTGTTTTGTCTTCTTCCCTGCATGAAAAAAAGAACAGACATACGTCAACAGGTTGTGCATCTGGGGTCATTTAGGTGACTTTATTTGATGGATGTGTTTATCGCCCTGCTGGATCTCAGTGTCTTAACCTCAGGTCAGGAGTAGTTTGCTTTTAAAGGAGGGTTTTTGCTTAGTTGGAGAATATTTCAAAGAGAACTCACCGCAATGCTCTCAAGACAGAGCTCACTGAATCAATAAGTATAAACTACAATCAATAGATTTTGGTTTTCAATTCTTACATGTCATAACAATTTACAGATGTGTACTGCTGTCCTCTGTGATATTCTCAGAAACTAATAAGACAACAACAAACACATCTGTTTTTTTTTTTTTTTTTGCTAGAAAGCCATTATCAAAAATTAAAGTTAGTTATTCTTTTTGTTTGCTATAGCCCCTATTTCTATCAAAGTGCTGCTCACAGTCACTAAACGTGCCACAGACTGATGATGTAAAACTCTGGATGAGTCTTCTTGCATGCGTCTGTTTTGAATGTATCTTGACTGCCGTACAGTCTGACATGAATGACTACTGACATCCCAGAGTGTGACATGGTTTATACAGCGGGGATAATGATCGTACATTCTGATAAGCAACAGATGTAAATTTTAAATCATGCCCGGCTGAAAAGGAGCTTATTCAAGTGTAAATGTTTCTTTACTATTTGTGTAATTTGAGTTTAAAACAAAGATAATATTATAATTAATAGTAGGTGTATTAGCTTAGTGTCTATTTAGTTTATATATATATATATATATATATATATATATATATATATATATATATATATATATATATATATATATATATATATTTATTTTTTCTGTTTTATATCAAGTTAAGCTAAATAAAAATGAGTAATGTATTGTTGCCTTGGACATAGCTGAAATAAAATATTTTTTTCTATCTTTATTTTATTGCAAGTTTATTTTATTAACGTTAAATAAAACATGCATCTTTTGTGCAGGAACAAAATGTTTTTATGGTTATAGCTTTAATTTCAGTTAACTATAAGCCTGTTGTCTTCAAATTAAAAATATATATATATATATATATATTAAATTTAAATGATTTCTCTGCTCTTGGCCTTGGCTTTTATCTTTTTAGATGAGAGAGGGAAAAAAGCTGCATTCTTCTGGGGAGCGGCAGAAGATCATTTTGAGATGTGGAGCTCTGCAGGTGAAGGAGCTCAATAAAGAGAGGGAGGCAAGGGGGTTGAGTTAGTGTTTTACCATGTCGTGTCCCCACGCTACTGTCTGTTTTTGTGCAAGGAACATGACTCACTCAAAGGGCAAAAAGGCATCAGAGGAGAGCTCAACAACCTGCTGTCAAGACCCAGAGGCTTCAGATCAATGAGCACACGGTTTCTGGCTGTTTCAATCAACAAAAGGCTATGAGCATAGGCTTGAAGAATTCACAACAGTCAAGTCAAGTCAAGTCACATTTATTTATATAGCGCTTTTCACAATACAGATTGTATCAAAGCAGCTTCACAGTGATAACATGACAGAAGTACAACACAGATTATTGTTAAATGGTAAAAACAACAGGCAGTCAAAGAACAAAGAAGAAAAAAAAAACATTTGATGAAAGTCACCACGTGCTTGAATATGAATATGTAATAAAGAAAAATGTTGCTTTTGTAGGATGCATTGAATTAGTTGGTGTATTTTCAGCTGCATGTGTCTGTGTCTGGATATACTACATGTGACGCCACAGCTGACGTACATGGGACACATGTGTTTTTTTTTTTCGTTTGTTTGTTTTTTTTTGTTTTTTTTTTGAAGGGACAAGTGAAAGAGAATTGTACTTGCCCAACAGGACAAATGCCCTGATTAAAACAATTATATATATATATATATATATATATATATATATATATATATATATATATATATATATATATATATATATATATATATATATATATATATATATATATATATATATATATATATATATATATATATATATATGAAGAGTTCAGATGCAAAAGCCTGTAAGTGCCATTTGAAATTTTCTTCTAAAACGATCATTTTATCAAGATTGTATATTTAAGTTCAGTAATTTCACTTAAATGGCAATGAAGATTACCTTGTCATTTAAGTGAAATTACTGAACTTATACAAGCTTGATAAAAATGGTCATTTTAGAAGAAAATTTCAAATGGCATTTAGAGGCTTTTGCATCTGAACTCTTCACATATATATATATATATATATATATATATATATATATATATATATATATATATATATATATATATATATATATATATGGGAATCATGAATACGCGAAGATGATTCTGATTAATAATAATATAGGCCTACTACCTAATGTAGGCCTGCTGACAGTAACAAATTTTTCTATAATATTTGCTCCAAACCTATGTGAAAATCATCCTGCCTACTCATTCACATAAGACAATATATTCATTTGAAATTTGTAAGACACGTTTTGTGTAAGAAAGCTTTATGCGAATAGGCGTGAATCATCATGAATATTGATGTTTTTTCACAATCTGAGAAAGGCCCCAACAGGCCCCCGCTTTTGGCGCAATAACGAGCGATAATAAACTTGTGTTTATTCACAGAATAATGTGTCTTTCGGAAGAACATTGTAGCCGGAACTACTTCTCTCAGCGGTAACGATCCGAACCAGTGTAAAATAGTCCCAATGTAACTTGTTATAGGTGTACCATAGTGGTTTCAGGATAAGACAAAAACACTGATTGATGGATTCATGATGAACTCGCTCATTATTTAAACTTTTGAACAGAAAAATTTAAGGACTTTTATTGCAAGCCCTTCATCATCCCAAGGCATCATCTAACTGATGCTTTTGACCATGCTTCAACATCCAAGGCTTTAGGCACCCTTTAGCGTCAGTTAGATGATGCTATCCCAGTGGTCTAACCCTAACCCTACCCCAGACCTAAACCTATCCGTGTCATCTAACTGACACTAAAGGTAAAGCTTCAGTTAGATGACGCCCTAGGATCAGCGTCATCTAACTGATGCTAAAGGGTGCCTAAAGCGTTGGATGTTGAAGCATGGTCAAAAGTGTCAGTTATGACACCTTGGGGTGAGAATGTGTTTCTAATGGCTGCACAGCGTGAGATTTTCAAGGCGACCGTTATTTAGAACTTTGCACTTTAATGTTTCCATGGTGACGCGTCATTGCTTGTGAGCGCGTGAGCAACAGAGCGCGGAAGGAATGATGATCTGCTTTTATGTCATTTTTCTTTTTTTTATTAAAAATATTCATAAATGTATTAGCTATAACATGAAACACTGATATTCCGATTGTCAAATATGGGCAAGTGGATGTGTTTTGTTGTTTAAACATCTTTATAACGATCGCGTTAGTTGAGCTGTATGCACAACGGGCGGCGCCATTTTAGTTTCTTTTTTTAGTTCAGAGAATCGGATCTGTTGGATTTACAGACGCCAATTCCTCCACTTCTCACAAAATACATTAAAGTAATTGGCTGGTGAACTGGGAGAAGAATAGGGTCAAATGTTAAGCTACTTACAAAATGTGTGTCTGATATGAATAAAACGTGTCGTCTTATTATAATTGAAAGGATTATTGTTGCACCTTCCATAGACATCAGTGTGTATTTTACAAACTCAAAATCATTGTTTTGCTAGTACTTATGTGTATTTAAATGTCTGAAACCTAAAATAAATATTATGTGGTTGAAAACACTCAATAGTTGTGATATGTGACAGCACTGAGTGCGCCTGTCTCTGGCTCAGTGCCAGCCAAGGCGGGAGAGAGTTTGAATTTAGCAGTTGATGAGCAAGTTTGAATTTAGCAGTTGATCACGTGATGCACTGAGCGTTCTAATTACACCGGTGTGATCGTACGCGTGAAAGGGTTAATAAAAACAGGATGAATAAATGACTGTTTATAAATGACATACAATTATTTAAAAAAAAATTGTATGATGGAGAAAGTTCTCCAGTTATGCTATGTTATGTGACAAAATAGTGTTATATTTGAGGTATGGTAAAACATACTCGCTGTGAATCAAGAAAACAAGCGATTCAAACAATAAGTCTTCTCTTTGTTGCACTGTATAACAATGACTCGCTTTCTGTTGATAAATGTATATCCAAACAGTTGCTCATCTGTCTAATATAGCTCACACTATATTAAAGCGTCTGCTTCCATGGTCTCCATGGAAATCAAGAGCAGCATGGATATGACGTCATTGACACATTAATGTAATGGCACGGTCTATTACACTGGTTAAATTAGCGGATTTCTCTGGATTTAAACATTGTTGGAAACTAGTGATGTGACACTTGAACTGAGGCGTCGGAGTTAGAGTCGGAGAAAATGGGCGTGCCAGATGAAGCCGCGATTAGAGGCTTGTGTTGTTAACCTGAAAATCACGTGACAAATGACAAACAAGGCCTCGATTTGTGTGAAAACATCATTGGTTCAATCTGAGTGTCGCTTCCGGATAAAGAGGGTTCGAACCTCGCGTCACTATCTGCTTCTACTACTCCTGGGTGTTGCAGGAGTAGTAGAAGCAGGTGTAGTTTCAGAGAGTTTGAGCAATCTCATTGGCATTGTTGTTATTGTGTCATACATGTGTAAATATATAGTTACATTATATCAGATTAAAATACTTAAAGTAGGCCTATAATGTTAATAATTATAGTAGCTATATTATAGTCTTGTTAAATTAATTAGATAACATTATTTGGAAAGCTTTGGATTTTTGGATCTGGACTAGACTGCTTTTTGTTTTGGATTGCCCTTTTGGATTTGCTTTTTGCGACTCTTCCTTTTTCCTGGTTATGGAGCCAGCAAGAAAGAGGAGATCCTCCCACCGTCTGGGCTAAACAGAAGCATCAGTATCCTCATTTATACCAACTGGCACTGGCATTTTCATGCTCCCTTGCATCCTCTGTTCCTTGTAAAAAGATCTTTTCCAAGGCTGGAGAGGTTTTGTCCAAAAGAGGAATCGTCTATACCACAACACACTTGAAACATTTTTGTTTCTCAATAAAAAATCTATTGTAATCCTTTCTTCTCCCATCCCACCCTTTCCTCCTCTATATGCCCAGTCCCATAAGCACAACAGTGCACTCAAACTAGTAACAGTTCCCTGAACACAAAAGTAACAGTTCAAAAAACACAACATTTGTATAGTTGGGGGCCTTAAGCACATAAATAGGTAATTTCACGCAAATTCATCTAAAAGCACCAAATTTGGCACAGATGTAGCTCAGGTCATACTGAAATGATTTAGCTAGGGCACCGGAGCCAGCAACCCTTGGGGCCAAGATGGCGGCCAAATCCAATATGGCCGCTGCCCAAAAGGGTTCTGGCTATAACTTTTGAATTACAACCCAGACTATTTTGTGCAGTTTACTTTATTACACTCCCTCCCCCATAAGCACTGAACTCTACACAGTGCCATACTGTCACTATCCAAACAATTTATGAATAATTAATGAACTGTGTGTGTGACAGTTCTGAAATATTCTCCAGATGTCCACTTCTGATTTTCTGACCGCTGTCTTTTTTTATGACAATAGACTCTTATTTATTTGGCATTTGCTGAGGAGGTTTGTTGACAGTCAGCAGTGAAATGAGTGCCAGCTGGAATGGTGTGAACACAGAAGGGGTTTGCAAACTGGCCAAGATCTTGAGCTATGAGTTCATTCATTACAAATGACAAGGCAAAAAAATCTTTGATTGGCATCTTGTGATAAAGTTACAAGGGAAGCAGAAAAGAAACAGACAGGCACCAAACACACACACTGTGGATTCAGTTTGGTTATTCTATCACTCTTGTAAAACAGGGGAAGAGAAAACCATTTTATTTCTATATATGTGCAGATTTAAAGGGTTAGAAATTCTGTTATAATTTACTCACCCTAATGTCCTTCCAAACCCATAACACTTTCTTTCATCTTCTGAACATGAATGAAATAATTTTTAATGAAATCTGAGAGATTTCCGTCCTTCCATTGACAGTCTACGTACTTACCAATTTGCTTCAGAAAATGTTCACAAAGACACTAATCCATATGAATTAAACAGTTTTATTCGAAATTTTCTCAATTGCTTTGTATGATGAACTGAATTAATTTAGGCTTTGATGAGGTAACCAATGAGGTTTGTTGTTGATACATCAAGCACGGTTAAGCTTCTGTTTGTGTCCAATGATCAATGTTTATATGTAAATAAAAGCCTAGATTCAATTTGAAAGCTTGTCTCTTCAGAAAATTTGGACTAAAGCGCTCAATTCATATGGATTAGTTTTATGATCTCTTTATGAACTTTTTGAAGCGTCAAAATGGTAGATGAGTAGACTCTCAATGGGGGATAGAAATCAGAATTCATAAAAAAAATCTCTCCATTTGTGTTTCGAAGATGAACAAAAGTCTAATAGGTCTGGAACAACATCAGGGTGATTAAATGATGACAGGAACAAATGAAGAGTTCAGATGCAAAAGCGTCTAATGCCATTTGAAATTTTCTTTCTAAAATGATCATTTTTATCAAGCTTGTATATATTAAGTTCAGTAATTTCACTTTAATGGCAATGAAGATTACCTATAATTGTCATTTAAGTGAAATTACTGAACTTAAAATATACAAGCTTGATAAAAAATGGTCATTTTAGAAGAAAATTTCAAATGGCATTTAGAGGCTTTTGCATCTGAACTCTTCAAATAATAATAATAATCACAAAATTAAAGGGTTCACATAATAAAATTTAAATTTTGTCTCATAATCTGTTTTATAACATCCCTGCTGTTTTTTTTCCCCTCTCAAATCTTAAAATACAATTTGAGGGGTATTATCCAAATTATCTAATGTTTTTTTTTTTTTGTTTTTTTACTAAAAGGATAAAGTCAGTGCATCTTTGAGTCTTAAATCATCCCATTTAACATTAATAAGCAAATCCTTGGCATACTAAATGTGGACATCACATCCAGACTCTTTTCCTTTCTTTTTCACTTGCAGTTTGAATGCTGTAGAATATTCAGACGAAGAACACAAACCAACATGATGTGACAAACAAAACAAAAGATGATGCCTAACAGAAAAAAAAAATAAAAATAAAAAATCTGTTGGGGATGTCTGTGAGTAATCTGACAATTACATGAATTCATTCACTAAGATGCTTGAACTTGAAGTTGGTTTTATGTCATAATGGATTTTGTCACTTTTCTCACTCATTTTAACTTAATTAAAGTTAATGACAGAGTAAATAACACTGCTGTGAGCATTTACTTTTTTGGACATTTTAGTAGTGAATTCAAGCAGATCAAGAAGATTTCAATCTTCAGCAGATGAATCACAGGCTGGAAAGCATCAGATTGCTGCATCAAGAGGTGTTGACTAAGACTGAGTGCTTATTTATCCACAAGCATAAAAACACTCACAGATGATGAGGATAATTGGAAATGAACGGCAAACAGAGAAAATAAGCATTATGTAAAAGCCAAACTGTTCATGCAGTGTCGGAGAGACTGTGATTATATTGTTGGATCAACAATTATAAAGAAGAAACTGACATTTGATGTCAGCTGAGCTGCCAACTAATTAGGAGAGTGTCTGATTTAGTTCAGCAATTTCACTTTTTTCAGATGACTTACCAAATTGTTCTGCCTTTTCTTCACATACATGCTTGATGTTGACTGAAAGAGAAATAGAATGACCAATGTCACAAATAATTTACAGATTAGTTTACTTTCCACATCGCTGCTGCATTTTTTCTACACACCATTATAGGACTATTAGATGTATAAACCTGAAATTAAACATTTGTGGTTATTTGTAATAATAAGTTCTAACACAGATTGTAAATGGTAATCATTTTATTATAATTTATTTAATTTGCTGCAGTGACTGCACCAAACTCCAAAAACCTTGATAATCTGGTTGTGTTTGTTTAGACCTGAGTTTAACAATTTTTGTTTTCAGTCTGCTATTAATAGAGCGAATAAATTACCGGAAAATGACTATGGACAGATTTAGAAGATGCCTTTAGAATGCATTTTGAATCATTATTCAAATTTGATTCTGTTTTGAGCCAAGGGCAACAAAGGATTATTTTAAGATGAATCATATATAATAATTTATATACAAGCCTCAAAGTGGCCAGGCTGATCCCATTTAGAGCATGACAAGTGTGTTTATATGTTAACCCCTTAACTGCTTGTTTTTTTTACCATCACATATTAGTAATCATAAATTAGATATCATTCGAAAGCTTAAACACTTAAAAAATTCATCCTGTGAAAACTGTTTTAAAATTGAACATTGCGTAAGCATGAAAACAGTACTTAAAATCCTTTCGCAAGCTTCTCCTAAAGTGGGCAGTCATGTTTCATATTATTATTATAATTTTATTTTAACTATTTTATTATCAAAACTTTTTTCTAATCTTGTCTTTACACATATAATCAAACAGGTCTGAGACTTGGTACCATATTTAGCGACTGTTTTGGTAGGAGTGAGATTAATTCTTCAAATGAGAAAACATTAAATAAATAAATAAATAAATAAATAATGTGGGTGTCACCTGGTGGCTATTTTTTGTATTGTGCCTTAACAAAATTGCATAGGAATTTTTGTGATATCAACAACTTTACATGAACTTAAATTTGGAACACAACTTTTTTTAGACATATGCCTTTGATTGTATATCTATTCTGGAGTACATTTTTTACTTTGTTTTAATTGAATTTTTCTTTTTTAAATTGTATTATTTGGTAAAATATATATTTTGTATAAAATGTTTAGTACAGTACATTTGCTTTACAGTGAACTTAAACTTCTATAACATTTTTACACTTTCATTGTTTGAAGTGCTTTCACTTCAGCGATAATCTGCTGTGACTTATTTGAAAAGAGATGCACCTTAGGTCTGTTTTCCATTCTTTTTGTTCTTCTATTTCTGAAGATGTCTATTGCCCTTTGCAGTCTTTGTTCTTATCTGCTCGAGCACTGAGCATCTCCATAGTTATGAATCTGTGATAGGTCAAAAAAGAGGCAACAATGTGATTATCGTTTGGTTATCTCATTCCCTATTGAATGCATTGTTAGAGACAAAGCCTTTCCATGGCAACAACTGGCTGTATGTGGAAGCGAGTTTGTTGATATCTGAGTAGAAAGCAGAGCTGGAGGGCTAGACTGATGTACTGTCCAGTGAACTGGAGTTGTTTTGAGGGTCTGCAGTGCAACTTATCATGCTTCCTATGACTGTATTACCATGATGAGCATTTAACTTCAAAAGACTCATGTATGGATGGTGTCCCTTTACACTGTGTAAAAAGCAACACATAGACAACATTCAATTAATGTGTTTGGTATATCAGTGCCATCACTGACCAAAAAGTATAATTCCTGCCATTTAGTAATGGGTACAGCATCACTGTATCACCAAATGCCAACCGAAATACAGTTATAGCTGAGAAATGAGGCAAGAAAAGCATGCAGCTAAAAATGTGATGTTATAGTAATATTTGTATAACTTATTCATTACTGCACCTCAGCAACTTTCATTTGTGCTGCTAATGAACCAAGCAGAATAACGACCAAAGGCATTCTGATAGCACTGAGATTATTACAGTTTTTCTCAGTCGCTTTGGTGCATTTCTCACATCACTGTAACTGTTACAGTGATGTAACTGTTGTTACATTTACACAACAGTTAATGCCGTTCTCAAAAAAAAAAATAGTACAAACTGCAACCTAGTTGATAACGTGCAAAAGTGTGTCACATGCTCAAAATGGATAGCTCATTCCACAAAAGAAACATGACTCATGTCATGACAGTGTCATGTCAGTCAGAGTCATCAAGATGAAAAGTCCTGACACCATTATTTATGAACAAGATAGTCATGGCTTTGTCATGTTTTCCTTATGTAAATGTTTTCCAATGCAAAAGTCAGATCTTGGCGACACTACCTGAAAATGCTCAAGACAGCCTTATATAGCCTACTATTTTCACAGCCATTTGAAAACCACAGTGAAGTTTCACATTTTGTGAGGTAACTGAGTACAAGAAACTGAATATGTATATTTCACATTTTTACTACATGCTGTTTGGATTTCTGATTTGTTCACATCATTGTGCAAAAGAAAAAATACATGTTATAAATATTATAAAACAGCAGAGAGTATGTATGAAAGCAATTGATGCATGCCCAAAAGCATTTGCAATTTGTTGGAAGGATTGAGAAACTGCTACTATGATGTGCACAAATGACTAAATGTTGTGCAGTTTGAACTACTGTTTTGCAAATGTAAATAGTGATGTGAGAAATGCACCAAAGTGCCTGAGAAAAACTGCATTAGCAAATATTCCCATAATTTAAACGTTGAAGTTGTAAAGAATCTGTAAAGAATCATCATGGATGACCACGATAAGACCCTTATAAGTGATTTAGAGCTAAATATTTCAACAAAGCTAGTTAAATTTGAGTAATTTTCTTCCTCCATGTCTGAATGAATCTATAAATCTAACGATTTGTTTATTTATTTTGCATCCACGTAATGTGTATTCTACGCCTTCTGTATAGAGAATAATTCAAAGTCATTTCAATCTTCCCCTTGTTTGCTAAAGAAACAGCTTGCATGTGTGTGTGTCTTCTGTAAACATTTAATATGTAAATCTATGAGTATAGTGCTCATTAAAAGGTGAGATCTTTTTGAAAGTGAGCTATTGATAGTCTACATCTGACAGGATCATTTTTTACCAGAGTCTCATGTCTATGGTCAACACTTTTCATTTCACACCACACGCCGTATTCACACATGCACATGTAAACATTTATTCTACAAGACATGACTGCCAGGTTAGATGTACTACAAAAAGGAAGATAAGCGGCACAGTGCTGGGGGTAATGAGACAGTTCAAATGTAGATGGAAGTGTAAGAGGAGAAAGAGAGAGTGAAAGAAAGAGAGAAAGCTTGAAATATATTGCACAACTAATGCCTGTTGTGTGAGAGAAGATGGATAGATGGATAAATGAACAGGGAGAGGGACAGACATTTAGACAGACTGACAGATTAGATGATAGACAGACAGACAGACAGACAGACAGACACAGACAGACAGACAGACAGACAGACAGACAGACAGACAGACAGATAGAAGATGGATGGATGGATGGATGGATGGATGGATGGATGGATGGATGGATGGATGGATGGACAGATATAGAGGGATAGGTAGACATTAGATCTATGGAATGATAGATGCACTGATCGATGGATGGATAGACAGACAGATAGATAGAGAGTTAGATTTAGTTGGATGGATGATGAATGGATGGATGGACGGATAGAGGGATAGATATTAAGGGATGTAACGGTTCAAATTACTCACGGAATGGTGCCTAACACAGTTTTAACATCAGAGAAAATGTTCAGAGAAAAATGACTACTGTCAAATAAAAAATAACGAAAATAAGAACAAATAATCAAACTACAAGGAACAGCATTGATAAATACAATAGAGCAAAGATAAAAAAAAATAATCTTTTTAGGTTGTAGTTTCTGGTACAGAAATTGAATAAAGTAATCAAATGTAAAATAACATTGCATATAATCTTCGCCGCAAAAATTAAAAAGAGATTAAACAATATTAAAGGTGATAGATTTCCTTGTCTCTTGTTGTTTGATTAACATTAAACAGACAGCAGGAATATTATGCTGTTGTCACTTTAAGACATAATGCTTGGATCCAGCACACTGACACACACATACGATGTGTTTCCCGCCTGTTTATGTTCACTTAAGACATTACCTACTAAGTTTGCTAGGATACTCGCCAAGATGGGCATGTTGACAATTTTTGTTTAAATTTGTCCATTCAAGAGCAAGACTTGAAAGAGAACTCAACTCAATTGTGCGCACTGTCTGAGACGAAGGTTTCCGTGTAAAACACGGTAGATGAGTGCACACATAAATCTTCACACAGCTTGTGCGAGTATTCTTTCACGTTTTTTTGCTCTTGAATGTTTAAATTGGCAAGGCTTAAAGGGCATCTATTATGCCCATTTTTTACAAGATGAAATATTGGTTCTCGGGTGTCCCCAGATGATTTCCGTTACACATAGGGCTAAACGCTAATGGAAAATAAACTAATTGCGATTTTTTAACCAATATTGCTATTGCCGATTTAATATGCGATTACTTTAAGTTCTGCATTAGTCAACAAAGACAAGCAATAAATCATTGTACAGTAAGGATGGAAATCTTTAAGCAGCTCAGTGATCCAATACTACTTTTTTCTTATTAATTAATCTTAATAACACTTAAAATATGTAATTACATGTGTAAAAATACATACTTTAAAATATTAAGAATTTTAAATACGCTATATAAACTATTATAGCTTAAAAATATAAAAGCTAGTAAATAAAGAGGAACAAAAAAGCATTACATCCAATATACAAAGACTGCTTTCAGTATTTAAAAGTAGTCAGTCTGAATGTTTTTCTGAGAGATTTCCCCCCTCAGTTTAGATAAGCTGAATTCACACTAATGCACTTTGGTTATAATAAATTAGTAAATTTGCAAATTGTAAATGTGGTTTATCCTGTTGGTTTAAGATATAACTGACCGTGTTTTACATTAATTTCACGACATAAAAGCATTTTAAGATGCTTGATCTTGCAGACTGCTTTTCTCTAACGTGTCACGTGACCAGTGTAATCGCAATACTCCCAAAATCGTGTTGCATCATATCGCGATATTATCGCAAATGCAATTAACCGTTCAGCCCTAATTACACAAGAGTAGATGTTAAAACTTAATGCTGATTTGTACTAGGCTTTCGCCAAGATAAACAAAACTAAGATGTAGCTTTAGAGTAAACTATGCTTCTCCAACCATTTACGTTTCTTTCCATATGGTGGTGTGACTCCCCTTCTGACTGGCATTAACGGCTGCAGTGTACTTGGTGCGTCAGCACACACAACGGCTGCAAGCTACAGTGTGGTCTCCCAGTGGACCAGCATGACAACCGTCTGGATTAGAGCCGAGTCAGGGGACATCTCTAGGGTCTTCAAGTCGGTACCTTCAGAGTTCCGTCCTCAGTGTTTCATCGACTAGCCCACGACACCTCAAGAGGGCTCGACGGTGACTCTGGCATCCCAGAGTCACCCCCCTCCGTTCCCTCACTCAACTCAGCCCAGCTTACTGACCTCCACATCCCTCCTGCTGATGAGACCTAACCACAATCTCTCCACAACCCAACCATACACGCCAACCCGTTTGACTAAGGCTGTTGAGCCCCACTGGTGCGTTACTTTAGACGCATGTTGTTGAATTGGCTGACATCGACTGAAATTACTATTTGCTCAAAAATCATAAATTAAACTTACTTCTTCAGGAGGTGACGTTGGATTGCAAACAGTAGGCAACGATCCATAATTGAGGATTAACTTTGAAGCAAGAGCTGCTTTGAATTGACCCTCATTTACAAAACAGTCAGTCAGAAAATGATTTGTGCAAACATAAACATGTTTTGGAAGTTTAAATGGCGCCTTTCCTTTGTAAATAAAATCCATTCACTGCGTTTTCAGTGGCTCTGATGTTGGAATTAAGTGAAAACTACTATATACATTATTACATCCTACGTAATTCTACGTCACATTGCACCAAATTATAGAACATCTCATTCTGAGACAGTGCTTATGATTTATTGAGATTGTAAAAAAAAAAAAAAAAAAACACTGGGTGGATTTTTATCATTCTAGGGTGGTTTTGCTCACACACTGCCAACACACATTTATGTTCAAACACCATGTAAAAGTGAATTTTGCATAATAGGTGCCCTTTAAATTCCCTGTTCATTTAAGTTTAAACACAGATCACCTCTGCATACAGCATAAATGGCTTGTCATAGAGCATTTTTAAACTTTGTTCAATAGGCTATAGTCAACGGCACTTCTATTGAACAAAATTAACGTGGATTCTTTTTTTGTCCACGTTTTTTTGATTGTCGCTATTGTAACGTATTGGGAAGCCAGAATGCGTATCCATCGACAGTAACATACATCTGTGCCTGTTCTAAGCATTGTTATTTTCAACAAACCATACTATAGATGTCATCGGATTTAAGATGAGCCGCGGTGCAAGTGCCTGCTGAACCGTGGATGGAGAACGGTGCGGTTAGATTTTTTTTATTGCGAACCGTTACACCCTTAATAGATGAACTGATATAGAGAGCAGGGATAGATTGACAAGATAGATATATTTATTAGTTGATATAGATGGGCAAATGAGAGGGAGAGTTAGACGTTTAGATATATAGATGGATGGATAGATGATAGATAGATAGACGTTTAGATGGATGCATGAAAGAATAGATGAACAAACAGATAGATGGGATAGACATTATATGTTATGTTTTCCAGCAGCCATGATATTTTAACTTAGCATATTTATTTTCTCAAGGCAAGTTTGTGTTTTATATATTTGTCTGAATGTTTTTTTTTTTTTTTTTTGCTCGCTATTTCCATAAATCACATTTTCTTTGGGCTTCAAGAAAGTGGAGTGTGTGTATTTATGTCACCCATCACATTACATAAGCTCCCTGATTCATCTTGGTAGTTGCAGATGCAGATGCGGAAGAAAGAGGGAACACCTGAGGAACTTTCACTAAACCTCTGACTCACACTTCTCTCTCTCTCTCTCTCTCTTCTCTCTCTCTCTCTCGCCCTCGCTCTCGCTCACTCTCTCAGCACAGCTGGATTGAACAGAATGATCACTGACTTGAGGAGGACCAGACTCTGCTAGCTCACACACTGCCAGAGAGAGGGAGCGCGCACGAGAGAGAGAGCGAGAGTGTGTGTGTGTGTGTGAGAGAGAGAGAGAGAGAGAGCATTTGCTCAACAACAGGTCATCCAGCTCATAAAATCTGACAACGAGAACAGAGGGGAACAAGAAGACTGCGCGTTCTGAAATGCACGGATTATGGAAACCACATTTTATCTATACACCTTACATTTCTAGTTTTCAGGCTTTTTGGTGATAGTAAAAAGAGTAGGAGGAAGACTTCAGGAGTGTTTTCAAACTGGACAGAATGAAGCAAACCTCTGGACTCGTGGCTGTATGAAAGATGCCATGAAGAAAGAAGGATACATCACCTCTAACTGAACTTGTTTTTGAGAGTCTATCAGTGTTCATAAGGGACATTATGAACTTGCATGCCAACAGTTCAAAACCTGTGTCCAAAAGCATCTTCACTTCTTCGAACCTGATGCCCTTTGACCCAGACACCTGGACACCGAACACGGACATCATGCTGGGTAATGTGGTCCGTAACAGTACGTTTGGCTGTAACAGAAGTTGGGCTGATACAGAAGAATCTCTCCTGCACAATCTATCCATCATTGGCACTTCCAGTGAAAGGAAAGAACCACTGTCATGGCTAAGGTGCAACGCAGAGACAAGTAAAGAGGAGTTAGTTTGGAAAAATTGGGTTGCACTGCTGATTTTGATCGTGGTCATTGTTACGATTTCTGGAAACATTCTTAGTAATCTTGGCTGTCAATCTAGAACGAAAACTGCAAAACGCCACCAATTACTTTCTCATGTCACTGGCAGTAGCAGATATGCTTCTGGGACTTCTAGTCATGCCTGTCTCCATGGTGACCATTGTGTATGGTGAGTCTGCTTTGATTTTGACAGCTGCAATAGGTGTGTACTGTTGTGATTGATTATGTACTGTTATAGACATATACACTAGACGTCACCTTGGCTACGGCAGTTCATCTGGAACGAATGCGTCAACAGAGCCGCCATCTTGGAACAGGGGAGCCCCTCCACTTTAGTGCATCAGTGTCAATGTAGACTCAGGTCTAACGGAAATAAAATCACCATAAATCATCATGAATGATATTTACCTTGTTTTTTTGGTTTGTTCCAACGGTCAGACATGTATTTATCATTGATTCTGAGAATTTTTTTTTTTTAAACATTCTTCCTGGTTCAGTATTTGAACATCATATGCTGCACAAAAGTCCACCACCATCAATGAATTCGAAGTAAAGGCAGAGATAGCAGTGTTACCTAGCTACTTCCTATGACAAGACCCCTGTTCCAAGATGCGCGGCGGTTTTGACGCATGCTTGAGAAATTCCCTTTCCAACTTCCAACAAAAGCAAGATTGGAGCGGTGAGAATGTGACTTTTTGGGATGTGCAAGAGTAGGACTGCTGCTGCTTGTCAACATTGGAAATAGTCTATTACATCTAAAAAATAGTTTTACACATCTATGTTTTGCTTTGTATTTTACAAAGGCTACGTTCAAATAATGACATGTTAATGATACGTTTTTTAACAATAATGCGTTATTCTGAAAATTGAATAACTGCTGCTGAAAACAATTTTCTTTTTCTTTTTACTTCAGACCTTGTATACGTTTTCTTTGACAGTGGGGTCAGAAGAAGAAAAAAATCGCTGGAAAAATGAGGTGTGAGTTATTTGTTTAAAAAAAACCCGAAATATTGTGGTGGCTAACGGTAATGACATATATATGCATGGTTAATATATATATATATATATATATATATATATATATATATATATATATATATATATATATATATATAATATATTTCAGCACCATTCAGAGTAGGATTTGACTGTTTGATTCACATTGGGCATTGCACATACACAAAATGTTTTTGGTTGTCTTCCAGGGGTTTGTTTACTTTTAGACTAGTTGATAGATGGTTGCATAATCTATGTTTGATAAAAACACATTAGTAGTAGCTTATCCCTAGTGATGGCAGCCTTGAGACAGACGTAATTGGACTAGACAATTTACCTCAGTAACCCTTTGAATTATAATATATAAAATCGTAATAAAAAACTTAAAACAAAACAAGTTATGCACTATTTCATTATTTCTTCAATGTAACAAATCTAAACCAATCAAATCCCCATTTTATACTTGTAAAACTTTTTTTTTTTTTTTTTTGAGTAAAGTAAGGTACATGGTATATTAGCACAGAATTTGAAACTACATTAAACATGACTGCCACATACAGTATGTGCATTTAATGGTAATTTTCTATTACTACTATTCGGAACCCCGGTTTAAGGTATTCACTGGTTAGTTTCACTGTGTTGATATTTCTTTTTGTATATATATACTGCATATAAAGGGTCATGTTTATTTATCATTTTCATATTGTGTTGTTAATTTTGATTCATTATCTTTCGTGTTTCATTAGGGAAATGCTAATTTCTGTGTAATTTGTTATTTGTCTACTTAAAGTGGATGTGTTAATTGATCATTAGTGGCCTTGTATACACTGACGAGTGTATTTTCATGCAAAGGGCTTGCTGGATGACATTGTTGATTATTGTAATTGCTTCTCTATTTTATAATGAGTCCTAACTCATAAAAAATGCATGGTTTAGACACAAGCTTTTATATTAGTGAATGATTGAGTTTAAAGGTGTTACTATTCGAGTGTGTTTTTCTGATGAAACTTGACAGTGAAACGTTATTGTCACGCTGTACTTCAGGCTGTTATCAGTGTGCGAGGCAGCCGTAGACAGGGAGGAAAAAAATCGCACAAGAGTGTGCATGAGAGAATATGCCACCCTCTTTTCCATCCCTCTCTGTCTCTCTTCTACTCATCTGTCCCCTCAAGATACTGTGTGCTGTGGGAAGTATTAGTACTATTAGTCAGACTGTGGATGTGAATGAATGACATCATGTCACGGTTTTAGGACAGAGTCATGTGTTACAGCTAAAACCTTCTTACAATTCAAGGTATGTGTGTGTGTTAGTAAAAGTACCTCTGCTGCTTAGTAAATGCATTTGTTAAACGGTCAAAGAAAGAACCCGTTAAAGGTGATGATGTGGAGGGAGAATTTTGTTTTGAATTATTTTCTGCAGTGCAAATGCTGGACTGATGCTATTCAAATCCACTGGATGGTGGTGAGATTCGCATCTTTGATCACCAAAATTACATATCTAAATGTTTTTTTCTGTGAAAAAAAAATTTCTTCATGCAATAATATTTGTAAACCATTGTCTCATTAAGTATTCATGGTTCTATGCATATGAAAATTAGCCCCGCCTCAGCGATTTCAAACCATGTTTTTGAGACTTTCTTTGATTCACTGCAGTTTTAAAGGGGTCATATAATGCCATTTTTATACAAGTAAATTTGATTCTTTAGGTTTTAAATGAAAAGTTTGTAATATTCTTTAATTAAAAATGCTTATTAGTATTTTATGAAAACACTAATTTTACCAGGTCAAAAACAGCTCTATTTTCAGCATGCCGTTTCAGTGCATATGCCTTTAAATGATAATGAGCTTCGCTCACTCCGTCCCTCTTTTACTGCGATCGTTTTGACACAATGCACGTGAAGTGTTGCCTTGACAACAGTTTATAGTATATTTTGGAGAAAGAATGGCAGCAGGAGTTTCTGCAGACACGTCTGTGCAACTGTATCAATTTGTACTGGAGTCAGAACTAGAACAAGATGATGGAAAGAAGTTAGATAATTAAAGGGTAATTTCACGGTGGAGACATGAATATGTATTGAAAGTGGGTCATATATGTAGTAGAATAGTATCATAAATTTCTAATTTGGCCGATAAAAGGCAGAAAATTACTGTTTACAGTGCTTGTGGATTGTAGACAACAATCCCCATAGTGCATTGCAAATGCTCAGCTCCGTTGGCCACTCCCATCAATGTCGAGTAGATTTGAGTTCCACTCTACACTACCGCCTAGAAATCATTTCACACAATTAAATCAGATGTGCGCTAATATAATATGATGACGTAAGAGCGTCAAGGCGTCATTACCGTTTACGTTGGAACCGTTCCCTATTGGCACCACGCTTTGGTACCCAACCCTGTCCATAATGCATTCGTCTGCTTAATCAGTACATTATAGTCCATATTTTCAAAAAGTTTCTGCCGGTGAAATCAAACACACTGGCACTGATCTGTGATAGGTCCAACCCCCTATGGGTGGGTTTGAAAGGGTGGGAACTAGAGTTTGTAGTGTTTAGAGAAATCTCCCCCTCTTACACTTCCTCCTACAATGACATAAAATGGCGATTTTTGCGTCATTGTAGGAGGAAGTAAAAAAGGTACTGTAAATGGATTTCTCTCGTCTCAGGGGAAAATGAGAGTGTTGCAAGACGATTCAATAGAATGACTGGATTTCTAACAATGACAATCTTAATGCAAATGAGTGGAGTGTCCGATTAAGGCTCGAACAGGATGTGAATGAATGGTTAACTAATGTCACTTTGATCTATCTTTGTGTACTGGCAGGGTAGAGTAACTTAGTGAGATGTACGAACGCTAGTGTTTAACTCAGGTGGAATAACACAATAACCATAATGAGTTGTTCATTATAAACATGGGATAATACATTATATTGAAAATGTCGTACATTGAAAAAATGTCGTAATGTATCATTACCCTGAGTGTAAACCATAGCCACATTCATCGTCAGGTGTGCAAGCGATTTGCAAAGATTAATATAAAGGTTAATACAACTTTGGCGGGAGCGGTGTCCGACCGTGTGACGTCACATGGGAGGCAAGGGAAAACATATAAGGAGATTTAAACAAAAGCACTGGATGTATTTTTCTCATTATATTATGTTGTGTACAGGCACTGCCAACACACATTTCAATACAATCAACTTGAAAAAGTGTGTGTACCGTTATATGACCCCTTTAAGGAGAAAATACTAAGGAACAATGTTGATTTATAAATTTGCAAATGGTTTGTTTCAAAGCATATTAAATAGACATTTAACATCTATTAGTCGTATAAACTACATACGTCACATAGACATATAAACAACATTAAAAGCTTGATATTCACCACAGGGGACCTTAAGCAATTTGTCTTTGTCTCCTGGCTGGCTGTGCATTTTGGGATTTATTGTTCAGGAGAAATAATTATTGTTATTTTGTCTATTAATTGGCTTGATTAAACTCTTTGTCCTTGTGTTTGTGAGTCACAATGTCTGTTCCATTCTCCTTTTCTTTTTGTCTCACATGAATGCATACACATATTTTCCAAAGAATGTTGCAATGAATTATAGCTTCTATATATATTTTTTTAATATGAAAATATTATATGAAAATATACATTTAAGAATATATGCATATACAATATGCAAATATTGTGAATTAATACAATATATTTAGAGAAATAATCTTGTTTAGTTAAGCTTTGGCACATAACTCATCGCGGTAGGAATGCACTAATAATATTTATATTGTTAATATTTATATTAATAAATGTTCATGTATATTCATTTATTTATTTACATTTTCTATTGATATATTTTCATATACAAATTCTATATGGTTTTGTTAGAAATTTAGAAATTACAACTTCATAATGTACAATATGAAAAATAAATATTCATTTTGTGATTTGCTAAATATTAAATTGTTATTAAATTATTGTGTTTAACTTTGATAGATCACAAGCAAGTAAATCTAAAGGTAAAAGTAGGGAAAATGAGCTGCACAACTAAATATCCATAATATTGATTAATACAATAAATTCAGAAATCTATTAGAAGTGTGTGTAACCGACATGGTGCTGTTATATTGTGCATCCCTATATAACAGTGTTATTGTTATAATTCTATGTATATACTATTATAATGCATAAGGTTGAATTAACTTTTTTTCACTTTTAATATGTCTTTCTATTTTAGTAACTTTGTTATATTAATCTGTGTTATACTTAAGCATTGAATCATGTGGCTTGTTAAGGAGAGGTGTGCAATCTGGAGTTTTTGACTGACAGATTTAAAAAAAAAAACATGAAAAAAAAAACATAAATGTAATATTAGAAGCAATCACACAGCAACCACTCAAAACACTCAAGCAATCGCATAGTAGAATGCTAACAGCCAGACAGAACTCCCTAGCAACCGCAGTGAAATGCCCTGGCAACCAAACACAACTCCTTGGCAAATCAGCAAGTTTTGCGCAGAGAAGTGTCAATTACATTTTCTTCAGAATATTATAAAAATGGTCTCATTCGGAATAAACTGTTGGAACAGATAATAATTAGTGTGTTTTTGAATTGATAATGGGTGGATTCAATAGGCAGCTGCTCTGTATTGTCCCAGCATGGACCAGACACAGAGAAAGGAAACAATTCGCTATAATATTAGCTGTTCACCGACTTTAAGATTTCAGAACAGTGAATTTTAACACAGATTTTCTGATAACATTGCATGTACAAAAAAAAATTCAAGCCAGATACACACACATTGAGAGACTCCAATAAGTCTATATCCTGTCTTTTATCAGAGACTTGGCCTGGTGGATATTGCTCATTCGGCACGGTTGCACTGTTGGGGGCAATGAGTTTCAAATCTAGCGTGCGTCATTTTATATATTATCTATCCACCCCTTCAGTTTCCAGGCAATTCTTTTTGTACTATAGAATAAAAAGCAAAAAAGTGTATTTGTACCATAAAAGTAATTGGGGAAAAAAGGGTTATAACAGTATGGGGGAAACAAATTGTGCCTGCTGATAGAGATTTATTTAAATGGATAATTCACCCAAAAACTAAATTTATACCATGATTTACTCACCATCAAGCCATCCAAGGCCATCTTCTTATAGATGAACACAATCAGAGAGATATTTTAAAAATATCCTGGCTCTTTTAAGCTTTATAATGGGAGTGAATTGGTGGGCAAGATTTTGAAGCCCAAAAAAAATGCAAAAAGAATCCAAATCCATCCAAAAAGAATCTATACTGCTCCAGGGGTTAACAAAGGCCATCTGAAGAGAAGAGATGTGATTTTGTAAGAATAATATCCATATTTAAACTTAATAAGCTATAATAACTCAGCTTCCGACGATTTGTGGTGGAAGAGTAACCCATGACAACCCAAGAGTAACCAATTATTTTGGGCTTCAAAATCTCACCACCCATTCACTGCCTTTATATCACTGGCAGGATATTTTGAAATATATCTCTGATTGTGTTTGTCTAAATGAAGACAGTCATATACATCTTGCATGGCTTGATATGGTGTGTTTGTAATTTGCTGATAGTAATTTCACCAAATTTACATAAGCCATAGTGTTCTCCATCTTCACTTTATCTTTTGAGGGAATGTCTTTGTAGGGAGATTTCATGAGATGAGGATTAGTGAAACATTACTGAAACCTCCACCAAATTAAACTTAGAGAAGAGCAGAGAGGCTGAAGTGCTTTCAGAAGAGAGAAGATGATAGAGTGAGTGAGAAACTGACACATGGGACAGAGATCTTCTAGTCTTTGAGAATGGGATCACAGCTGAAGCAGCAGGGGTGATGAAATCAGAGAGGAACTCCTATTGAGTCTCAGCGATGCACTGACGTACTAGAGTTGTGACGAAGCACGCTCTGAGTAATCCAATGGCAATCAGAGCTGTTTTATAAATAGCATCGTGTGTTTCTAACCTATTATCTGAACAGGTAAAAATAGCTAAGTGTGTGAATCAGGGCCATTATCTCTCGGAAGCAACTTAAAAATAACTTGATGTGACTTGGTTATAAAAAATGTTAATTATGTGAATAGAAGCAATAAGCTATTTGAGGCCATGTGTTGTAGTGAGTATACAATGGGTAGTGAGAATTAATATGATAAAGACAGACACCAGTGTCTTTGCTGTTCCGCTTTCTTTGTCTTTTTCCATTGAGTGACAGTTAGGGAAGCTAAAATTAATGGAATCAGAAAACACACAGACACTAATTTCCCCCTGATTCTCTAAACCTCTCAATCTCCCAAACGGCTCCACAGCAGAGCTCTGGCATAATCCACTGCCACGTCATGTCACCATGACGATGGAGTATTCAACACACAAAGCTCAATAGCTGCCGTTGATGCAGCATTAATGGTTCTCTGGCACAGGTGGTCTCTAGGTTGCCACGGCGCTCATCCAACTAAAAGAGAGGAGTGACTTAATGAGCAGCATGAAGGGCTAATGACGAGCATCTGTGTAGACACTGAAACAAATCATTCACTTCATTCTCATTAGGGTCGTGGCCATTTCAAGCACTTGCAACCCGTGCCACATTCGGCTTAACTATTCTCTCTTAATCATACAGCATGGAACATTTGGGTTGGGTTAGATTATCTTTTTATATCTAATATCACTTTGGGGGAGTTGTGGCCTCATGGTTAGAGAGTTGGACTTGTAACCTGAACGTCAATGTTTGATTCTCAATGGCAAGAAACAACTGAGGTGCTCTTGAGCAAGGCACCTAACCCCCAAACGCTCCCTGCGCGCTGCAGTGAATGGCTGCCCACTGCTGCTCCGGGTGTGTGTCCACGGTTTGCAGTGTGTGTGTGTGTGTGTTTAACTACTCACTGCTACTTATGTGTGTGCACTAACTTGGATCGGTTAAATGCAGAGGATAAATTCAGAGTATTGCCATTCTTGGCCTTCACCTCCCTTCACTTCACTTTCTTAAATGTTGGTCCACTATTTCAATCAAAAGCCTGTGTCTTATTCATTAACCACCCAGGGTTCAATTTAATCAGATGCTGACTGTGCTGCGATGTGCAGAATCAAATTAGATCATTCTCATTCTTTTCAGTACATTCCTTTCTATGTAAATTAGGATTATAAATTGTGCAAAATTAAAAAATAACTATGTTACTATTATGCTATTTAAAAATAACTGCGCTTGTTGCCTGCCCCAATCAGCTTTGCTTAAGAAAAAGAGATTTAATTTTCTATTGATCAGGAGAGCAGTTATTCATCAAATGTTGAAGAGTGTCACAAGGTGTACAGTACATCCAGATGTGTGGTGTCGAGCACATTTTCACATTTTAGAGAAAAGTGAATAATAGTGGCACTAAACCAATGCAAACAGCAAGTGCAAATCATTCTTAATGCATTTACCCCTAAACGATTGTAGGGTTTAAAATTGGGTTTCCTAATCTAACCCTCTCTTCCATTACAAAAAGGGCCAGTTGTGATTCCTAAAGGCACAGATGTGTTGATAATGATCAAGATCTAAAGGCCAAGATGAGTAAACATAGCCTGCAGCTTTCACCGTTGCTCAACACTGGTTGTCCATTAAAGCTAAGCAGAGTTGAGCCTGGTCAGTACCTGCATTGTACAGTAGCTGCTATAAGAGGTGTTGGTCAGGCCAGCAGAGGGTGCTCAGCCTTTGGTCTGGGTCCTAACTCCCCAGTATAATGATGGGGAATCTATAATGTCAGAAAGCACCATGCTTTAAATATTATATCCTGGAATGTCACGTGGCCTGAACACACCGTTTAACGTGATACCTATTGTTTCAAACCTTTACAACGTAAAGCAATAGCTATACAGTAGCTTTGGATCAAGAATTGCACTTAAAAAATGTGTCCCGCTTACAAAACAAAAACTACAAGTTACTGTCATACTTGTGCACCCCTAATAAATCCATAGGTGTGCTGATACTTGCAAAGGGGTCGCTAGATTTATCCATAGACTTACTAGGAGGAGATGGATCAGATTATGTCAAAAACTCAATTTCGACCAAAAGTGGAGATAGAACCTTATAATTCTTAAGCTCACACAAATACTTAAAGAAAACTAAACTTACGAAACGAAATAATAATAATAAAAACAAAATACAGTCATTATGTATTGTGTTTTGTATCACAACACGGCAAGTTCGAATATGTGCAAGCACAAACTTGAAAATGTGCAAGCATAAACATTTTTGGAGTTTAATAGCTCCATGGTCACTGCATGATTTTTTTTTTTTTTTTTTTGGGGGGGGGGATCATCAACCTTCTTCAAAACATGCATCCAGTAATACAGTTTTAGATTGATGATGATTGATTATGGAAGAATACACGTTTTTCTGTTTCATGACAAACAAGAGGTAAAGAGGCAGTGAAAGAGGTGTGTGTGTGTGGGCAAGGAGGGAGAGATTAATTAGTCTGATAGATTCAGGGCTGTTTAACGAGGCAGAGGATGAGTTCAGTAAGGGTCAGGGAAACGGGGTGAGCCAGCGGGTATTGTAATTATCCATCTACCGACACAAACGCACACGCAGACACACTCCTCGTGACATTACAGTGAGTTTCCTTCTTGCCTCAGGCAAATGTCATAGACTTAAAAAAAAGTCAACATGGTGACACAGTGACGCATATAATCATGCCCTCAGTGGTCATTTCCCAGGCATTCATGTCAAATCAGTGCTTACATGAAATGCATTTCAAATTGTGCTGGCACTCTAGAGTCAAGTTTTTGCAAAAACTTGTTCATTCAGCTTTTGAAATCTTGGGTTTGTGGTCAAACGGCAAAGCTATAAAGGCAGTGGTGCTGTTTGTCTGTGTGTGTGTGTGTGTATTCATAGTTGATGTTGTCAGAGAGGCTGTATGGTTCAATTCAGTGTGCTATTTGTATATAGTTTGATATAAATACAACCTAACCATAACAGAAAACGTCCTACTATTTACAATTAAAAATATTACCTATGCATTTCTTCTGCTGAAAAGAAGATATTTTGAAGAATGTTGATAAGCATATAGTTCCAGTTCCTAGTGATTTCCATCGTATTTGTGTTCATACAATAACAACCAACAGATTCAGTTACCAACGTTCTTCAAAATATCTTCTTTTGTGTTAAAGAGAAGAAAGTAAGTCATACAGGTTCGGAAGAACATGAGGGTAAATGATGACATTATCATTTGTGGGTGAACTATTCTTTAAAATACTGTATTTTATAACGTTTTTACAAATGACAACATTCCAGAAAAGACTTTTAGTCAGATTTAGCTCACTTCTGGGGGCAAATTTGGTTAAGTAGGTACACAAACACACTACACTCACTTCTTTCTAAGGTGTCCTTTAGCAAAATCAGGCTATTATCCATGGCTAGATAACATTTGACTTTCATAGACCAGAGGCACAAACAATCTGAGGATTTAAGGGAATTTGTCAGTTTTTTTGGGGGGTCTCTGTATTAAACTCTGAGTATTACCCTTCAGCAAATAAGGCGTCCCCTGAGCCTGTGCCGATGAGCAACTCCAATTAGACAAACTGTCTGAGGGGTTTTAAATCGAGTCTTTGCCCTTCATTGTTTCTGTTTTCCTTTCAGTCACAAGCACAAACCCCAATGTATGCATCTCATTGACAGCACACACACACATCCACAGCCATTTTGTATTAATGGATTATTAATTAGCCTCTGGTTTTGATGAGGCATCTCTCTTTTTTGTAGCTTTATTGAATAAAGCCACAGCTGGCAGAAGCCTCACGGAGAAAGGGATGCCGTTCTTCATTTCTTTTTTTTATGCCATGATGCATACCGCTACATCAAACAGTGCGCCTCATCTTAATATTTTCTAAAAAGACCTTCATCTCTTCATATCATAAGCCCTGATCCTCTCTCTCTTTCAGTCCATGCTCTAATCACTTTCCATGCAATTGGGTATAAAAAAAGGCCCGGAACTCTTTTTTTTTCTTTTTTCTATATAGTCATTGAAATGAGGGGCTTAACCTCTAATAATGTTGATCAACAAGCTCAGAAGACTTTAATTTCTGTGTGGTTTGATATGATAATTACTGAAATTTCTTACTGAAATTTGGGATATAAATTAAGTTTAATTTAATAAGTCTAAATACATTTTTAAAAGTCTTATTTGTGTGGTTTTAATTTTTGGTAATCAAAATATACTTGCATTGATTTAGTTTGAAATGAATTATTGCAATTAAAATATTAAAAAAAATAATAAAATAATCATAATCGCATATATTTTTACTACAATGAGTTTAATATCAGGTCATCAGATTATGTTGAAAATATGTTAAAAAATATGTATCATACTCACAGGGCAGAAGTTTCAGTCTGTGTACAGTTACATGTGTAATAATGCCTTTATGATTGAGTCGTGATGGCAGTCTGCATCTCCTGTTCTGTGAACGTTCTGGGAACGTAGTTTGGTTCCAAGAACGTTCCTAGAACTTTCCCTTAAGGTTAAGAACCTAAAAATAACCAACACTGAACATTCCAACGTTCTTGTTTGGTTCCCAAAAAAATAACCTCATGGGACCATTTGGGAACGTTCAGGGAACGTTCTGTGTTTGCTGGGTAGTAAAACACATCCATCTTTAGCTAGTGTGTCACCCAGACTTCTTTTTGTACCTCAATAGATAGTGAGGGGAGGAGAGCGTGGGAGCTTTACAAAACTAAAATAATGTTATTTACTCACAGTTTATCTCTCATGCTGCCAGATGATGTTTATCCCACTGCAGACTGAATTTTATCTGATTTTTCTTTTTCTTCTGCAGAGAAATTCACAGAATCTGTTTTTTTGAGCACTGTCTTGAACTGTATAGAAACCAAAGGTTTTCAATCACTTTGAAAGAACACAGCAAACACAACACAATACTGTGGCTCTGCTGAAGTAACAATCCAATAACAAACCTGAGTGAGCTCTGATGAAATATGCTGTTTCTGAAACTCAAGTGTGTGATTGTGTGTTTTTTTGTTTTGGTGATTGATGGTGTTTATCTATTTCTGCACACAAGCTCTGTCTATTCATCCACATTCTTCCCTTCATTCCGGAAGCTGTTATCCTTTCACCCATTTCTTTTTTTTAATATTTTTCTACCTCATTTTCTCTTCCTTCGAAAGTCTGTTTTCTTTGTGGCACTTCATTTGTGTTGGCTCTTTTGGCTTTGCCGTCATGCTTCATTTCAAACTCTTGTCACTGACGAAACAACCAAAAAAAAAAAAAAAAAAAAAAACAACAAAAGTGAAAGCACTAAAAATAAGAAAGTACCCGACAATAACTGCAAATTGCTGTAAATGTATTATTAATTCAACATTCTCCCCCTCATGCTGTGTGTCTGTGTGTGTCCTGTACAAAGTGCCAGGAGTGTTAACAATGAACTTTACAGTTTCAGTCAGTCTGGTGGATGGTCATTTTCTGCCTGACTGCCCACAGCGGAGTGAGTTAACTCTTGCACTTAAAAAACTAAACTAGCTTTTCAGCATGGATGGATGATGGGCAGACAAACAAGCTAATAGACAGACAGACAGACAGACAGACTACAATGTTGATGAAATTAATTTCTAGAGTATTGTAGAATTGTCAGTTTAATTGTCAATGTGTTTCTTCTCTTCAGGTTACTCCTGGCCCCTCCCTGCATTACTCTGTCCCATGTGGATCTACTTGGATGTTCTTTTTTCTACCGCCTCCATCATGCACCTGTGCGCTATCTCACTAAGACCGTTATGTGGCCATCCGGAACCCCATACGACACAATCGATCAAACTCACGCTCCCGGGCCCGGGCCAAAAATCACGGCGGTCTGGACCATCTCTGCAGGTACAACATGTGGGCATGACACTATGCTGTGATGTGAAGCAATGAAGCTGTTATGAACAGGATGTCATTCTGTCTGATGAGTCATGACTCTGATCTAATGTATATTCATGATAACATGGCATTAAACTCTGACTCTGCTTTCAGAATTTGTGAAATCTTATTTCACAAATTTTATAGACCTTATGCACCAGAGAACGTGGGCGCCGTCATCTTAGAATATTGTCTTTGAACTTCTGTTTTGCGGCCGCTCTGTATATTTCTATGGCATCGCTGTCGAGGAATAATTAGCTGGTGAAGTGGATTTACTTATTGTAGAGTTAACAAAAGTTATCATGAGCATTGTAATGCTTATCATAAGCATTGTAAAGCAGATGTCTTAACAAATGTCGACCAGGAATTTTTTTACGAGCAGTTCATTAATACCTATGCAAGATCGCTGTGAAAATACAGACCGGAAGTCAAAAGACAACCAGCGCAACACTGAAAAGGGCGGGGCTACATAAGGTCTAAAGGAATAAATCTTAAATCTTATAGGAATAATTTCCTTATTGGTGCGAGATGACATTAGCTGTTTAGAGATGCTAATAAAAAGAAGAATGATCCATAGAGGGTTTAAATGTTTAGGCTATGTGTACTAGCCCTTTAAGGGGCAAGCATAAATAATTTTGATGGAAAATGATTAATTGCTATTTTTGTATGTATCTAGACTAAAATGACAGAGTTCATGCATTTTTTTTTTAAATATGACCTATAGTTTCTAAGTTACACTCTGTATCTCCCGAGATACATTGCCCATTTAGGGTTACATTTTGCAATTTATTTATTTATTATTATAGTTAATACGACAACTTTTAAAACATTTAATGAACAATTAATTAGCTACAATTTTTCATGTTATCCATACAACATTAGAAAAATTGGAAAAACTGAACTTTTTCTCTCAAGATGCATTGCCTATGTAGGATATACATTTAATATTTCATAACTTTTTAAACAGTTCATGTGCAGATTTTTTAAACACCTTTTTTTCTGTTTTGTTTTTTGTTTAATTCTACCATCTTCCATGTTGTGCCCCACAACAGATATGTTTTATGGGCAATGGAAGCTGAGAAAACAGTTGCAAGCATTTTGTCCAGTGACCAGGCAAAGCCTAACTTTGCACTTCTGAAACATGATGGATATCTGCCCATCCTGGCACATCCAAAACCTTTATTCTATTCAATATCTGTAGAGAACAGGCCTCAAAACATGAGAATATCTGTGAGTGATCAGCCCTGGAAAATATGGCTACCCTTATATGGGCAATGTATCCCCGGAATACAAACATTCAATGCCCAATAATCAAAGTTGTGAGAAGAATATTTTGAAAATAACAACAAGAACATGTAAAATTATCCTTAAAAAACTACTTTCTAAAACAAAATCACTCTAAAATAGCATAATCATGAAAAATACAAAAACACTTAGCTCATGGCCAGTGTCTTTGTCCACATATGCTGCCATTTTGGATTTTGATACAAATATTTGGAATGTTACAGCAAAAAGTCACATGACCCGATTACATGACCCATCACCCCATCAGTGTTTCTCATCAACTGCAATCAAATAATGCCCCTCCCCATAGCCCCTCCCCTACAGCCTGTTAAATGTCTGTATCCCCCAGGACACAGAAACTCTGTCATGATGTCAGAATTTTCACAGCACAGTTATCGTGGCCAAAAGAATTTACAGTATATACAGTATATCACGATAGAAATAGAAATCTATATCTACTGTATACTGTGTATAGATAAATATATCGTTGTGTACACACACACACACACACAATATCTAAAATAAAATATAAACACACAAACAAAAACTTTTATGTTAGATGCGATTTATCGATTTGACAGCACTAGTAAAAATACAACAAAAATATTCCTCTATAGATATTTGAAGTTAACATAATATAATAAGTTTTAATCCGAATAAGCACATTTTTGGACTAAGGATTATTTGACGCAGAGGTGGGTGAACAGGTTTCTGATATTGCTCCCAGAATGGACAAGTCCTGCAGACTGTGGTGTCTAACGACCCATTTTCTCTAAAATTCAAAAAACTCCCATATACTGGTGAGCTTACTTGATTCCTTCGAGATTTTTGAGGTTTTATAATGGGGTTTTCGATTCATGTGTAAAATAAAGCCTAGGTGGTTAACATAACTTGAATGTTGTTTGAATGTTTTTTTTCTACGACGTAAAGTTTTTAATAAATAACTAGATAAGACAGCTTGGGTTGTGAGTGTCTGCAGTGTGCCTTCAGGACAAAACGTCAATGTACCAAGTTATGTTTACCATGATAGTAGTATGAGAGGAGAGAGCTTTTTGAGCACAATTTGGATAGTAAAATCGCAGCAATAATCATTTATAACATAGATTGCAACTGCACCTTCATTAGTATCCTGCTGATTATGTCAATGGAGAACAATTATTGAGAAGAGGAAAAAAATGCACAATAGAAAGATAAAAATGAATGAATTTTGCATGTCTGGGTTATAATGGTGAAGACCTGAATAATTCCCAATAATGTAATTTCCACCACATCTCAAATTATTTTCTGGTGGAATGACAGTGATGGAAATGACATGATTAAACATTTGCAGAAGAAAATAGCTATGGTATTAGCCTAAGCAAGATGGAGCCATCATTTTACAGATAGTAATACACACAAATACATGTTCACACTTACTTTTCAAGCTTGCTTAGAAATTATTCTCAAGAAAATATATTGTTCAGGAGTGACATTTATCTTAATGTTTCTTTGATTTCCCTTTGGATTTTTATTCCATTTCATGTTACGCCTTTAATCTCACCTAGCCAACTCTCTTAAATCATTGATAAGTAAATATAGAAATTTGTAAAAACAAATTATATGATATTGTTTCATTTAATGATGAGTTCAGGAGGAGCACGTTCAGATAATTAAACCTAATTAAACACATATGGAGCACATTCATGTAATTAAACCTAATTAGACACGAGTGGAGCACACTCTGTTAATCAACCTTATAAACGAGTTAAGAGGTAACGTTTTATACAGCAAACTTACCTCAGTTCATTGACAGTTGAACAGCATTTGGCCCCGCAGTAGCGTGTCCAAATTGAGCTCTTGCCGTTTCGATGAAGAGATCCTTTGATCCTTCAGAGTTCAGGAATCTTTGCCGGAATCCTCTGTATTGTGGGTGTCAGGCAGGCCAAACAAACGGGTCCTCGTCACCGTGGGCGAAACATCTGCAATCTACTGACGCAGATTCCTTTCAACCGGACCATTCAATTACTCCTGCCAAAGAGAAATAAACAATTAGGAAATTCCGCCTCTTAACGTGAAAAAAGGACCGCAGCAGGCCTTAACTAAGCCGCGCTGCACATTCAGCCCCTGTCAGTCCACACTCTTAACGTCTACTGGGTCAACTCAATGAGTGCTCTGCTCAAAACCTTTTTCTGTCTCTGAACTTTGCCTATTGGATGTTTGCGGCTCTCTGGGTAAGCATATTCCAGCTCACCCACGAGCTACCTAACACAGTCTCATTCCAATTTGTCATATAACTGACGTCTTGGGACGTCTTTTGACCATTCGTCAATATATGCCTTTTAGGGCCCCTTAAACGTCAGTAGATGACGATCCCGGGTCATCATACAACTGACGCTTTACCTTTAACGTCAGTTAGGTGACGAGTTGGGTTTAGGGTTAGGTTTAGGTCTGGGGTAGAGTTCAGGATCCAGTAACGTCATCTACCGACGCTTAAGGGGGCCCTGAAAAGGCATATATTGACGAATGGTCAAAGGACGTCCCAAGACGTCAGTTATATGACGATTGGGATGAGACTGCGCTCAGCTACCACACCCTCGGCAGTTTAAAAGTCATCTTGTATTGTTCAAAACCACTGCAAATCAAGAGTTGGAATTACAGAGTATTGAAAAGATCAGGATAAAGTATTGTATCATCTATTTAGCATAGCATATAGATAGTTATTTTGTGTAGCATAGTACAGTTAGGATAGCTTCAAGTTATCGTAGAATTATCTATGTTTAGTACAGTGGTCAGGATGGTTATGGAATAGAGGTGGACATGGGCTTCTCCACACAGCTCGCGCTGAAAGCGACGCAGTGCCAAACGCTGCTCCTCCTGCATGGACTCACCACCGCAGCGGCGTCGTGATGTGAGTTATTATGTATATTTTAATCACATAGCAGCAAAACATCAGAATATATGCCTAAAGAGAGCGTGCACGCTATTGACATCAACTCGACAAAACTCATCAGATGCCGATCGCAATGCAGGAGTTAAGACTGCGGTTTGAGCACAGCGTCTCGAATTGATATGGCCCTGTGCCCTCAATTCACCCTCCTTCACTTCAGGTGAAAAGTCCTCGACTTCAAATGACCACTCTGTGGCAAAGCTACTGCATCACTCCAGTCACTATCCGTTTTAGAGTCTGACAGCAGCTGTCGCACTGCGGGTCTCAGGTCCACGTCCCCCGCTCAGCCCCGCCCTCGGTTCGTCCCCTCTATCTCGCTGGGGTCTGCCCATTTTTTTCAGCATTTTTCAAATATTGCCAGTAGGTGGATTCAGGCTCTGACCAGGGGTTTAGTTACCCTTTAATAATCTGCTGATTCCAATTGCACAGGTTGAAGCCATTGGTTCAGCCTCGTCCATTGAATTCTGGGCACTAGCGGCATGAATCACGCAGTTCCTCATCCATATGCCGTAGGGCTTCGCCCGTCCGTCAAAGTGAGCTGCTCGTAAAGAATGGTACAAGTCCGTGATGTCCTTGTCTGGGACAAAAAAAGTAGCTAAAGATAATGAAGGCATGGAAAGACAGCTTCATATGACCTTCATATAACAAAAGAAAAAGAAATCTATTAGTTTTAGTAAAAAATTACCCACTGCAGTGCCCGAAATTGAAGAAATGCCTAAGCTCTGATCTTTTTCAAAACGACCTCAAACCAGCCCTGTTTTTCGAATCTGCATGCAGCAGAGACAGAAATTAATTATTATGAGCAGAAAATGTAATAAAGTGTATCCCACAATTTGCACCGCAGTAATGCAAAAACAAAAACAAATAAGTTTAATGAAACACATTTATAGTGCAAAGCAATATAACTACAGTCCATTTAAAAATATCTATTCTACACTAATAAAGCAGTTAAACTGTGCCGGTACACTTTTGGATAGAGCTTCAGTTCCCCGAAATCCAGTCTCAAGCCTCTGCCAGATTCAGACTGGGCATAGAGCTGAGAGCTAGTGTTGCTTTAAAGTGATTCAGTAATTGTATATCGTTTGGGGATCAAAGAAGACCTACTAACATTTCAGAGATTAGGGCTCTTTGAGCATGAGTCAGATGCTTTTCAAAGAACAGCATGTCTGGTTGGTGAGACAAAAAAGTGCTTTTGTAATTATTACTGGAAGAGGCGCATGCCACTGCGTTGGTAATTATCTGTCTTTTGGACTGGAACATTTTATGGGTGTAATTTTTTTTGCATAAAAGTATCCATATGTGCATCCGTCCATCCATCCATCCAGTATTTGTAATGCAAACATAACAGATGAATTATCATTCATCATCTCCATGTTAAAAAGCTATTGATCTGCTTGAAGGCAAGCCATTACAAACAAAACCAATGTTATTTCAAGCACTGGTCAATTTTAAGACTGTAAGCTATATTGCTTCGATAGCATGTGTTCTTTCAGATCATTTTTTTTTATTTATTCTTTTGTTTTTTGACTGTTGACATTGCTTTCTGATTTATAGAGTGATAAAAAGAGAATTTCACAGTCTTGCATTGAAATGTCATCACATAGCACCAGAGATGTATAAAGTAGGCTACTGAGAAACCCGGACTTGAGTAAAAGTGCAAGTGCTCTATAAAAAAGTGACTTGAGTAGAAGTTGAAGCACCACACTTAAGTAGAAGTACTAAAGTATTCAACATTTTTTGTACTTAAGTATTGCAATCCGCAAATTGCAATACTTATTTACAACCCGCAAATAACCGTGTAAGTACACTGAAATTACGATGTACGTTTCTGTAATTACAGTGTACTTCCGTGTAGGTATAAGGGAACAATATGTTAAGTTTTGGGTAATAAAGGGGTAACAAGCACCACTTTAATTTACAGCCCGCAGGAGTTACACTTACCCTGTAACTACGCAGAACAAGGGGGTAACAAACGCTACTTATGTAGCAATATGAAACAACACTATTTGCACTGTAATTGCAGAGAAAGGTACAGTCATAAAAACAAAACAACAACAAAAAAAAACAATCGTTTTAATTACACCGCATATTTGCCCAGACATTTTAGTGTCATTGCAATTCAATGGTATAAGGTAAGTACTAATTACCACATGGTATGCTCTAAATTAAAATCATAGCAAAAACAAATTATTTTGACTTAACTTAAATTTGACTTAAATTATTTTGATGTAATCTAGTAAGAAAAGCCAATAAATTAAATTTTTATCATAGTGTATGTATATATATATATATATATATATATATATATATATATATATATATATATATATATATATATATATATGTGTGTGTGTGTGTGTTTAATTTTTAACCCACAGATGTCAAAATTACCATGTAGCATTGCACAAGAACATATTTTGCCAGAAATGTGATACATTTTATAAACAACAGACGTACAGTTTTTGTCTGGAATATATTAACAGAATAGGTACCTGTTATTTTTTATCCAATTAAATAATTTGCTTGTATATCTGCTTGTTACCCCTTTATTACCCCAAACTTAGCATATTGTTCCCTTATACTTACACGGAAGTACACTATAATTACAGAAACGCACACCGTAATTTCAGTGTACTTACAAAGTTGTTTGCAGGTTGTATATCTGTTCGTTACCCCTTTATTACCCAAAACTTAACATATTGTTCCCTTGTACTTACACGGAAGTACACTATTATTACAGAAACGTACACCGTAATTTCAGTGTACTTACACAGTTGTTTGCGGGTCGTAAAATAAAGTGTTACCAAAATATCTACTGAAATAAAAGTAGAAGTATGAGAAAAAAGCAATACTGTAGTAGAGTACAGCATTTTAGTACTAAAGTAGTTCGTTACTATACATCTCTGCATAGCACCTATAACTGAGATGAGGATGACTGCTGTCAGATTTGAGCAAAACACCATAATCTCCATTTACATTATAATGCTGCTTTTCTAACTCTGTATACTCTCATCTCCAGGGAAGGGTGATAAATGGGATGTTAGAGAAGGTTGATAGTGTGTAAGATAAAGTAACCCCACTCACTTTTAAAGGAGAAACCTTACTGATGTATATTTTTAATCTCCTCATATTCCTCTCAGATTTTGACACTCTATATCATAGTCAACTCAAGGCCCGCGGTTATCCATAGATTCACAGCCAATTCCAGATGCACCCAGTGGCACGAGGTTCATCATGGCACCCCCGCCCTCCTCACCAGATCTGTTTCCCCCAACAAACCAGAGATCACGATTTTCTGAGATTTACTGTTGCTATGGAGATGGTTTATCACCATGGCAGTTTCACTGAAAGTTTGTCCTTGTGCGAATAGAAGCTTTCCATTTGCAAGATGCTATCGGAAATGAGAAGTATATTATAAACAGTGTTATACAGAACGGAACACTAATGGTCATAGTTGTGTTGTTAGGATTACACTTCTAAACTGTTATAAGCAATGAGAGAAAAAAAGTCCCACTAATTACTGTGAAGTAACCCAAAGGCATGTGACAAAGATAGATATAGTGCTAATGCTTAGGCAGCGAAAATGTCCAAGTAGAATAATATGAGCATGTCCTTCAACAAGAGATTCATCAATCACAGGGTTCACATTGAGCCACACATGTTTTTAATGTTTTTTTTTTAATATACGCCTCCTGCGCTCTCAGTTTAAAGCAGTTTATTGATTTGTAACTAAAATATTTATTAGTGCTTATTAGTGTTAATAATCAAGTGTAAACAATTAAAGTGTTTACACTTGATTATTAGCCAAGAGCTATTTATAAGATTATCATATCTTTTGAAACTGGATGTGATGATAGGAGATAGGAGATCAGACAGAATCTCTGCTGTGTGTGAGAGTCGGTTTTTCCTTTGAGATAAGAGGTGGTTCATATATATAACACAATTATTTTATTATATATTTGATATATATTATGAAAACATTATTTATATCTACACAATTACCATATGTTGGGGAAACTTTTGTATTTATTTATTGTTTATTAAATTGTAATTGTAAATTGTACAATGAACACCATTTTGATTGTAAAGTATACATAAATTATTTTACCATGATTTACTAATACAAAATAATAATGACAGAACAGTTATAATGTCAGAATTGCAAAATGCATTTAATGCCATTAAAGAGAATAATGAACTGCATGTTAATTTGTTTTCTATGAAAACATATTTCTATTTTTAAAACTTTCTAAATTACTACCGGTATTTATACCAGCTTGGACAAATGGACTGTGAAAGGCAGATAAATAAAATGGCTATATCTATGCAACTGCAGGTCACACAACTTTACTGCTTTTGTTGTTTGTGTGTAGGCAACTGTCATCATTTCGGTTACACTTTATTTTAATGTGTCATTGTTACACTGCAATTATACATTTAAGTACTGAGTAATATTAAGTAATTACATGTACTTACTAAAGGGTTAGGATTAGGGTTTAGGGTTAGTTGCATGTAATTATGCATAATTTATAGTTATTACTATAGTAATTACATGTAACATATGTAACAATGACACATTAAAATAAAGTGTTCCCATCATTTCTTCTCTTTTGCTGAGTTTTTTGCCACCTTGTTTGTTTGGTCTGTCACAATTTCCGGAGACTAAACTACAAAACAAATGCACTTTCTTCCCTCTGTCTTCCTGCAGGCATCTCCATGCCGATCCCAGTGCTGGGTCTGCGCGATCACACCAAAGTTTTCAAGGATGGCAGCTGCCTATTGACTGACAATTCATTTGTGTTGATTGGGTCCTTTGTGGCCTTCTTTGTGCCATTGACCATTATGGTGGTGACCTACTTCCTGACTATCAGCGCTCTGCAGAGTGAGGCTACGCTCTGCCTTGACCAACTGGTGCCCAGGCCCAAATGGAGCGCAGGATTCACTCTGAACTTCCTCCCTAACCCATCGTTCTCGCCCTCAGAGAAGAAACTGTTCTTGCGGCGTTCGCTGAGTCGTGAGGTGGGGACGGAGTCGGTGGTTGTGATGCCACCTTTCCGGACGGCACAACGTACAGTCCATCAGCAACGAGCAGAAAGCCTCCAAAGTTCTGGGCGTGGTCTTCTTCCTGTTCGTGGTCATGTGGTGTCCCTTTTTCACAACCAACGTTTTGGCGGTGGTTTGCGAGCCGGTGGCATGTGACGCCGATATAATGAATGGACTGTTGAATGTGTTTGTGTGGGTCGGTTACCTTTCCTCCGCGTTAACCCACTGGTTTACACCCTCTTCAACAAGACTTACCGCTCGGCCTTTGCTAGATACATCAGATGCCAGTTTCACGAAGAGAAGAAACCACTACAGCAAATTCTGGTCAACACCATTCCACCACTGGCCTATCAGTCCACACACCTGCCACTTACTGGATCAATAGGCAATGGGGATTACTCTCTGCACCTTCCTAATAAAAACCACCATCTGTCCAAAAGCTGCAAAAATGAGAGTGTCAGCTGCTTGTGAATTCACTCAATGAACTCACAAATGCCAATCATAACTCTGGATTGTCTTCTGAGTTTGTGTTTGGCATTCTATCCTTCTGACCTCTACAGAAACAGCTCAGATTGATCTAAAATATTAGCATTCAAAGCCCAAATGCATCTATGAACAAACTGCATCACAGTCCATGACTTGATCACAGGGCAGTGATGCATCAAAAGACCTTTGTCTGACTGGGATCGGTCCTTAGTACCGTCATTGTCAGTTTATTCAATGGGATAAATAAAACTTGTGTATAACTGTTAAGTCAGAGTTACTGTTTGATGTCAAGACTTTTCATTTTTATTTAGCACTTTATATTCCAGAAGGCAAAGTCTAAATTCAAGGGAGATCAGCTGTGTTTTGTTTACAATGTCAGGTTTTAGAAAACAAGTGTGGATAAAATTTGTGATGTGACTAAAGTTTTGTACTGCGTCAAATGAATGAGATGTAGCATATGAGCTGACTTGTTTGTGCTGCTGGTTATCATTTTACCATACATTTGCATTCAATGTCATGGAAAAGAACTAAAAGAATAATGTTTCTGTTTCCTGTTAAAGTGCCTGTTTCCACTTCAGAGTTAAAAAAAAAGAAAAAAAAAAACTTGATTAAAATAAGAAATAAAGTCAAACTGTAAAATATAAACATGTGAGATACACTACTTTTCAAAAGTATGGTTTAAGTAAGATTTTTAAATATTTTTGAAATGGTCTTATGGTCACAAAGGAGTGCATTTATTTGATCAAAAATACAGCAAAACAGCAATAGGAAAATATTACAGTTCAAAATAACTTTTTTATTTTATTTTAAATAATATATTTTATATGTAATTTATTCCTGTGATGGCAATGCTGAATTTTCAGCATCATTACTCAGTCTTCAGTGTCACACTTGACTCTGAGGTGGATATGGGCTTCCATAGAAACCTCTTCAAATAATAAATCCTATCCATGGAAAGTCAAAGCTGTTGTTTTCAAAAGGGAACTTAGTATGCACTTTTGCTTTTTCTGATTTCTGAGACATTTTGATTTCTGAGAAGTTGAACATATTATTCAGATAGTGGCAGAACTCAAACCCAACATTTACCTTTGTCAGATTTGAAGTTCATTGAAAAAATGCTTTTAAGATCACCAGTAAGGTTTTGGTTCAGCATTCATGGCAACACAGAGAGCAATCTCGGGACCATTCATGCATCTCATTGTGATCAGCACCTTTCTGATTCTATTTCCAGTGTCTGTTTTGACAATGGTGTTGTTGTTGTTATGGTGACGGTCATAAACTTGTTTGCAGATATTGAATGAGTCATCTCTGTTTCTGAGTGGATGAAGAACACTGAGTTACAAATATTTTTCTAAGTCCAACGCTTGACCAGAATGGTCATAAATTGGCTCTGCAACAGGTGGCCATGACAGTTAGCACATGAAGTTACATTAATCCACACTGCAGATGTAGGCTACTAGGAACTATGTCAAACACAAGGTGAATCAATAGTGTGCCGAATGAGGCAAAACGATATCAGAGGAATATAGACCTTATGCACCAGAGAAACGTGGGCGCCGTCATCTTAGAATATTGTCTTTGAACTTCCGTTTTGCGGCCGCTCTGTATATTTATATGGCATCGCTGTCAGGAGTAATTAGCTGGTGAAGTGGATTTACTTATTGTAGAGTTAACAAAAGTTATCATGAGCATTGTAATGTTTATCATAAGCATTGTAAAGCAGAAGTCTTAACAAATGTCGGCCGGGAATTTTTTTTTTTACGAGCAGTTCATTAATACCTATGCAAGATCGCTGTGAAAATACAGAACGCAAGTCGAAAGACAACGTGCGTCAACACTGAAAAGGGGCGGGGCTATGGTCTATAGAGCCGTAAAATACAAAAAAACAAACAAACAAAAAAAAAACATGGAAGATAAACATGTCTTAAAAAATGTTTTTCTACAAACCTAAAAGAAAGCTCTTGAGGGAACGAATTTGCTGCTTGCTAAATTGAATACTATATAATCTATGTATATGCAAAAAAACATTACAACAACTGAGTAGTATGTCCGAATACATAGTAAAACAGAAGGTGAAAAGTAGCCAAATGACCTACTACTTTCGCAGAGATTTTGAAGTGCCCAATTGCACCATGAGGCCATATGAAGGTAGCCTATATTTGGTGCAAAACTACTTAACGCCTGTAACAGTGGAATTTGTAGAGAATAACCACACATATCAGTAAATTTGAAGTCACAGAGAGAAATGTTTTAAGAGTTGCAAACTTGTAGACTTTTTTTCTCTTTCACAAACACAAGAGTTACACCTGCTCAAATTCTCCATTGCAAGTGCACAAATCCAACAAATCACAAATTAAGAAACTCGTACGCTCACATTTTTGCTACAGTTGCTGCAGTGAATATGGTGCAAAACGCATTTGCACAACTGCATAGAAAAAGTGAAGAAGCATCTGCAAATCAGTATGTGAATTAATCCGATGAGAGTTGCACACAAGACATAAGAGCCCGTTCTCATCCTTTCAGCGTCACATAAAGCGCTTTATGAAAAAACGCGCTGATACTGACGCACATGGTACCCTTTATCGTTTATATAACACGTGAACTGCAAGGCGTCATAAATCCTTTAGCGTAATATGAGACTACCCTACCCTAACCCACACCTGAAACCTAACCATCACAGCGCCGTGTCTATATAAACGATAAAGGGTACCATGTGCGTAGTAGTAACTGCCGTTTTGTCATATAACGTTCTATTTGACGCTAAAGGATGAGAACGCGTTGGTACATAACTACAGCTGCTTGAATCTGCTGCGACAAATCTCAAACACCATTTTCGCTTTCAAGTGACAAGTTTTGCGCGCTCTCCCTTTTGCACAAAGTGCACCGTGAAATGTGGTGCAAATGTGAGTTGTGCATTTGTAGAGACAGTGGGCAGAGCCGACATTAATATTCATGAGTTTCCTGGGCATGCACTGGAACTGCTCATTCTAGTTCACGCTCCTCATTTCTCAGCAGGTTTAATAGATTATTTCAAAAAAAGGTAAACATAGTTTCAGCGCAAACTTAAACTACAATTGTGTATCGTTTCATTAAGTCGTGTTTTCATTAATTCATCACTGACTGAATGATTGCTGGCATTCACTGTACATGCCTATATAAAGTACAGCACACTTCAACTCGATGTATAAATTGCACCTTGCAAAGCCAGAACTCAGTATGTGTAGTTATGTTGACGGAAGTGAGCCTATTTTCATATCATCATATCGTTTTCAGGCATCATATCATTGCGCCTGTTGCACTCATGGTACGGCAGTAAAGTTTCTTTGTTATTACATTACACAGGAATGAGAGTATAGTTTCTAGCCATATCATCCTAGAAAATCGCTACACTTTCCGTCAGTCTTAGTACACGATGTAACAGAAGGATTCGAGTTTTAAATTGGAAAAATATAGAAACTCTTTGGTTATTTTTTAAAAATTTATTTTTTATTTTTTGAGAAATGCTAATGGTCTTGTCCAATTCAATGATGAATGCTAAGTTATGCTAAAAGTGACCGGAGATAGGCTGAGAGATAGAACCGGAGATATGCTGAATGGATTTAAAAACGGTAAAACTCTGGGTGAGTTGTAAAATGAGCCTATTTCCAAAAAAAGTGGAGTATCCCATTAAGTATTGCCTTCTTTTTTTATCACATTTTTATTAAGCCCTTTAAGTATACAGTATGCCTGTGTAGGGACTATTAGATGCTTGATTAGTGATATTAAAGTGAACTTTATTTTTGTTACAGTACATTTCAAATTCATTGCGAGTGTCTTAAAAAAACATACAAGCATATAGATAAATGTATTTATATTAATGTTTTTATTATTATTTAAATATATATATATATATATATATATATATATATATATATATATATATATATATATATATATATATATATATATATATATATATATATATATATTAAAAAATATATTTTTTTAATTTTTTAATTTTAAATATTTTTTTTCCTTTAACCTTTTATTAGGATAGGGCAGTATAGCTAGACAGGCAGTGAGGTGGGAGAGAGAGAGAGGAGGACATGATCAGGAAAGTATAGGCTCATAATACATTTGGCTTATTACAAATACTACAAATTGCATACTTTGTCTTCAATAACAAATGTACATTATAAGACAAATAAAACTTACTTTGTACAAAATAGTATTATATACTACAATGTGTTCTGAAAGTATACTTTCAGAGCACTGTGACAATGATAAGTCCAGCACACAGTTAAAATATAACATATTTTTAATAAAGCAAATAAATACACTTTTAAAAAATAAACTGAATAATATATATATATATATATATATATATATATATATATATATATATATATATATATATATATATATATATATATATATATATATATATATATATATATATGAAGAGTTCAGATGCAAAAGCCTCTAAATACCATTTGAAATTTTCTTCTAAAATGACAATTTTTATCAAGCTTGTATATTTAAGTTCAGTAATTTCACTTAAATGACAATTAATAGGTAATCTTCATTGCCATTTAAGTGAAATTACTTAACTTAAATATACAAGCTTGATAAAAATGATCATTTTAGAAGAAAATTTCAAATGGCATTTAGAGGCTTTTGCATCTGAACTCTTCATATATACTGCATTTATTTTTAGAAAACGGTATTTCTTTAAGTTGTAGTATAGTCTAAAGTATACATTTTTAAGTGTGTTAAAAGTTCTATTGTGAAAATAGGTAAAAACATGATGCTAATGTGCTTTTAATAATATTTAAAGATAGTAAAAATTTTTTAGTATATTTGCAATGTACTATTGAAAAGGGGAATCTATTTCAAATACAATAAAATATACTTTTTTCACTATAGGGCAGTGTGTACAAGCTTGATGATTGATGAAAATAAATTCATCAATTAAATTATTTGACAAATAGGCTATATTACTGCCTTTAGTTATTATTTTGGAATAAATGTAAAAAAAAAAAAAAAAAAAAAAAAAAAAAAAAACTAAACAAAACACCAACTTGATTAAATTTATACATGGTTTTAACACATAGTGTAAAATTACAAAATATAATTGTATTTGGTCTCTCTTTTGTAATGTTAATTTACCACGAAATTAAGTGTAGGGCCCTATCATTTCTGCGATCACGGAATAAAAAGCACACTCTTTTACAACTAAAATAACAGTAAAGGGTAAAAAAAATGAATTCCCAAAAATTAAAATAGAAAAAACGGAATTTGCAAAAATTAAAACGGAAAAAACGGAATTTGGGAAAAAATTAAATGGAATTTGGGAAAAAATAAAACGGATTTTATAGGGCCCTATAAGTGTAACAGGGACTTATTTACATTTGATATATGTAAAAAAAAACTCTTTTTGAAACACCACCGCACACCACTGCTACTATACAGTATGCAATTTCAGACATAGTGGTCATGAATAGCTTTCTGGTTAGCCTTCTGGTATGCCCTCTCAACTGGATAATCATCTGACAGCTAAAATAAAAGAGTAAGAGCTGAACCTGTGCCAGTGATTCCATTAAACGTCAAAAGAGCATCAAAGTGAAGAACGCAGATACTATTATCACTATTGTACACTGCAGTTTTTGGACATTCTGTTGAGAAGTGAAAACGGAAAGTATTTCCATTACTTCCCTGGGTTACTCCACAACATTTTGAATACGAGTGAATACAATACAAAATCCTGTTCCATTAGAGTCGGAGTGAATTGCCAATCCCCTGCAGGCTCAGAGCAGCTGTCTGAATCATCACTATGTTTGTTCATATTTAATCAAATACAGGAAAAATTGTGTTTTGATCTGGAAAACTGATTGTTGTTTTCAATATTAAAAGGAAGCGAAATAATGAAATAATGTACATTTCAATGAAAGATTGTATCAATTCATATCATTCTATAATAATATATAATTTGGGGTAGGGTTTCTTAACCTTTTTTTGGTAACACTTTACAATACGTGTGCACTAATAAGCATTAATTCATGCTTAACTAATGCACAGATAATACTGAATTAATGTGTTACTTATGATTATCTAAGCTATTCATTAATGATTACCACATTATGAACTAATTAAGAGTCTGTAAGGTTAATGTATTAGTTCATACATTAATTGTTATTAATTAAATATGTAATTGTGGATTAATTCCATAATAACTCATTTTTTAACTAATAGTGTTAATTAATATGTTAATTACCAGAATGAGCCAAAGCCTTGTATTTCAACTTCCAGATAATATGACAGGTACACCAATATGCATTAAAACATGATTAATTAATTAATTGTTAATGCAAATTCATGTGGAAATTACTACAATTACTAAATGACTAGTTAATAATGATGTGCCTCAACAAGTAAAGTCATAACATAATGATACCTTTGCAAATCATTAGCTAATGATTAATTAAGGCAGACAACTGGAAGTTGAAGTGCATAGCTTTGACTAATTGTGGTAATTAACACATTAATTTACACTATTAGTTAATAAAATATGTTATTAAGGAATTAATACACAATGACACAGTGAATTAATAGCAATTCATGTATTACTTAATCTATTAATCATATAGACTCTTTATTAGTTGCTGATGCAGTAATCATTAATTAATGGTTTAGTTCTTCATTAGTTATACATTAACTCATGATTATCTGTGCATTAGTTAAGCATGAATTAATGCATATTAGTGCACACGTATTGTAAAGTGTTACCCTTTTTTTACCAAAAGGCTCCCCAATAGGCTCTAAATTAACCATGATTCAGTTTGTGATTCCAGGATATTTGGTTTGTGATAACCAGACCACCTTCTGAACCAAAGATACAATATTCACATCGTGTCTGTAAATATATATACAGTATATATTTCATTCAGTATCTGTGTATGACTGAAATGTGTGTGTGTCATAATCTGTGTGTGGGTTGTCATGAAGGCTTTTATGATATGACTGGCACCTGTGCGATTCCTAATCAGCAAGGTGCAGCAGCGACTGCTGGGAATCAGAAGGCATTTTCTTTCAAAATGAAATAACCTTAAGGTGAATTTTTTAATACATTCATGTCATTTACTGGGCCAAAAAACATGCACACACACCTACACACAGAAACACACACGTACACAGTTATTTAATTCAATTAAACAGTTTAGCCTTCATGCTGGAGGGCTTCAACCAACCCAGAACTAACTACTACGCCCACCTAGAATATGACTATCAATCCTCCAGGGCTAGTGTTATATTTGAGGGTGAGAAAGAGAGAGAGATCGGAAAGTCAGGCTCAATGCAAAGTTCTTTGAACTTTAAGCATAAAATGGCAACTGTCACATTTGCTCAAAAACGAGAGTGTGGAAAAGAGAAAGCTGCCATAAGAGGTACAAGTAAAGAATGAACCCTGCTTGACACTCCTTTCATGAATTTTCTGGGGTTCTCCTAAACCCTCTTTTGAGCTGATGCTAAATTATTCACATATGTCACATCACGCAATGCAATCCTATTAATGAATCACCTCCGTGATACATGTGACGCTCATTAAAAGAGAGCAGGACCAAATCAAGGAGTAAAGGCAAAAAAGATTTCTGAAATTAAAATGCCAATATCACCATATGTTATGGCCATATACAAACAAAACCCCTCTGTTTTTTTATCTTCTACCTTCTTTTCATATCCCCTGTCCTTTTCTTACCTTGTGTTAAATTGCTTTTAGACTGACAGGTAGTAGATGAAATGATCTTAGATGCCTCGAATATAGCCAGAAATTGGCAGTAAAACTCCAAAGTGATGATTTCAAGAGCTTAATGTCTGCTTCCTTTTGACTATGGATGCCTGACCTTCGTAGCTTCTTTTTTTTTCTTAAAAGCTGTTGATAGCTTCATCTCCCTGATGGGATCAACCATTCAGTTCACATGTATTTTTCACACATAGGCAAGTGTGACACTTTACTATTACCAATAATACGGTCTAGGCACATAAATATGTTGATGTTCATAATAGCTGAAGACAATCAGAGATGCAGGGCTTTGTGATCTACTGCGGTTCTGGCTACTTACAGAGCACCTATCATGGATTTTTGAAAATGACTGATCATTTAAGGCCATTGCACACTGAGTACAGAAATTTACGAATAATGTTTTTTTGTGTTTGTTCCAGCCTAAAAATTCGTCACACATAGAAACCTTGCACACCGATGTAGATGGAGTCCGATGCGTATTCATTAAACATTTGCAGGAAAAACGCAAAAATACCAAATGGATTCGATCAAGCAGTGAGGATGATTTTGTTCCCCTCTCATTGAAAAGAAGAAAGAAGAAAATTTTACGTCCATCCAACCCGATCTCACGAATTCGTACGAATTTTACGAGGTGGCTAATTCGTAACAATTCATACGACCTCACTCGTACAAATTAGTACGATTTTGCTAAATCGTACATATTTTACGAATTGGCCAATTCGTATGAAATTCGATACGAATGACCTACCCCTAACCCCGCCCCTAAACTTAACCGTCACGTGGGTTTAGACAAATCGTACGAATTTGTACCAGTGAGGTCGTACGAATTAGTACGAATTAGCCACTTTTTAATCACTTGTACGAATTCGATCCAAATTAGGTCATGATAATAGGGTAAGTCCATCCAATCCTGAAATTGCGCAGAGCAACACATTCTCACCCCAACCTTATCAAGGAGTTCAAAATTTACTTCAGAATGTCAGAGGGACAGTTTGATGCTTTGCTAACGATTCTGGAGCCACATATTAAAAACAAGACCACCAATTTCCATGAACCAATCGATTTCGAACGGAGATCTGGCAGTATGTCTAAGGTATGGACACACGCACAGAAACACACACACACATGTTGGTAGCAACAGCATTATGAGGACTCTCCATAGTTTTTATCCTGTGCAAACTATATGTCTATCCCCCTACATTAATGCAATCCCTAAACCTAACCATCACAGGAGACATGCTGCATTTTTTTATTTTTTAATAAAACATTGTTTTTTTATGTTTTTTAAGTCATTTGATTTATGAGGACTTTTGAAATCCTCCTCCGAATCACAATCTGTAAGTATTATTAATAATGTTTGCTGTTATGTTTTCTGTTCCCGGAAAAGCTCGCTCTTGACGAGACACGCGAGTAAGGGACCGTGTGAAAGTGCACTTTTTCAGTACACGTTTGTTCATACACTGTATAGACCCCTTTTGCACCAGACGTCACAGTTACGTCACGGCACTAGCTGGAGGCAAAACAAAGTGAAAACTGGAGACGGCCAATACAAACCAGCACAGATACAGCTACATAATAAGGAGCTTAAATTACTTTTATTATTATTAAATGTCATCTTGTTGTGTTGTTTGGTGCAAGAATTGATGAAAAATGAATATGCTGTATCTGGAATTTTTATTTCTAGAAAATATTCACAGAATTAAAATCGCACTGTAATGTCACTCTTTACATTGTCGTCGTCTCTGCGCTGGCTCGGCAGAACTGCAGATCGTACACACAAGTCTTGTACAGGACCATTCAGTGCTTAGTTATAGGCATCTAAAGATTTATATGCCCTCAGTTTCTCTTTACGATCAGTTTCTCTATAAGGGAGGTGTAGAATTCAGGCCACTCAACCGAGGTTAACGTTAATCCTGTCAGATCGTCCATGCATTGAGTGAGCGTGTGAAGGCTACGTGTCAGCCAATCTGGTTCTGTCCGTTAAAAATAACTTTTGGAAATAACAATCACGGTCCTGGACAGTGAGTGACCTTACACATTAAGATAAAATCAGATTTTCTCCCGTCATTGTTTAAAAACCAGCTAACAATCCTTCCTAACAAGCATTAGGTGAAGCGGCCAGAGCGCTCGTTCTGCTTCCACCTAAGCTCCGCCCACATGAAAACGTCACCATGTTTACCAAATAAAAAGGGGTCTATACAACACTTGACAAGCTATAATCCATTAATGGAGATGGGTGTTCCGTTTCCGACAATCTCTGCCTACGGTTTACCAATAACAACTGACTGGGTCATGTGACCAATCGCCACAGATTCGCGTCACTCAAAGGAGGTGCTTGGGAAAAAGAATTGCGAACGAATCATTTGGGGAGTTGTTGAGCAAATCAGTTAAAAATAAATGCATATTATAAGACAAATAAAGTGCAGAGTAAGACAGTCAGTCAGAAAATGATTCGCTCAAACATAAACTTGTTTACGAAGGAAAGGCACCACTTAAACTTCCAAAATACAATACATCCACTGTGTTTTCAGTGGCTCTGATGTCGGAAATAAGTGAAAACTACTATGTATGTCATTATTACATCCCATCCCACATACAGAACACTTATGTTTCCAAGAGACATTACCGGCTGTCGTTGAAACAATGGAGGATGGTGTGTACAGATCACCGAGGGTGGGGTCTATGCCACAACCACACTGTCAATCAAACCCCTTTCTCAATTCTACGTCACAAAGCGCTGAATCTTAGAACAGCTCGTTCTGAGACAGTGCATATGATTTATTGAATATTCTAAAAAAAAAAAAACACTAATGCCTCGTTTCCACTGAGGGGTACGGTACGGTACAGTACAGCACGGTCGGGTCGGGTACACCATGATCAGGCTTGCGTTTCCACCGCAACAGTACCCTTACTTGATAGGCGTGGTGTTTGCTGGAAAGAAGCGATCGACGTCATTTTCGTGCGAAGAAAGCGACATAGTAAACAACAATGGATGACAGACAGCACAGCAGATCTTGTTCTTGCTTCTCAGCATGTTTGTCACTAGAAACAAGCGCTGGCATTAGGCGTTTCTCAATACCAAGTAGCCATCGCAAAGTCCGACTCAGGAGAATGATCCCTGCTAATGGAACAGCGCGTTCTCAACGCGCCACTCAGCTCGCTCTGGCTCTGCGACTCCGGTTATCTCTGTATGTGCATTTTAGGCAATAATAAAACGAAATATGTTATAAAACACCAATCTGCTTCTTTACGATTTCATTTCAATACATTTTAAACATTATAAAGCACACAAATGTGGTTCAGGCAACGCATAGCCTATTGATTATATTCACTGCATGTATGTAACGTTATATTTATAACAAAACTAAATATAAAACACAACCCTGCCTCTTTTCGTTTAAATGTAAAAATATTAAACATATTCCGAGTCAGCGGCAAACATCAGAACGATTAGCCGCAGAAAGGCTGTTCCAGGCGGGGACACGAGCGCGAGCGTCCGGTGATCGCTTGAAATGGATCTCAGTCAAATTATCATAAATCTATAAATAAACCACAGATTTGAGCTTTAAAAAACTACTTTCTCGCCTGAAAAACTCTTAAAACTACATTTCGTGACACAATAACAGTAGAATTATATTTCAACTGTATGCTTCTAATGCCCTTAGCACGCGCGAGTGACGACACTCTGTCCACCAATCACCGTTCTGCAGTGAGTCTAGCTCCACCTTTTAGTACCCTTTCACTGTGCTAGGTACCCAACGAAAGGGTACCCAAAATAGTGGTACTGGTACAGTTCGGCTTTTTGGTATCATTCACAACTTTTGACAGTGGAAACGCAAATAAATGCGTACCGAACCGTACTCGTTCAGTGGAAACGAGGCATAAGTGGATTTTTATCATTCTAGGGTGGTTTTGCTCACACACTGCCAACACACATTCATGTTCAAACATGTAAAAGTGAATTTTGCATAATAGGTGCCCTTTAATGGATTAATGTTGTGACCAGATAAGGCAAAAGACTTTTGGAGGTTTATTAGGAAACCAATAAAAAAAATGTTGAAGGTAAAATGCCTTTACAGATGGCTGATGGAGAGAGACTGATTGTGTTCTTCCTGTTCTTCAGTACACAGTGTTTCTGCAGTTAAATTAAGTAAGCATTCCGTTCCATGCTCTGGTAATTGTCTGGACAGCCTACAATTTGACTTTAACAGTGGACACTAATGTATTTTCGCTGTGTGTGGTCATTACTGTTTATTTCGTTTTTAGAAAGAACGTGCTTATTGGTTTGAGATGCTTAAAGTGACACCTTTCCATGGAGCCTGTCATTTCATCCTTATCACATTTATGCAGTGCAGTGGAAGCAGGCACTGAATCATGTTTCAAAATCAGTTTACAAACAGAAATCGGTTGAAGGACACAAAAAGAATAAGTTAATCAATGATCTATAAGGATATGTGACTGCTAGGGCATATGGTGACAAAATAATTTGATTTCAATGAAAGGAAAAATTGCAATTTTAGTAGAGCCACACACACACACACACACACACACACACACACTCAAAACATTATTGTAACTGATGTAGCAGTGTGCCATTTGTATTACACTGTTAGGCAGGCAGGGCACTGATGTATCATTTGCAGCTTCACATCCATAAATGAACGTGTACAAAAGTCGTTAATATGCTCCAGGGTACAACAACTATCAAGCCCTGGTATAATCTTGACTAATATAGCCTGCATCATGAGAAGTTAAAATTCATTATAGAAGTTAATATTTGTATTATTTCATAATTAACAAGGCACAAACATGTCCAGTTATAAGCTTTAGATGTGAGTGTTCACATGTATTAACACTTTCAGACCATACTACATTAATATAAACACTGATGAATTATCATGTTTACTTAATACTTTACATTTCTAGATAGCCTAGATATATCTCGCTTGGCTCACTGACCTGACTACTCCTCAGGTCACAGCGTCAGTGAATGATGCGGGGTGTTTCCGCCGTTCAAATGAGCCCACATCTTTGTAAAATGTATATTTTTCCGGTGTCCCCAGCTCCTCGTTTAAGCAAAAGGTACGCTAAAACAACGTATTACATCGACGTTAAACCACGTTAACCGTGTTAACCATAACCTTTTAAATACTCGACCTAGTTCCGTTGCTTAGCAACGGGAAGAAACTCTTGTAACTTACTTCAGTGCCCAACCCGGTATCACGACAAGACGTGTAATAATCACGTTGGTCCACTTTGAAAAACGTGTAGATGTCACGGTTTAACTGACAGTGATAGTTTAAACTCAAAACCATAAATAGGGCTTGTCAAATTATATTTCTAGAATTATTTTTCCAACAAATAAAACCATACCCGCAACAAAATCCCATCCAATACACCCTTAAACTCAACAGACTCAGTGGCTCAGTTGATAAAGCATTGTGCTTTAATCAAGAAGACCTGAGTTCAAATCCCATTCTTGCTTACGTTAAATTGTTGTGATTATATCAAACAAAGTGGCCAAAATTCTTGTGATTATATCAAACAAAGTGGTCACTGGCCAAAACAACATTTCTCCAACCCGGTATTTAAAACGCAAAAAACATTTATTGTTTTCAAGGTGAAAATGATTCATTTGACTTGATCATGTCAAAGAAAACGTCTAAATGTCACGTTTTTAATGAAGCAGCCTAATAAGTAAAATATCTATTTTTCCGGTGTTCCCCAGCTCCTCGTTTAAGCAAAAGGTATGCTAAAACAACGTATTACATCGATGTTAAACCACGTTAACCGTGTTAACCCATAGACTGTAAAAACGTGTAGATGTCACGGTGATAGTTTAAACTCAAAACCATAAAAACGGCTATACTGCCCTCTTGTGTCAAACAGAACCCAACAGACTCAGTGGCTCAGTTGATAAAGCGTTGCGCTTTAATCAAGAAGACCTGAGTTTAAATCCCATTCTTGCTTACGTTAAATTATTGTGATTATATCAAACAAAGTGGCCAAAACAACATTTCTCCAACCAGGTTTTCAAGGTGAAAAGGATTCATGCCTTGATCCACGCCGAAGAAAACGTCTAAATGTCGCGTTTTTAATGAAGCAGCCACCTATCGTAACATTGTAGATCCATTTATTTTTAGATTTCATATTAATTATATAACTTATTTACAAACAGGGCTGTACTGTATGAAGCTTTGACGTTTCCTGAGATTTTTTGCATGTCTATTCACGTGAAGAGTGCGGTGAAAAAAACATTTCCTCCCAAAGCAGCACCTGTCGGGGACATATTTATTTGTAGATATAATATAATATAATATAATATAATATAATATAATATAATATAATATAATATAATATAATATAATATAATATTTTGCTTGTTTTAAGGGCGATGGCATTATAACATGAAAGGTTCAAATGCAGATATGACATGACGAATGCAGAGCGCCATGTATTACGAGAGTTCTGACATAGCCGTAGACCTCCATAACTCAGGAATGCGGGAAGTAACGCGTTTCGTGGACCCGCCCATTAGTTCCAACTACTGATAGTTCCAGCATTGAACCCCATGCATTTTCGGTGCTTCCGATGTCCTATCGCTGGTAAATTAATGAAATTACTGTATTTTTTACTTTTACACACATTAGCCGACCTCTCGTAAATCTAGTCTGTAGTTATATGTTATGTAGCCAAGTCTAGTAATGTTTATTGGAAGATAATAGGTTAATTGCAGCTATAGCTTACGTGACCAACACTTCACTAACGTTGTTAGCTAACTTATGGTAACCTGATGTATATAATATTTTTTATAACATCATATAAATATATAACATATTATTATATTATTTAAAAAATATATAAAATATTATTATATTATTTAAATATATATATATATATATATATATATATATATATATATATATATATATATATATATATATATATATATATATATATATATATATATATATACACACATACATACATACATACATATATGGGGGGTTAGGGTTAGTTATTATGTGTGATTAAAACGTGTAGGCCAATACACAGTACATCGTATAAATGTATGTGTGTGTTTTCTGATGAATGGTTTAGACTATGATTAGGGTAGGATGAAGGGGTACATTATAATACTGAATTAAATGCCAACAGTTATGGATCGTATTTAGAAACAAATAATTCACTCATTAACTCATCATCATCATCTTTATTCAGGACATACAAAATGGTCCACAGCACTATACAAAATAAAGTACATTCAAAATAGAAGAAGAAAAAAACAACAAAAAAAATGTAAAAATGACTACACAGTCAAATTTACATCTCTATAATAAGAAAAATAACTATCTCCCCGGTTTCATTTTATGAAGTTAATATTTATCGAACATTGCTGTAAATATGGTCATTGCTACGTTATGGGAGCAGTCTATTTCCCTCCTAAATCATTCATTTGTACATGCACAGCGTAATTATTTATATTTTATGTTGGTTGTCATGTTTGTAATCCTGAACGGGCCACCACGGCAGACCAGCCTTGCGTGATCACGGTAGGTTAATGGCTGAATCGGAATTTATAAGCAAGATCACGGGAATCAATAACCTAATACAGCCCAGTTGTGCTAAAATAAATATCATGAGACGTCCATCATCAGATGAATGACATGGAAAAGTTAAGTTAGAGTCGCTAAAGCCAGTGCAACTACCAATGCGAACATGAACACAGGCTTTTCCCTCCAATAATATAGCCTAAAAAACGTATCTAAGTTTACACCCTGCCTCTCAAAATGCCACACTGACATTAACCAAATGCAATAAAAGCTTAAAAAGTACTTTGGTGTGTGTTTTATTTTATATTTACCGTTTAATAATGCAATCGCTGCTGTCTTTCCATTGAAGAACATGACAGTCCGCGTCTGTTTTGGAACTATTGGGGCTTCCATGAACCACGTGACAGCCTTGCGCGACATCAAAGCGTGTCGCAACTCGAATGACGTTCGTCAAAGTGTTAAACAAACATATCTCTCGAGCGCCCCTGTTTGACCAAACCGTAGAAGGACAGACCAAAAACGTAAGGGCGTGATTTTACGTCTTACGCTAAACCCTGACGTCACAGTCACACTGGACTCTGGAATCCTTTAGCTGCGAGAGGTAAATGCTACAAAATAATATCCAAGCCATTATCCTGCATGAAGAGTGACTGTTACACGGGAGATAAATAAAACTTACATTTCTTCAGCGTACGCTTTGGCATTTTTAAGCGTACCGAGTTGCTTCTTTGGGTCGTTTTCTGCAGTATCCCATTAGCAGTGCTGCGAGTTTGGCAGGCCAGTTGCTACTGCAGTGCGCAGACTCCATGAGTCTGTTATTGAAGCTAAAGCTTTAAATGTTGAAATTTGTATTTCACCCTTTATGTATTGAAGTCATATCATGAAGTAGTTTGTGCATGTTTGCATGCGAGTGCAAAGTGACTCTATATGAAATGTGGTCTTTCATAACGCGAACTTTGATTTTCTCAACCCAGTAAACGGCGCAATGGCACTGACGCAAGTTTCTTCTAATAAGTGCTGTGATGGATATCAGAAAGTGTTCGAGCACTGACAGGTGAGAGACTGTAGTTTTCAGCAAAACCACAGAATAAAACATATCTTGATCTTAACATCAACTCTATTTCCAGCTCTGAGTTAAAATGTAAAATGAAGTTCGCCATTTACCTTCCTCCCAAGGCTGAGAGCTCCAAATGCCCAGTGTTTTATTGGCTTTCAGGTATTTAAATTCATTCATATTTCATAGAGCATACTGAAGTATACTATTTCGGTGCCTTTAAGTACGTTTACATGCTTTTAGCAGACAAAGTGACTTGCAAAAGAGAAAGAGATTAGTCAAAGAGCCAATAGTAATTGTAATATGTACCATGCAGGCAACTAAAAAAAAAATATTTTACCATACACTGTTTTTTCTAGGTTTGACATGCACAGAGCAAAACTTCATCACTAAAGCAGGGAGCCAGCAGGCAGCTTCTGAACATGGGATCATCATCGTAGCTCCAGACACCAGTCCACGTAAACATCTCAACATTTGTTATACCCCACCACTACAGTTTCAAGTCCTGCTTGTCCATCTCAGGAGACATTACACCCTATAATTATGATTTCTGCCCAGGCCAAATCCTTGAGATACACGGACACGTTAATTATGGGAAACAGGAGGATTGGGAGGCCGAACATTACTGAAACGTATAGATAAACTGGAAGTCACATTGTGACTTCCAGTTTAGGTCAGGCTTTAGATTTTCTCACCAGACCGCCAATCCACTGTTTGGAAAAAAAAATCCAGTTAAAGCAGTACTGTTGCAGTAAGACCGTGAAAAACCTCTGGCTATTGTAATGTTGTTGTCAGAAATATTTGAGTCAACCAACACTAAAATTTCCTTACACATTTACACTTTACACATAAGCCCATGATCAGAAAATGAGATGATTCTGCTCTCGTCAGGTGGCTGCAACATTGAAGGAGAGGAAGAGAGCTGGGACTTCGGGACAGGTGCAGGATTCTACGATCAGAATGCCACCCAGGAGCCCTGGAAAACCAACTACCGCATGTACTCATATGTCACAGAGGAGGTGTTTACCCTAGCTCTGTTTTATACTCCTGATGACTGTCATAATTAAAAAATATTTATACAATAAACATTGGATCGCACACTCATCGTCTTCATCATATTTCTCTTGTTCTCAGCTCCACGACTGATTAATTCTAACTTCCCTGCTGATCCGGAGAAAATGTCCATCTCTGGTCACTCCATGGGGGGCCATGGAGCTCTCATTTGTGCACTTAAGAATCCTGGGAAATACAAGGCATATTTCATATTATTTGCACTGCTTCATCATTTAGTTATTTGAAGTTCAGATAGTCTATATCATTTTTTTTTCTTGCGCATTTGCCTGTTTCAGTCAGTGTCAGCATTTGCTCCCATCTGTAACCCCATACAATGTGCATGGGGACAGAAAGCTTTCTCTGGCTATCTTGGATCTGACAAGTTCCACCTGGGAGGTAAGAGATGATGCAGTAAGAGTGTACTCTACAATTCAGAATTTGTGGTTGGTAAGATTTTTCTGAAATAATAATCATTGCATATGCATAATAATGTTTTTACCTTAAAACAGTGCATTGTACAAGTACAACATTGCTTTATTTGTCGTCCTCGGTCATTTCCACAGCTGTATGACGCTACAGTATTGGCTGAATCATATTCCGGTCCTGAGCTTGATATTCTGATTGATCAAGGGCGTGATGACCAGTTCTTGTCTTCCAGTCAGCTTCTTCCTGACAATCTGATCGCTGCCTGTTCCAAGAAGAAAATTCCCGCAGTTTTCCGCCTTCAGCAGGTCAGTACTGAACCCACTGTGATGAATAGGAGGAATGACAGGTTTGGAAATCTAATTGATTATCCAGTACCTGTGCTTTGATAGCCTTTTTCACTGGAGTTATTACTGTATGCTGATAATATGAGTAAGGAACATTTTTATATTAAATTGAACTGTAATAAAATGAAAGCATTTTCACTTTGGTAGGACTGGTCTTTAACCTTTAAATAAACCTCAATATATATCTTTTGTTATGTTTTAAATGAATTCTCCATCAGTGCAACTAAATCAACTCTCAGAATTAGATGTCACCCTATACAATGGAGTACACATTTTAAGACTGAAATCTGCTCTTTTCTGTTCAATATTGTTTTTCTTTTGCTCTGTCAGGGTTATGATCACAGTTACTATTTCATCTTCTCCTTCATCAACGACCACATCAAGCATCATGCCAAATATCTGAATGCCTGAAGCTCAGCAATATGATTATGGCAGCCAGCTCTTGTGCCTTCCAGATCATTACAAAACCTAAAATCTACACACCTGGAAATTGCATCAGAACCACGTCTTGAACTGATTGACCATCCATCTCTCAAACTACAATGCAACCCTTTGTTTTTTTTTCATATGCATAATGAACAGGGTGATGTTTAATTGCAGAGAGATTTCCTTAAATAAATGCATTTGGTTGTGGTTTTGTATTTGTTGTTCTGCAGTGAGTTCTTTGAATTAAGTATGAATTACATAAATTCTGCAAATGAATCCGTTGCGCACAATTATGTCCTCATTTCACACGTAAAGCAGGCTAAATGGTTCCCAGGTGAAAAACACATCCAATTAAGTATATTAAAAATGTACTTAAATATGTTTTTAGTACAATACAAATATAATGTAATGCATTTTTAATACACTTAATTGGACGTCTTTTTCACCTGGGTTCAGAACATCTGATTAATGTGGTTTAGCAAATTAATTACCATTATGTCATGTCTACAGTATCCTAGTTATTTACGAAAACAAACTAGTCTTTAAAGGTGGAAGTTTTTACTAGTAGAAGTTGGTACAAATAAACCATATTTACAGAGGTTAAGGCAAAAAGGTGGAATGACATGCATGCTTTTCCCAAAAACATTACTGACATGCACCTTAAAGTTCACAGAATTACAAAGGGGTAAAATCCCAAACACTGGAAAAATAAGTCCTATTTATAAAAATTAAAGTACAAAAATGTTTAGTACAAGAATTTTCTCTTTACAATACATTGAAAATGACAAAAAAAAATCCCAACATAACATTCAGCAGTTTAAGGTGATTTATCAAAACACATTACTCATCTGATCAGCTGATATAGTTCCTCCAAATACTGTAATATAAATACCCCGAATAATACTATTTGCCAGTTGCCAAAAAAGACAGTCCCAAATACATAAAGTGCAAAACACTGTCATTTCAAAATCAAATTGTCATTAAAACCTAGTGTGTAAAGTAGTTTCACTACGTTTTCTCTGAAGTGGTGGGGAATGTTGATAGAACAGTAATACAGTAATTGCCCACTGCAGCAGAGATTTGGAAACTGTACTTTAATGAATCTAAACTAAGGACAGAATTTATCAAAAGATACAGCAGTGAAAATGTGTATAGGATAGAACTATTGTCTAATCTATATTTGATTTTAAAATAAATACAAATATTTAAGGCTTACCTCTTGTAAAACTACCACCAAACACCAAAATCTAAGTGCTCTCCCTTTCAAATGTCTTTAAAATTACACTTTCTAATCCATATTTCTATTCCATGCGTTTTAATAAAATTATGACAGTATGAAGAATACCTTTCGGATATCTCTTTTTTTTTGGTGTTTAAACTTCTGGGCAGATGTTTTGTTACTAATTACTGTATATGAATGTGAATACGTTTTGAAATGAGTTTAAACTTGTCAGTTTCTGTTGCCAATTAAAGGGATAATCCTTTTGAATGTATTTTATTTTTAATTATTCGCATAAATAAGTCTCTGAAATTATATTGTATATGGAAGTGTTATAATTGCTTTCATATAAGAAATTAAATCATAATAAAGCTGTTTTTTTGCCCTGTCAGTTCACATTAATACAAGTAAATTGTTCTTTAAATGTAAGCAAAATACCCAAATATATTCTTAATAAAATAAGCACATCAAATATAAATGTTCTGTACATTTTTCACATTCACACACCACATCACATCACATTACAAATCCTTCTACAAATACAAAAGTCTTATTTTAAAAAAATAATTGTAAAGAACTGTATAAAACCATTGTGTTTGTAAATCAATTTAATAAGAAAATATTTTTGGCAACTGTCAAATAATCTCCAGTGAGATTCCAGCTTTAAATATTTTGGTCTGTTTCATGGCTGAATCTATGAGGAGATGAAGCTTTGGACATAAGCAAATACGCACAAGTAGAACAAAGTAAAAAAAAAAAAGAAAAATAATAATGTCCTTAGACACCCAAACCTAACACAAAAAGTGCAAACATGTGCTCCCGTTCTGTCACTCTCACAAAAGAAACACTCTTCTGAAGAGATATCAAATGCAAATACACAAAGAAAGAAAGGTATGTTGCGTTCTACTGTAAACACACTCAGACATTTTCTTTTAGTGATATAATACCTGACTGACAAGTAAGCAGAGCAGAGACTGTATAAAACTAGTGAAGCCACACTTCCCCTGAGACAAACATCAATGGCTCCCAAAAAAAAACAAGTTAAAAGTGGTTCACGGTTTTTCTTGATTGCCAACACACTGTTACTGATTCATTTGTCAATTTCCCGAACCATTTATTCAGTTCTCAAAACAGACACATTTCTCAAACCATTTAACACATCCCACCTTGGTTCACATTCCAATTTTCTCATTTTACACCCGTTAACCACGTTCTCGTTCATAAAACAAACACATAATATAATTATATTATGTGTTTGAACTCAAATAGCACATGTAATCCATGAGAGAAAACATGAAGTATAGCAAAACAGATGAGAAATCTCATCTGTATAGGAGCACAGGTGATAGTGATTTAGAAAAAGCACCCTAACACTGGAGATAAAGCTGAACAAATTATCTACTGGGGTTTTATACTACGTCTTACACGCAGTATAATTACGGTACTTTCACTACTCTACTGTATGTACAGTAAACTATAGCACATGTTGTACACCCTCAACCTTGTGATTGTCAAATTGATTTGTTACTATTTTTGCAGGACTGAGAGAAGACTGCCTGAGGGAGGTAGAGGAGGTCTTTTGTCAGAAGACCAAGAAACTGCTATGGGCTCTATGCACGGCGGTATTTCCGGTGAAGGTATAAGGATGCTTGACAACTTCCGCCGATCATAGAGTCCAATGCAATACCGAGAATTTATATTGAATTTTATACTCTATGGTTTTACTAAAGAAACGTTAGTCACAAAAACAGATAAAACTCACTGTTGTGTTTATGCTTCTTTTTAAAATTATATTAAATAAACATAACTCTATATATAATTACACCTAAACGTATGAAAGTTTCATTTCAAAGACGGGAGGACAGTAAATATGGAAGACTTTCCCATAATCCCATTTTCCTCGGTTCTCCTCCGCTTTCATCTCCCCAACCGGAAACTGACGAGCATCCTTACGTCAAATGCGGAACTTATGCGTGCATATAGCCCATAGTACTGTGTAATATAATGACATTTGACCGAAAGTGCAGAGAATGCAACGGTAATTGACAGCATACAGTAATGTGTTGCATTCCAGGTTCCTGTTCAGTTCTTCGTATTTGGTGCTTTTCATCTACTGTAAGATCACTTTAGTGTAATGGAAATATTTTTTTCCCTAAAGTTCATATTTTGACTAAAATTAGATTTTGACCTGGAAGTTTAAGAATGGTTGGTGTGTTGATGTGTGGTTTTGAGATGGTATTTATAGTTGTGAGAATTGTTGAAATGATTGTGTGTTCGCAATCGAGAAAAAACTATTTAAAAAAAAAATCTATATTAAAACTGGGAGGATGAGTGTTTTCAATCTAGATCACTAAAGGCCCAACACAAATATCACATAATCTAAACACACACACACACACACACACACACACACACACACACAATATAGTGCTTAGCATAAGTGAACACACCCATGCTAACTTGACTAAAAAGAGGAATACAAAATCTAACTAGGTTGACTAAAAAGAGGAATACAAAATCATCTTTTGGAAATTGATCTTAATGGCTTAATAAAAAAAAAAAAAAAAAAAATAAAATCCAACCTTTAAGGACACCAATTTTCTTTGTGAATAAATTATGTCTCATAAAAACATAAATGTTCTTCCTTAAAATACAGACAGTAAGTCAGGACACCCCTATGTTAAATTCCCATAGAGGCATTTTTTTTATTTTTAAAGGCCAGTTATTTCGCTGAATCCAGGATATTATGCATCCTGATAAAGTTGGCCTTCGGAATTAAAATAGCCCCACATCTTCACACACCCTTCACCATACCTAGAGATTGACATGGTTTTATTTCAGTAAAGATGATTTTTTTTATTCCTCTTTTTAGGCAACTTTAGAATGGGTGTGTTCACTTATGCTAAGCACTCTTATATATATAAAATCGGGAATTGTGCATCTCTCAATTAGCTGCTTAATAAATATGTATATTAAATAAAGGAATTTCATATCTTAAGCTAGTTTTTAAGCTATACATTTGCATACACAACTATGGCCTGGGCAACAGTGATCACATAACAGTACTAAATAAAAAAAAGTAAAGAAAGTTAGAAAAACATGAGCAAATACCTGCAGTTGAGGATCAGCTACGATAATAAGAATAAATGGACAGTGTTCAGGAAATTTCTCAAAGATCATCTGGTGGTAGAGGTCTATCCACAGGGAATAGTGTGTGTTTGTGTGTGTGACTCATGAGAAGAGTGTCTGGTTGGTGGAAGTCTCATCCAGCAAAGCTTGGACAGTAATGCCAACTTTAATCAGCCCCTTCTCCTCCAGAATATGATGTGGCAGACATAATTTATCCTGGAGAGAGAGATTCACAAAGAGGACAAATTAAGGACAAGGACATTAAGGACCTTTTCAGGCATGAGAATCTCAAGACATGTAATGTTCTAAAACGAATTATCTTTATTTTAATTATTTTTACATTTATGCTCAGCTCAAATCATTTAATTGTTATCAAGAGCAATTTCTTCAAACACAATTTTAAAAAATCAAAGTCATCACACAACATTTGACTGAAAAAAAAACATGAAGAGATATAACGTAACAAAAAAAGCTTCATTATAACTGAATGCACTCTTTACTAAATGCAGTTAATTAGACTCACCTCATTTAGCAGTGATGCCCAGTATGATATCAGTTATTCAAACAATCAAAAATTCTCTCCATATTATAATATTTGAATCGCAAACACTAAAGCCTAAACACACATACTGTACTGTTCAAATTTTTTTCTTACGTAAGTTTTGAAAGAAGTCTCTTCTGTGCAACAAGGCTACATTAACAGTAATATTGTGAACTATTTTTACAAATAAATAACTTTTTTTCTCTTTAAATGTAATATATTCCTGTGATGGCAAACCTGAATTTTCAGCAGAAATCAATCTTAATATGCTGATTTGCTGCTCAAGAAATATATATATATATTTTTATTTTATGTTACACAAACCACTTTATATTTGCTGCTTTATATCTTTCTGGAAATTGTGATAAATTTTTTGGTCCCACTTTATATTAAGTGCCTTTAAGTACTTACATTAAAAATAATAATTTGATACAATGGACTTATTGTGTACATACATGTTTTTACATTTGTACTATTTGAAAAATACCAGCATGTAATTACAGCTATAATTAATTTATATAATTACACAGTTGACCCTTCCCTCACACCTTAACCTACCTTTAAACCGACCCATACCGCTACACCTGTCCCTAACCTTACCCGTATCACACCTCAATAGCAGCAAAAGTGTTTTACAATACAACAGGAACACAATAATATGTTGTACTTATTTTTCAATGTAAGTACATAGTACTTAAAGCCACTTAATATAAAGTGGGACCCATTTTTTTTTCAGGATTCTTTGACCAAAAGAATAGCATTTATTTGAAAAACAATTGATTTGAAATACAAATCTTTTGTTAGATTATAAAATTCTTTACTGTAACTCAATACATTATTGAGCCCTTGCTGAATTGATTCATTCCTTTCAAAAACAAAAATAAACTTTACTAACTCCAAACGTTTGAACATTAACAAGAGCTAAATTGTAAGACAAAAATGTCTTAAAAGAAACAACCACAAACAAAGCTGAGAAAAAACAACCCGAACTGTACATTTATTACTTTTCATATACAGGATCATAAAAACCAATGCCTTACAAAGTCCATAAGCGGCAGCAGCAGCAACACTGCACATAATTCAACACTGAGAGGAGTCAAAGAGTGTAGATCTGGACAAACAGAAGCAGCTGATCCGTCAGAGCACCCATGCAGTCTCATTTAGGCCTTTTACAAACACTATTTGCATTTGGTAGCTTTTTGAGAGCAAACAACTGGGAAATTAGACAGTACTGAAGAGTCAGTATTGCCTTTTATTTTTGTCAAACTGGATGATGAAAGCAGTACCAATTATAATTGATGTGATCATACAGAAAAGTGTTATATATTTTTAAGGGAATGGTGTCAAGAGGCCTCAGTGACATCACTGTCTGCTTATTTGATAAAAGTTCTTTTAAATGATTCCTTTTATCTGTGATGAGATGAACAAGGTCATTCTATTATGTGAGATAAATATCAGAGCCGAAAATAGAATCAGAGGATCCAATTAGAAAAGAGACCAATTAGAATCAAGAGAAACTCTGTGCACAGACCTTTCACAGCAGGTAATTACATACAACAGAGATTGTACTTAATTATTGAACTCATACAAATCTGATATATTTTATAATTTAAAAACCTGACTTAGCCCTTTATTAAAGATCACTGATAGAATGCATAAAGAAAATCTTCATGAAGAGCCCATTATTCCTCATTGTTTGCTTTGGATTAGTCACCTCTGTAGAATTATGCATTTGTTTCCCTCTGTGTGTTATTTTGCTTTTCTGATTAACAGGAAATTAAAGAAATCATTGCTTCGATATCTCATTAGGAGAAAGAAAATGCTATTGATGGTGTTTTGGATAAAATAACACTGTAATCATGTATGACTGTGCATGATATTTAATCATTTTCAATAACACATCAACTTGAAAAGATCAGTCCTTGACCGCTGCTTTTAAAAACACTGTTAACCAAAAGTTGCTGCTTTTTACATCCAACAGATTAATTAGCCCTTATGCTAATGATTAATATTGTTAACCTCACCATACAAGACTTCTGTGCAGAGCAAAGCTATCGATTTGCTTTAATGACATCTGGGCCTTCACTTACTCAAGTGTCCTCATATTATCATCTATAAATTGTTTCTTTGAAGCAGACCTTGATTCCTAGATACATTGCTGGTGATTGGCATGACTGGCATGAGGCAAAACCTCCATATCCATTTCTTTTATTTTAGTTTTGTCATGCAGATGCTAGTAACTATGTCACTTATATTGTTTATATGTGAACTTTACAAGAGGACCAGCAAAATGTTCAGCGTTATGGCTTCACTCTTAAAAATAAAGGTTCCAAAAGGGGTTTTCGCAGTGATCACCATTTTGGGTTCTTTAAAGAACATTTCCATTATCAATTCTAAGAAAAGTACCTTTTTTTCTTTCTCTGTGTGAAGAACATTTTATGTAATCTAAAGAACATTTGTCCACCATAAAGAACATTTTGTGGAATAAAACAATTCTATGGATGTTAAAGGTTCTTCATGGAACCAGAGAACCTTCATTTTTAAGTGTTTCTGCAACAAGATTTAGAGACTGAAAGTGAGAGAGAATGTGGCCATTTGTCATTCCTTATTAAAGTGCTCAGTGCACCTCTAGCGTAAATGTTAGCAAAAAGTCTGTTTAAAGATGGCTTCCTTAGCATTTTGCAAAGACTTATAAATTGTATATTCACAAACTAATAAATATTTCTTCAAACATGAAATCATCAAGTTCCTGTATTAAGGAGCACATGTTGTATTACAAAAATGGTTTGTGTTATGTATGGTTTCACCATAGCCAAGTTAAGATGTATACGTTTTTTACAAATAAAATTTGCTCCAACTAGGGATTATTCACCACACAGCATTTTCACCCCTTGTCCCGCACGTCGCACATTGAGGAAATGTCCCGCATTTTCATCAGTCTATTGGTTTTTAATAATCATATAAAGAAAACGTGCACGCGTACTTTTGCCTTTTTAAGAAAGCATTTTATTTCTTCTTTTTGCAGCGTAAGTTTTTACCCATACGGTGCTTTGTCATAAGTACAAATAGCTGTGTTTTATATCCTATCCAATGGTTAAAAAAAGAAAGGAGTAAACACAGTCACTAATAGGTTGAGTGACGGCTGTCAATCAAAATTTGGACCGGTGATTCATTCCATGTGTTCCCTGTCAGAAAACAAATGGATGATTCGGTCAATTAAAATTTTCAGAATTGATCTGTTTTTGTTAAACCTGTTGCCTGCTGTGGTTGTTTTAAATCACATCCTTTCTAAAAAACAAAGTTTTTGGTTTTTAATATATTCGTAATATATAAGACTAATATCTAATTTCATGTTGTTTTATATTTTATTTTTGTTCATCGTTTATTTTGTTGGATTTTTGTTGGACTTGGTCAGAACTGTTTCTAAAATAGTTATCTGCATGATGCCCGTTGCCTTTGTCTCAGTGATGTTGAATTTAAACTACATGTAAAATAAAGATTTTTTTTTCTGGAAGGGACTAAATCTTAACCATTCTATTTCATCAGAAACTATCTTAAAACAGTAGCCTGGATGCCAGCCCGAACTCTCGCCCACAACATTTTTTGGACGGGAAGTTCGGTCTGGACTCGATCCATTGAGGAGTAATTATGATCTGGCAAAAAAACGTTCGGGCCAATCAAATTGCCAGGGTGGGCTTTATACGATGATGGACAGATGATCTTCGGGGACGTAATCATCACATTATCAAAGAGCGCGCGCTTAACTGCAGTTGGAGAATTGAGATGTATAGATCGCTGTCTGTTATAAAATGAATCGACAGCACATTAATTTTAATAGACAAACAGAAAACTGCAATCAAGGCATTTGTCGATCGGAAAGATATTTTTGCCGTCCTTCAAGTGTAACTTATCAGCTGGCTCTGACGGTTGCTAAGAAGATGGGTCGTAATGAAAAGCCTGTGGTCGTTGTGGTTTCTCCTTTGGTCGCACTCATGAAGGACCAGGTAAAAGAAGCAACACTCGTTATTTTACTTCTAAAATAAGTAAGTTCTGTTGACAACTGTGAAATGCAAAGTATTTGACTTACTGCGTTGCTCTGATTAGTTGTAGGTCTACCAACTATCCAATTGAATCCAGAGTTTTGTTTTTTTCCTGGTTCGGTTAAGACACGCCTCATAATCAAAGCCCAATGAAGCAGTTTCAGACTCATATTCTCAATAGAATATGAGTATGACGAAGTCAGGCTATTAAAACAGGGCTTTAATTGTAAAATACCGAACTTGTCCTTTAAGTTAGATAGACATTATATAACAGTTTCAGGGTATGTTTTAGTGTTAGTAACATGTCCCACATTGTCCCACACAAACTTATAATCGTACCACATTTGGTTTGCTCCAACTGACAGGGATACATATTTTCCTTAAAAAAAAAAAAAAAAAAACAGGCAGTGTCCATTTTAAGACATTCATTGTGCTTCTCTTAGACAATAAATGATGTTATTTGTGTGTTTAGAGTATGCATGTTATTTCAATTCACTTCCAGCTGTAGGCCACAAACAGCATCACCAGACAGAAAACGTGCAGCAGACTTGAGCCAATCAGATCCCATATTTGCCAGGAAGGAGGTGGAGTCTGAGTGGACTCAGGGATAAGCTTCTTGACCTCTGTCTCTTTCTCCCTGCCACCCTCCACCTTTCCCTTCCTTCTGCCTTGTTCCTGTGCTCTCCAACATGAGCAAGGCCGCGACCACGGCCCAGAGTGGACGCAGGTTACACTGCAGAACGTCATAAGCCGAACAGAGAGAAGACTGAGAGAGATTCAAAACATAGAGGGAATGACAAAAAAAAATCCAGGAAGAGGAAGAAGAGAATAGGGTAAGAATGAAGTATAGACGGAGAGAGAAACAAAGGGAAAATAAAACCAAATGAGAAGAAGAGAGATCATCCGTTCGGCACCAGAGAAAGATAAGGAAGGTGATTAGACAGTGACAAAGGTCAAAGGTAAAATGCTTTGAGCTCAGATAAACGGTAAGAATTCTGGATCATCCCCAGGAAACAGTGCCATGTGTAAAAAAATGTGTGTACCTATGACTTACTTTAGTTAACACGAAGATACTGGGCTAAATCACATTGAGTGTGTTCTAGGGCTGTCACTTTTTTTAGCCAAATATAGGCAAAGCCACGGACACCTAACGGGCAGAACGTAGTCCTGAAAGAGGGCGCTTAAGATGTGCACTTGAATATTTCTGATGTTTTATTGACATGAAGCTTCGTGCACAATGACAAACAGGAGTGTAACATTCTCGAAAAAAAAAAAAAAATAAGCAGAGTGGACTGCCATAACATCAATGAAAAACATTACTGCAGGATTCAACATGGCTCTGTTTACGATTAGTTATTATTTCGATTACTTAAATGTCAAACAAATTTTGCCCAAATAGGCGATTGTAGCCTGAATCTGTATGCATGAGACTTTCTGAATACCAGCAGAATTCACATTGTTCACTATGCAGAAGTACAATTTGCTGTTATGTGTGTGTTTGTGAGTTGCTGTGTGACGCGCGTCGCTGACGAGCGTGTCGTGACGAGCTGGATGCGCTCTGAGAGAAGGCTGCTAAAATCGATTCCGAATCTGTATCTGTATGCATGAGACTTTCTGAAAACCGGCAGAATTCACATTTTTCATTATGCAGAAATACAATTTGCTGTTATGTGTGTGTGTTGCTGTGTGACGCACGTTCGCTGCGGGCGTGCACGTGACGAGCTGGGACGCGCTCTGAGAGAAGGCCGTTAAAATCGATTTCCTATTTTCGTATTCGATACTTGTGTTGGTTGGTCCGATTCGATTTTTGAACGTAAAGTGACAGCCCTAGTGTTTACTTCTAAAGACAGTTTGAAATGTTGTTTTTCATCAAAATTAAATCTCGTTCATCTCCATTACAAACAGTGGGTTATAAACAGTGTTCTGTTCATTTACCTCTTCATAAATGATGTTTTCTGACCTATTTAAAGAAATTACATCATAATATTTGTGTGGTTGAACCACATGGTTCAAAGTTCAAACTAAGGTATATATTACAGTATTTCATGTATTTCTATTTGCTCACACATATTGGCATCTTCAATCTCAATAGTTCAGCTTTTCTTTTATATATTATTCTTGGCACAATACATTTGTTTTTCTTCAGAAATCAATCTAATATGCTAATTTGGTGCTCAAGAAACATGTTTAGTATTATAAAAGTTGAAAACTAAAAATGTAAATATAAATGACTGTCACTTTCAAACCGTTGACTATGTCCTTTCTGAATAAGTATTTATTTGAAGAGAGGGAAATTTGAGGGGATAATAAAGTATGGCTTCATCTTTTTAAATTATTATTTTAACCTTGTAAAACAAGCTAGGAAAAAATCCTCACGTTTTCAAGCACAAATGGCACCGTTTCCAGAGAAGGACCCTCTTACTGCCTTCTGAAAAGAGTTTTCCGAGAGAGAGTTGAACATTATAAGTCAGTGTCTCTGTTTCAGAGGGCAGCTGTGGCTGGGACAGATGCTGTTAGCATGGTGGTTAGCAGAGCATGTGAAGTAGTGAGTAGTGAGCGTATGCCAGGCACAAGTCAACAGCGTTAAAAACTGTACAAAGCAAGAGAGCTGCAAAAGCCAGCAAAGAGCAGAGCAGGTCAAGTCACTCAACAAATACACTACACCCCAGTAAGTTAATAATAAAAACAATGATACTGTATAAACCTAACCTATATAAGACCAGAAGTTACCAAACAAACAAGGCTTACCACAATATCCCTAAACAGAATAAACTAGCCTGTTAAACATTATCAGCTACACGTAACAGGGTAGCAAACACAAAAGACACATACTGACAAAGCTAGCTGCCATGCAGACTTGTAGTAGCTACTGCTACTACAGACACAAACTATGACAACTACAAGGTTCCTGTACGGCACACTCATCAGAACAGCCTGTTATGAATGGCTTGGACCAAGCTCAACCCATAAAGACATGAAGACAACATCTGGGTTCCCTCTAGAAAGGCAACTGATATGGTAGAATAACCATTTTTTTGGAGGGCAGGACGGCACAACCAATAGAAACGTTTGCAGTTTGAGCAAGAATGTAAAAAGTGGACCCACAATTGACCACATGCACATAAAAAGAGATCAACAACAAACATTTTGTCCATGTTTCAAAGGAACATGGTCGTTGTGCTCATTGTTACTAATTTGGACAAAAACGAATTGCTCTAGTTTTGTGTTCAGGATAATGCATTACACACGTTGTTACACTGAAATAATGGATTTATGGACGATTTACACAGCAATTCACTATTCCATTCCATTGTCTGTTTATAACTCTCTGTCACAGCTTGAAGAAACATGATCATTTATCAGAGAGCAGGTCAAAACCAGTAACAGGATGGAATGAAGCTCTGGAAATGGATAAAGCCTAAAGCCATGATGATAACATCTTTAAACAAGGGCATGATGTTGCTCTAGCATGAGGTTGTGAGAAAGTGCCTGTTACTGCTGTTCTATGATCAGTTTTCCCCCAAATCTACTGAATAGAGAAGGTCCAGGAGGTTTTTGAAGCTGCTAAACACAAGGCTCCAAAACTCTTAAAGGCATGACTGATCATAGGCCAGTTTGAGGCAATCTCAGCTGCTTCAACCAATCAGATTAGGGGTGGCTGATCAAAATGTTTTTAACCAAAACCTGTTTTTAAGAAGCCCTGGGTGTACAGGTTCATTTTCACAAAAACTAATTTGAACTAATCGGGCAGGTTTCCCAGAAAGAGATTTAGATAAGATAAATTCAGTGGAAATCCCCTTTAACAGTCCACTTGAATGACAGACAAGTTATAATCTGTCAAATTTATAGGATCAGAGTCACAGGGTGAATTTTTCACCAAATACGAATTAGACTACAGTCTCTTAAACAGCTCAGTAATACCAGCAGCTATTTTCTATGTAGGAAATATGAATACCAGAAGAGCTCCTATTTACTTTAATGGGGAAAGACTGGAACTGTTAGAAACTGTTTGTCAGTAATAACACATTTCAAATAAGCAACCGAAACAGACCAAAATAGTATGATAAATGTACTTCTCTCATTCAGAAGCACTAACAATATATTTAATCTATGATTGACTTCTTATATATTGAGAGAAGAAATCATTTTACCCAACCACAAATAAATGAATGCTTTTAATTTAGGACAGTACATACTGTAAGAGACTAGTACAGCAAAACCTGTACAAACAGTGGCCCTTGAAAAACAGATCTAGTAAATTTGGCATTCATAAAAAAATAATTCCATATTCACCTGAGGGACTCCCATTTTCCTGCAGGCATCCAAAAAGTTTTCAACGTTTCTGCGACACTTAGCCATGCTAAGCTTGGGCTGAAGGTTTAACATGTCCATGTGCAGATATCAAAAAAAAAGAGAGAAAAAATGGTTAACAAACTGCATTCAACATACACTACTGTTCAAACTGTTTTACTGTTTTTTAAAGAAGTTATACTCTTAGAGATTAATGGAATAAAGATTTCCATTTCATATACATGCTTTTCTTTTGAACTTTCTACTCAAAGAATTTCTGAACAAAATAAGTATCACACGTATCATTTCTGAAGGATGATGTGACACTGAACACTGGAGTAATTCAGCTTTGCCATCAAAGGTATAAAAACATTTTAAAATATATTAAAATAGAAAACAATTTTTCTCAATATTACCGTTTCTACAAAATGTAGAATAAGAGAATTCAAAAATGTAAACTTAAAAAAATATATATTACAGACCCCAAACATTTGAAAGGTAGTGTATAGTGTTTGTGTGAATGTGTGGATCATTCAGAGATGACTCACCACTGCAGGGGATGGTACGTGGATACTGGCCACTGAACGCGGCTGAATGTGATTGACTAAGTGACAAAGCACGACTCCATCCATGAGAGAGGAGCCCAGATCTCCAGGAAGAGCTACTTTCAGTCTGCTCTCAATGCTCTGGCAAAATCAATGAGATTAGGTAATAAATATAAAATCTTGTGGGGTCATTTTTAGTCAGTCAAGTTAACTGAGCAACTAACTAATACAGTTAGTTTATATACTTTACTTCTGTGTGAGTTTGTTTCGTACCTCTCGTAGTTGCTCTGTGAGCTCCAGCTCCTCTCGGAGCTGCTCCATCTTTCTCCTCATGGTGAACTGAGGATCCACTGATTCCAAAGTCTTTTGCGTCCTGAAAAACACTGTCACACAACTGAACCGTCATCAGTCTGCACAGAGCACATTGTATCTCTCTGTCGCATATGCATAAAGACACAATTTAAAGTCAAATCCATCATGATACCTGAAAACTCTAAACTTTAGGTAACATATGGCGATTTTGACATTAAATGTCACTACTTTTGGCATTATGCTTCTTTTTAATGGACAAAAGGCTTTTATTTTCATTCTTTATCACAATGTACATCCTGCCAATATCTGACAGCTCAGCCTTTATTATATGACATTTCCCCACAAGAGGGAGCACTGGTCAAGACATGAGAGAAAGGAAGATTTAGAAAGACAAGAACACAACACTTCATTCCACACATCTGAGTGTGCTTCTGTAGTTGCATAACTAGTCATCCTGTAAAAAAATGAAAGGAAGAGGACAGTATGAAAGGAACACTAAAAGGATGTTATTCCAGAACATTCCTCCCTCTTTTGTTGTCTCACAGTTTAAAGCCATGGAGCCATGTTTCTGTGCTTTGACACTGATATAATACAGCAAGCATAAGCCAGACTTCTCTGGGCAGCATAAAAATAAAATAAAAAGTGTGTGTGTGTGTGGTCCTGGTAAACCCTATATTAACAAATGTCCCCACAAATATGACAATATCTGAAATCTTTATGAGGAAAACAGCTTATAAATCATAAGTTTTCTGTGATTGGTAGGTTTAGTGGTAGGGTTAGTGTAAGGGGATACAACATACAGTTTATATATATATATATATATATATATATATATATATATATATATATATATATATATATATATATATATATATATATATATATAATAATAAATGTGTGTGTATGTACCTATTTAAAATTTTGGGACAAATTTATACCCCAAAGTGAGCTAAATCTGACAAAATCTCCTTTGGTAAAAATGAGCTTTTTTATTGTAAAAATCTACATAGGGTAACTAGGCTGAATGTGTTTGTGTGTCTGTGAGAGAGAGAATCCAAGAGAAAAAAAGATGGCTTAAAAGTGTATTTATTATGTTTATGTATACTTTTTTTTTTTTTTTTTTTTTACCAGCCTAACATAGAAACACTGACTCAACCAATGGCTTGAGATTTGGGGCAGGGCTATCTGTTTGTTCACCAATAGCAATCCGAGCTGTGTTTGAAGTTTGAAAACAATTTAAGCTAGTGACACAAATTAAACTTTAGCTTAAAAACAAAGTGTCTTTCTTTAGTTTCTATCTCACCATCTCTCTATGAGCAACACACATATCAATTCAACCCAGTATTGGCAAGAATAAGATTAATTCTCGCATTTGCGGTTGAATCGAGTGCTAAGACAGAGAGAATTCCAGGATATTATCAACAAACTTACAGTTCAAAGAGAGAAACAACACACAGGAGAATATCTGACATCTAACAGGAAGTTACAAATTTTCCAAGTTCTCTAAAAGTATTCATCTTACGGACAGAAATCAACCTCTGTAGAATCTGAACACCACATCATTCACAAAGTGCATAATTGCCTATTCTGGTTATTATTTTAACTACCAAAAAGAGTGTAGTACTCAGTTCAGAAATTTTATGTTTAAAGACTATTCACAGATATCATGTAAAAAGGCATCAGATTCCACACGAGTCTCCTAATAATATAAAGTTATAAGTTAAGCTATTCATGACTAAAATGCTTCCCCCCATCACTACCTCGTTCTCTTTCTTTCTCGTAAGACGATGAGCAAGTACACATGCCTCCTGGCAGTTTTTCATCCTCTGAAAGCATTTCCTCTTAAATGGAGGTCTGATTTTCCCTCTGGGGCCATTATCTAATGCTTCAAAATAGCAACTCTATAAATACACACATCTCCATTTAAAGCCACTGGGCCACCCCAAATTTCAGCTCAACCACATCCTCTCTTTCACGCCGATGTGTTTTAAAAGACCCTTTAATGCTACACAAACCTCAGAAACATTTTTTTTTTACTTTCATACAAAAAAAATGTTATTTTTGTCAAACAATGGAAGTCAATGGTCTCCACCATGGTTTGGTAACCAACATTCTTCAAAATATATTATTTAGTCTTCCACAGAAGAAAGAAGGTCATACAGGTTTGGAACAATTTGAGTAAATGATGACAGAATTTTCATTTTTGGGTGAACTAACCATTTAATTGGAAGCTGGTGCTGGTATCTTGTAAGGAAATTATTATTTAATAATTTCTTCCACATATGAACTTTCAAAAAAGATGCCAATTTCTCTGAGTCAACCAAACACTGATTAAAAATGAAATGTTGGTCAATGGGCTGAAGTATTCAGCCATATCTGAAAAACAATTTGTCATTTCTAAAAACTGATAATCAAGCATTAAAAAAGACAAGAAGTTGGACAAACTAGATTTTTACATTGTCTGAGGATAATGCAAGTAATGCTTGCCAAGCAAAAATCTGCTGCTATCATGCTCGGGTACTGTGGGTGGTTGCCAGAGTGTTGCAGTTGAGGGTTGCAAAGCAGTTGCTAGAGAGTTCTGGATGTTATTAGGCATTAACATGTGGTATCTAGAGAGTTGTGTGTACTAGGGTGGGTGTTCTGGGTGCTTTAAGGTGTATTCACATTTCTATGATAGTGACTCAAACAAAAAGGGGAAAAAATAAAGAAAGATAATACAGATTATAATATATTAGAAAGAAGAATAAAAACACCTGATATGTTATCTTTGATAAGAAAACACAAAGAGATAAACTGCAAAGTATGTGACTGTACAGGACGATACATTGAGCAGACCTACCACTGCTTGGCATGTCTCCTTCAGCTGGGCTAGGGGGCGTGTCTCTATCGGTGGGCAGGGCCTGTGTAAGTGGGAGGGGACAGGGCCGAATCGAGCATGGCACAGAGGGCGAAGCTAGATGCAGGCATCAACATAAAGGGCAGTGCCAGTAGGAGGAGGAGCCAAACAAGGGATTTTCGTTGGAAAACCAAAGGAAACAGGCAGGGGTTTCAGGTATCAGTCAGAAAATGGGAGGATGCCGAGCAACAGTAGTTTGTGTAATACGAGCACACAAGCAGACAAGCAGCAGTTCAGGGAAACGGGTAAATAAAAGGGAAGAGAATGAAACATGAAGATATGCAAAGCAAAGAGACATGAAATACAGCAGAACACAAAAGAGAAATATTAAAAACAAATGAAGTAAATGTTAACAGTATTTCAGTATGAGTTTGTTAGCATGCTGTTATGCGCCTGGTCCAAATGACTATGATTTATGTCAAACACTGGGCATGATAATGCTGTTAAAGGGATAGTTCACCTAAAAATAAAACTCTGTTATCATTTACTCACCCTCAGGTTGTTCCAAACCTGTATACATGTCTTAGTTCTATTGAACACAAAGGAAGATGTTTTGAAGTTTGTAACCAAGCTGCATTAAGGGCACCGTTGACTCCCATAGTATAAAAAAAATACTATGGAAGTCAATGGTGCCCTAGAACTGTTCAGTTTCCCACATTCTTCAAAATAGCTTCCTTTGTGTTCAAAAGATGAAAGAAATGTATACAGGTTTGGAACAACCTGAGAGTGAGTAAATGATGACAGAACTGACATTTTTGGGTGAACTATCCCTGTAATGTTAGACATAAATAACAGATCAAAGATAATGACGCAAACACTAGCTTAGATGTTAGAGGGTGAAGCAAAAAGAAGGCTCTATGCAGCTAAACAAACAGCTACATCAATTAAACTGCATCCAGATGAAGTCAAGCAAGTTGTCTATTTATATAACTACACATTAGTAATGTATGGTATATATGTGGAATATATAAATGTATGTGTAAATAAAAAGAAATGTATAGGAGATATTGAGTTGCCATGTATTATTTTCTAAACCAGATGCAGTTTAGCTCCCAAAGCCAAGAGAGTAATAATAAACAGCAGCATGTGTATGCATAAAAAGCCTGACTGTAATGTTGCATGGCAGTTATGAGCTTGATAGGATAACAATGGTTTGCCAAAAAAGATCTTTATACACAAACACTACGACCTCTTACTTATAATTACTTAAATTTGCTAATGATAATGAGAGAGCCCAAAATGTGAACCATCCTCTAAAGTGCCACCCATTCCAACCAGCGCATTGGCACCATGTGTGTTAGTAAAACAAAACTGTTCTCACCTGATCTGGGCTTCAGACCAAAGGGAGGTGAGCTCAGTGTGGGGCTGGAAACTGGGGTTTTGTCTTCATTCTGCTATATGACACAAACACACTCAGCACAAGTGCACTGAACCACGTCAAATTCAGTTTTATAAGTGTAAAGTGCACCTTGTGATCAGAGCAAAGCCATGGTAACATAAAAAAAAGATTTACCTCTGTAACTTGGTTCTCACAACTATCATATGATCCTTCCAGGCCAATTACGTCACCCTATGAGTGAGAAAAAACAGGCTGTGAGATTCTTGAGATGATGTAAGATGTTAACAAACAAGCACTTTAGACATAGTGAAACAATGCATCACTGTTCTCTGACTCGATTCGATATGACTCGGTCTTTCTTTCTCTGTCTCTAACTGTTAGTTTTTTCTTTTTATTAGATAATTGCATGATTCTCAATCCCCACGAGTGAATTTACTATTAATTTCTATTCAGTTCATGTAGGCTACATTATGGACTAAATGTACATGGACCAATATGCTGGCTCCATAATGTAACATAACATGTGTTAGAAGTTTATTTACAGGTTGCAAATTTGAGGCTGGACCCAACAATGTAGGGACTGCAGCATCTTTGATGAGTAGCTTTTTTTCTGTGCCTAATTGACGAAGCAGTCACTCGTGAAATGTGCAGAACAGATGGTTAAGGTTGAACTAAATTGCTGTGGTATTTCCGAATAAATAAACATTAGCCACTGGTCTCTTACATTAAAGCTACACTGTGTGATTTTGACCCCCATCTAGCAGTGTAAAGATATATGACCATCCAGTGAATATTAGTTTCTGTTCCTCTAATTCCAATTTTGTTTTAACTCCTACAGTGGCCAATGTAGTCCAAGACTAACATGGCTTCCAGTTCGAACCTCGTCCTTGAGCGTTAACTGAAACGTAAACGCGAAAGGCGAAGCTTGAATTAACGGGTATGTCCCTCTTTGGCTAATGTACTTTCAAGATGGAGGGGCAACATGGCGACCGACATTAGAACCCCTTACCCGTATGTATTTGCAATGGCATATTATACACTCACGAGAATACTTTATTACTTGAACGAAGTAAATATACATTAATAAGCACACATATTTTTGAAATAACTAAGGCCCCATTTACACGAAAGGGAAAACGCCGATATTTCCCTGAGGATTGGCCTCTCGTTACACGAAAACCCCGTTTTATCACAGAAAACGATTATTTCTGAAAACTCCGCCCAAAGTGAAGATTTCTGAAAAGCGTTCACACGGTTGTGTTGTCGTGTGAACTGGGAGAAATGGCGTTTTAGGTTCTCTCTTGTCAATTCTGGGGATTCTGATTGGCTTGCATGGCTTTATCCTTAACCCTTACACTGCCACCAATAGGTTTGGCATAGTTACGAATGGCGCTCGACGGCATATTTATGCGGGTGTGTGAATGATGTTATTTTTTGAAAATGGAGAGGGGAAAATATTTGTTTCGCTAAATACTCGGCTTTGTGTAAATGTGGCCTTAGTGTTTTTAGCTAAGAATAAACTAAAAGAGTTACATAGTGCAGCTTTAATGTTGTTCAGAAGCCTATGCAATGATGTCATTTCCTGACATCCATTGACTGAACAGCGTTTTCTCGACAAGTTTATGTGTTGTTGCTCATCAATGGCATGGACGTGATGTTGTCTGGGGGTTGGTCAAAAGGAGGGAGGGACATAGGCAGTGTTCGGGGGTGTTGATTGCAGGTCGGTGACTGAGTAGTTCTGACGTCACATTTTTCAAGTCAAGTCACAAAGGCTTGTGAAAAGGAAAAGCTACTTTATGCAGGCAGTGTGTATTGACTGTTTTCAAAACTTATGGTAGTTAAATACTGTAGCCCTAAACCTTGCAAGGTTTAGTTGCACATGATGGAAGTCCAGCCAGAAGAGCCAAGAAATAACCAGGGCCTGGACAAGAAACTGAGCAGGTGACACAGCTTCTTGACCAGGCACTGGTTATTTCTAAACTTGATTACTGCAATGCTCTTCTGGCGGGACTTCCATCATGTGCAACTAAACCTCTACAAATGATCCAGAATGCTGCTACTCGTCTTGTCTTCAACGAGCCCAAAAGGGCCCACGTCACTCCTCTGTTCATCTCTCTGCACTGGCTCCCACTCACTGCTCGCACCATGTTCAAGGCGTTGACACTTGCTTACAGACTGACCACGGGCTCAGCTCCCTCCTACTTTTACTCGCTCCTACGAGTCTACATCCTTACCAGAAGCCTCACGATCGATCAATGAGCGACAGCTCGTGATACCATCACAAAGAGCCACAAAATCACTCTCCAGAACATTCTCATTCACGGTTCCATGCTGTTGGAATGATCTGCCCATCATCATCCGGAATGCAGAATCCCTGACAGCATTGAAAAGTCAAAAGAAAACGTATCTCTTCTGCGAGCACTTCACAATGACTTGTTTGGTTTAGTCCTCAGATATAAGTTGCTTTGGATAAAAGTGTCTGCTAAATGACTAAATGTAAATGTAGCCCCTAGACCTCTGTAATCATGAAAAAAGCAAGGAAATTTCAGTTTTGACAAGGTTTGGGTCCTTTAAGTGACAAATACATAATATATGGATTTAAAGATGGTAAAATCTGCTAAACAGAGCTTGGAGTACTTCACTCTTTGCAGTAGATGACAGCACAATCAAATTCTAGTGTTATTGGGAATGATTCAAAGCACATTTTATATATATATATATATATAAAGACAAAACAAATCAGAACAGAAAAGAAGATGGGATGTTGGTTTCCCCCAGTTTCACAGATGAAGCTTAAGCTGGTCCCAGATTAAAATGCATGTTTGAACTGTTTTAACTAAAAGCAACTCACACTGACATATCTTAAAATAGGTCAGTGACATTATTTTGTCTCAAAATGCACACCAGTAATGTTTTTTTTTTTTTTTTTTTTTCCAAAGGCATGTTTATAAAAGCTACTCAAGTTACCTACAGTAATTGAACTAAGGCCCAATCCTGTCTTAATCTAAACCCGGTCTGTGAAACCAGGGGTATGTGTCCCACAGAAGAAGGAGAGTCAGTTTTGGAATGACAAGAGTCAGAGTAAGAAAGTTATATTTTTGCTTGAACTCTCTCTATAACTATAACACAAACCAATAGACAAAAAAAACTATTTTAGCACTGTTTCAGCAATCTGGTATCTGGTGTGGAGCACCCACTTTTCAAGATCCAGTCAATTCCAGATGGATAAAATCAAGCTCAGCCCAACATTTCTGTTTTCACTCAGAAATGTGTCAAACTACAAAAGTAAAAAAGGTTGCCTGAATGAGAATTCACATTGATTTTAATGAACAAACATGTAAGGGCGGCAGGGGACAAACAGACGTTTCAATTCTGCCGAAATCTGCAGAGACTTATTATGAGTTCTGTGGACACAGATTCTGCGTGGGTCTTCTGGGAATGAACTGCATGTTTACAATAGCACAACTACAACAAGAATGAAGTCACCACAGCACAAACAAAAAACACATATGGCTAGCTACATCGGAACCAATTGTTTGGGTAATTCGGTACAAAGTGAACTGCAACGAATGACAAACACATTTGCACCGAAAGATGAATCATTCCTTAGAGAGCAGCTGACTTGTACAAGTTGGCCAAACAGGGTGTATCTATAGGCTGGATGGCAGGATTTTCAGATTACCTGTTGTGCCATGTGCAGGGCATACTGCTGGCATGCGAGCTGGGCCTCGAGCCGGGCCCGTTCTAGAATGTACTGTCTCTTCCTCTGGAACTCCCAGCATTCTCCAGGAGCCGCCTTCAATGACAATCACTGCTCTTAAGACCATGACACTACGGCTTACCAACCACAGCACACATCACACTGATAAAAGCAGCCCTGGAATCTAACTGCCTGTAACTATAGCATAGAAGCTACCAGGCTAACCAGAAACTTTGCACACCGTGGCTACAGATAATTACAGTTTTATCTTTAATAATAGTCAACAGCCTTTCCATCCAAATAATCAGAACACAACACAGGAAACTACGCACACAAACAACACACACAAAAAACCACACTGATAGAGCACTGCACACCGAAAGCACAACATATTCTACTGTTCAAAAGTTTGTGGTCAGTACGATTTATTTTAAGAGAAAGATAAATTAATATTATTCAGCAAGGCTGTATTAAATTGATAAAAGGTGAAAGTAAAGACATTTATACTGTTCCAAAAAAAGTATTTCAAATAAATTTTCTTTTGAATGTTCTCTTTATCAAATCTACAAAAATCTAAATCAGCACAACTGTTTTCAACACGTTTCTTTGGCACCAAATCCAAATTAAAAGGATTTCTGAAGGTGACACAAAAGACTGGAGTAATTGTTGCTGAAAATTCAAGAATAAATGACAATAAATTAAATTAAAATAGAAAACAACAATATTTCACAATATTACTGCTTTTACTGCTTTACTGTGAACAAATAAATGCAATCCTGGTGAGCATAATAGACATTTTAAAAATTCGTACCAACCCAAAACCTTTTAAGTTTAGTGATGGTTCTTCAAACCAAATATCGCTTTGTAATCAGAGAGGCTACTGTGAGAGTAGAACTTCATTATTTTCTTGGTTCAGTTTAGGTAAAGGATTTTTACAGCTGTTCTTGAATTAATGAAAAACGAAACTTTTGATATTTTAAACCCTATGCAAAATGATGTCACATAAACATTTTAAAAGGTGTATGAAAAGCAATCCGCCTGGGAAACGAGTCAACATTCAACAATAGCCCAATGATCTCAGAGGAACTCTAGATAAACACTGTCTACAGTCTACAGAACGACTAAGAAGAAGAACTGAACAGGATGCTCAGATGAACTGGTAAGGTGCTGTAAGTAAAACTTATCAAATATTCATAACTTCTAAAAAAAATTATATAACTTAAGACACATATGTACTGGCGTTTTACCTTAAGTGTCGCCTGACTCTCGTCACTCTCTTGGCCACTGCAGGAAGACGAAAACAACAATGATGCGTTGGTACACAATTAAACATGCAGAGCCGCATTTGACTGTACTTCTACTGTTTTTTATTTACTGTAAAATATTTAAGCTGTGATGCTAAAGTCACTTACTTAAGCGACTCGTCTACTGTAACCATTTCCACGGGGTAAAGCTTAATACCAGAGAGATCAGCCGAGTTCATGTTAACCCTTAACGTAGACAAAAGAGTCAAGTTTATCTGTAAAGCACTTTTCACAACACATATTATTTCTATTTAGACCACCATGTATGTTGTGGCATGTTGTATGGTTTTTTTACCAATGGTAAATAGCTAACTCATAGAAATGCATCGGATATTAACAGTGACTTTGCAATATTGATTAAATATAGAACTCATTTGAAAATCACAAAATACTGACTTGTAACAGGAGGACAAAATGAAAGAGATTGACCTACCTGTTAGGATCCTGTAGCATCTCCACAGCTTCCTTTAGCTGATTGATCATATTGACCTTTGACCTGTTGAACACAGTAACATGATATGTGTATGTTTGAAAAGACAGAAGAGATACAGGCATAAAACAAGAAGAATAAATATACAGATATAAACATACGTTTGTTCTGAAGCCCAGTTGGTGTCTTCCTCTATCCTGAGGGGCTCATCGAAGTCAGCACCTCGACCCTTCAAACAAACACAGACACACACACACACATCAACTCCAGCTGCAAACTCGGTCATGTGACTGCAAACTAAAGGCCTGATTTGTTTGAATTTAAATTCAACCAGATCCAGCACTGGCTGTTTGAGAGGGTGATGCCAGACACAGATGGGAATACACACACCCCTTCATACGCACAATGTCCCTCTAGACGTGGATTACTTCACAAGGGAACTGCTAATGCACAAATAAACACTGTCAGTGCCAATCCTATGATGTAACAAGACGTTATCAGATAAACTAACAGTTACTGGAATACAGAAGAGTATGCCAAGAGAGGCAGATGAAAAAAATCTGACAAGAAAAGAATGGAATAAAGGGAAATAGGGCAGATCAAAACAGGAAAAAGATGTTTAATATACTCCAGCTAGGGCTCAAACTAGAACACTTTAACTATAAGAGAAACAGCCAACATTAAAAAAAAAAAAAAATCAAACCTGTTTTAAACCAGACCAGCCCACTGTGTTTTGCCATGTTTTCTTAATGACTATTAAGTTTCTTTTGGTTCTTAACCACAGGCCTCAGTACACCTCAAACGGGATCTCAAGATGACTTAAAATGATTTGAAATAAGATAAAACTGCCAACAAATGGGGACATTTAATATTACTTCAACAATATTATTGATCTGTGTTGTATCATTTTCATGTTATCACTGTGAAGCTACTTTGATCCAATCTGTATTGTAAAAAGCGATATATAAATAAAGTTGACTTGACAAATATTTGTCAAACTGCGAAAAAAAAAGAAGTTTTTAATTCAACTCATCAATAACTAGCACTCTTTGAAGAACCGTGATTCCCAGTCTAGGAAAACCTGTATATATGAGGATATATGAGCCTCATTTTTGTGATTATTAGACTTGAAAAATGTATATTATTATATTCTGTATGAATACATACATTTCTAGTAATGCCAAATTCTTCTTATTAATACATATCCAGGAAGTAACAAACAACTAGAAAAGTCATGGGGACTTTAAATATTGTTGTAGACAATGGGAGGCACTTGGTGCCAGTGCTGGAGCCAATCGATGAATCAGTTATAGATATGAATACATTTCTGACAGAGCATGAAAAAGAACAATCTTGAACATTCTTACTTTGATATAGTTGACGAACGGAGAGCTGAGTGTAGAGTCTCGATAACCCAGATGTTCCTTAAGAGATTCCGATGGACTTCTGTCTGCTGCAAGACACGCACATATGGCTAAATTATTATATTGACTAGGATAGAGTTATTTTACAGACACTAAATGTAAATCTTAAAGGAATTATAGTGGAGAATTCACTGTCCACAACTTAAAAGTAACTACCAATGTAAATGACTTCCTGTAACTAAATTTGTTGTTTAAAGGGGTGATGAACTGAGAAATAAAATTTCCCTTGAGCTTTTGACATCTAAGAGGTCATCATATTATAAGAATATCCTGTAAGTTTCAGAACTGAAAACTTCCTTGTTAATCCAATAAAAGCTTTTATTGACACCAGCCCCACAATCGACTCGTTTTTAAAAGTGGGGAACTATGATGTCGTAGGGTTAAAACACCAACCCCGCAGAAGAAGATCAAAGCCTGCTTCAACACAGCCGTTTTAGCCCCGCCCACTGATTCGTGCATTAAACGCATAGCTAAATACCATACGCCTACCTCGTGATGACAAACCGGATCGAGCTACTGAGCAAAACAGAATATTGTGCAGCGCCTGGTTGTAGAAGAAGACAGTTGCTGGATTCCAATAGGACTGCATGGATAAACTTTATTTTTAATGACGTTCCAGGTGATGAGGGTAAAACATTGTCATCTGTTCGCTTCATTTCACTGAGGATTGTTTTGTAAACAAGACTGGATTTGCAGACCGATTAAGAGTAAAGAACGGTGCTGTGCCGTCTGATATTGGATCTGACAGGAATTGTGCAACACACGGACTCTGGGTCGAACATGTATGGGCGAATCCGGTTGTCATTTTACAACATTTGACGTTTTCCCCACGTGCACCGACGGGTGAGTTAAACTCATTATAATATGCAAAACTGTTATCGAACTCGCAGTAGTGGGCATTTACTTCCAAGTCTTCAGTGCGACACGCCTATAAAAAACGACCATTTTTCAGGTAGGCTCAAAACTAGGGTACAAAATAGCCTATTACTTATTCATTTTGATGTTTTTGAATGCAAAAACCAAGCAAGCGTCATAAGTTGACCTCAGACAACAATATATTAAAATTTAAAAAGCCAGTTCATGACCCCTTTAAAAACAAAAAAAATCTGACATTATGTCCTAATTGCTGTCATTAGAGCTTAATTGAAACCATGGAACATTCCTCTAACTCAAAACAAACAGAGACCTAAATAAGTTCAAATTCTGCAAGTACACACTGCAAGTTCAAATTCACACATGCAGTGTGTACATGTCAAGTAAATCTTATTGAAAGCTTAAAGAGTAAATGACCTTCCCATCAGCTTAACAGTCACACACACTTAAAGTACAGCACACACACACACTTCCTGCAATATTCTCGGTTTTCATCTCCCCTCCCTTAATTCTCCTTATGTGCTGACACTGACTTCCTAGCCAGTATCCACACTTCCTGACCAGGACCCTCCCATGGGCTTAACCCGGGTCTCATGCACACACCCGCAGGCCGTCTAAAGTCTCACAGCAATGTTATGTCAGCCCAGAAAGAGGATGTTTTTCTTTACAGGCCTTTAATATCCTGTCCACACATGAGGGTGTGTTTGCGTGTGCGAGCAGCACCTGTCAGGGCGCTAATGTGTTCACTGGAGTCGTCCTTGCTCAAGCCCTCCTCCTCTGTGATGTTGGTCATGGGCACATTCAAGCTGAGACTGTCTTCATCTGAAGGCTGAAACACAAAACAACAACAACATCTAAATCAACTGAAGTGAATTCACATTAGTGCAGGACTTACCAGCGCAGCATTCAATTCACTGTTTCTAATCACTCATTTGAGCCTTAACTTATTATTTTTATTTTTATTTTAACCTTCCCACTCACACATTTCACCTTTCTTATTGGTCTAGTCAACCCTTTTTCTCAGGCTTTATTAGAGACAGTCCACATATGACCTCCCTCTCTTAGATTTTCATCTAGCCGCAACACTATTTCTGGTGATACTGGTGATACCCCATGGCCCAGCAGGCCTTGATCCAACTAGATATGGGCTCATGCAGAAGAGAGAAGACTCGCTCACAAAGAACCAAGGACTATCTCAGGAGTCTGGAACCAGGACTCCAACCAACAATGACTCTAATCACTCACTCTTCCGACTTCCTCAATTCTGCTTGGTGCTCTGCGTGGCCTCAAGGGCCCCAGGCCTTGACCGAAACAGCCATGTGCTCATGGAGAAAGATAACTTTCAAACTAATTCCACTTGCCAACAACTTCAAGAATTGTTCACTCTACAAATGCAAGTATTCAATTGAAAATGAAATGCTGTTGGTTCGTCTCATAGTTAGATGGATCTTCTCCATTGTTACATCATTCCATCTCTCACTCCTTTTTACTACACATGTATTCATGTATGTTTGTTTAGTTTGTTCATGTTTATGATTTAGTTAATAACACTTGTGCACTTTATGTATTTGCTTCTGATTCACTGCTTGCAAACAAAGTCTCTTTTACGATCTTGATCTTGCTACATGCTCAAAGTGCTGTACATGCTAAGAAATAATTATTCTGTTGCCATGGAGGATAACCTTTTCTTAGAATAAATTAAAGCAACACCAAGGAACTTTTCCTCTGTGGTCGCCCTACAGGTTGGAAGCGGAATTGTCCATTACTGTTGTAAATAATTTAGCCTACTGAAGCCTACTGTCGACACGCACATGCTTGCTATTTATCCAGCACTGGCTTTGGAATCAACAATGGCCACAGACACTTTGAGGAAGTGTTGGAGGAAGTGACGTATGCCATAAAGCAGTCGAATTTTGTAGTTCTTTTTGTGCTCTGGTTCCTACCCGAAACCCGAAGTTACATAGTGCAAGTAAAAGCGATACAGACCCCGTCAGGCTATGGCAGATGTGTCATTCAACCTATTGTAAGTCGATGTTCCATCACAAGGATCTTGGAAATATATTATGAAGCTTGAAAAACTACATAGTGTTGCTTTAATAATCAAAAGAGTTTGTTGGACGAACTGATTAATTAATATGTTACCATCTCTTTTGATTATTAATTTATTCTTAGAAAAGGGTATGTTCCATGGTATCTTCTTAAAATAATTTAGCCATGTCAAATTAATCCAATTAACTGACCCAAATATTAATTTTAATAACAAGTTATTATTGATTATTAATATTTCCTAGAGGCAAGTTCCTTACACCAGCTAGACCTTTGTCCCTATATCATATGAGCTCAGATCAGCTAGAGTTTTCTACTGCAAACCAGCCATAAGCAAACTAACACATTAAGTTAACACATGCTTTTAATAGTGTTTTTACCTAAAATTTTAAGCACTGATGAAAACACTATATAGCAGATAAATAAATTAATGGAATTAGACATGCAAACATGCAAAGAACATAGGCAAGATGGTCGCAATCTTCTCTTCCATTCAAACATGCAAACACACACACACACACACACACTGACCTCTGTAGCAGAAAGGCGTTTGTCTCCATTATCACTGCCTACCCCAGAGTCACTGTCAAGTTTCTTGTGCTGATCAATGTCCTCAGTGCTGAGACAAAAAGAAGAGCGGGATTAGAAGTTAGGGGTCGTGTAGGACAGAAAGAGAGAAGTAGCCTATGTCCCTCAATAAGACAGGGAAAGCAATCTTTCGGTCTCTCTCTCTCTCCTCTCTCTCTCTCTCACTCTCTCCCTCAGAAGAGTGACCCCCTGCAGTCTATTAAAAGAATTCTCCTGAGATAAGGATGAAAATGACAGCCAACACACAGACACGCACGACCTGGATTTTTGAGATTCTACACTATATTTCACATTCAGATCTTTTACACACCCATCTAGATGTGCATGAATTGGTAAAATGACAGATATTCTGACTATATAAAGACTTAATATCTCATTTGGCTGACTACGACTAAAAGAATAAAAGAACATTGGTTTTGACAATGTATTCGGATCTCTTTTCAGTTAATATAATATAATATAATGCAGTTGTTGAAAAATATAATATATTGCCTAAAATAGTTTTAACTGAATTAAAGGGGTCATGACATAGATATATAAGTGTGTGTGTGTCTTTTTAAAAATCTTGGCGTTTCATTTTCCTTTTAACTATCACCACAACACAATTTAAATGATCTAAACCTTTTAAACAATTTAATGATATCATTCTACAAGCTAATCATGAGGACTGACCTCCCATTGGTCGGCCTGGTCAAGCTGAGGCGGTCCGTGACAGGAAGGTACAAGGCATCGGCTATCTTGTCACTACGACACGCCTCCATGGCGAGGTATTTAAATATATGAATCTTGCCCTTCATGCAGATCTAAAAGCAGCCAAAATAAAGTCAGAAATAGTTGTGAGTGCACGGAAGTATAAAGTGTGAGTGTGTGTGTGTTACCTGTGCAGGAGGGCTCTGAAGTGGATTGATCTCCAGATGTAGTGATTGGAGTTGGGTCATTTTTCGATAGCAGACAGGAATAGTAGAAACCTTATTACAGGAGAAATCAAACTTGACCAGGGGTAAATCTGCCAAATCTGAAACACACACATACAGAAAATTACTAAACCACAAAAGTCATTACATTGTGCAACTAGGGGGCAGAGGGGACTGCCAAAAGTTAAAGTGGCCCCTATTATGCTTTTTCAGATATTACCTTTCATGTAGTGTGTAATATAGCTGTTTAAGAATGTAAAAGGCCTGCAAAGTTACAAAGATCACAGTGCATGATACAAATATGAGTTATTGTCTCTTGATTCTGAACCACTTGAAACGAGTTGTCAGTAATTCCTCGACCTCAAATTGATATGGTAAAAAAACGACGCCATCATCACAGTCAAGGCTGATTTATACTTCTGTGTCGGACCTACGCCGGAGCCTCTACGCTTTAGACTATGTGTTGGTTTTTATTTATATTTCAATTACACATGCAGGTTCAACAATAAGGGTCAAATATAGGTGAATATGCAAATTCACTTTTTTTGTCAGTGGGTTGTGTTTATGTAACAGCAGAGTAATAGCAGTTACACTAACAAAGCAGAGTTAAAACGCTTGCAACATTGTCATTAAAGGCATTAGAGGCATATGGAGGTAATATGAAAAGAAAATGCCATCAAAACTGTCCTGCCTGAAATGTAACATAAAACATACAAATTAAACAAAGTATTAATTATAGGGATGCACCAATATGAAAATTTTGGCCGATACAGATAATCGATTACTCCTTAAATGAAAGCCGAAAACCGATATTTTGTCCGATACATCTAAATTCAAATTTTGCTAAACTTTTATAGCCTGTATACATAAACAAAATTCTCACCATTAAAAGCTATGTCCTAAACACTTCACCAATATGAAAATTTTGGCCGATACCGATAATCGATAATTCTTTACATCAAAGCCGAAAACCGATATTTGGTCCAATAAATCTAAATTCAAATTTTGATAAACTTTTATAGCCTGTATACATAAACAAAATTCTCACCATTAAAAGCTATGTCCTAAACACTTCACCAATATGAAAATTTTGTCCAGATACCGATAATCGATAATTCTTTACATCAAAGCCGAAAACCGATATTTGGTCCGATAAATCTAAATTAAAATTTTGATAAACTTTTATAGCCTGTATACATAAACAAAATTCTCACCATTAAAAGCTATGTCCTAAACACTTCACCAATATGAAAATTTTTGTCCAGATACCGATAATTCTTTACATCAAAGCCGAAATCCGATATTTGGTCCAATAAATCTAAATTAAAATTTTGATAAACTTTTATAGCCTGTATACATAAACAAAATTCTCACCATTAAAAGCTATGTCCTAAACACTTCACCAATATGAAAATTTTGGCCAGATACCGATAATCGATAATTCTTTACATCAAAGCCGAAAACCGAAATTTGGTCCAATAAATCTAAATTAAAATTTTGATAAACTTTTATAGCCTGTATACATAAACAAAATTCTCACCATTAAAAGCTATGTCCTAAACACTTCACCAATATGAAAATTCTGTCCAATACCAATAATCGATAATTCTTTACATCAAAGCCAAAAACCGATATTTGGTCCAATAAACCTAAATTCCAATTTTGATAAACTTTTATAGCCTGTACCATTACAATCTAGGTCCTAAACACTTCAACATAAATCAAACATATACAGTAGCCTAGTTTGAGCCAGTATAAGATTCCTTAACTTTTAAAATTAATTTTACTCTCCTATGGCCAACTTTCTTTATTAAAAAATGGTAACACGTTAAAATAAGGTTTAATTTTGAAAACAATAGTTAACATGAACCAACAACTAATGAACAATACTTTTTAATGTTAAGCTCAACATTATATAATACATTTTTATAGATCCAAAGTTGTATCTGTTAACATCACTTAATGCAGCACTGTGAACTAACATGAACACAAATATTTCATTAACTAACATTAACAAAGGCTATTGAAAAGCAAATAAGAGATATTCATGTGTTTGGAAGATCGATAATAAAGAGCTTACATCAGAATATATCATCTTAAATCCAGAAAAACTTTACTAAAACAGCAATAAATCAAAGTTGATCTCTCAGGCAATATATATTAAAGCTTCAGCTCCAATGTGCTTGGAGAGACTGTTACATATTTTTCATAACCTGCCAGCATAATTTAGCTGAATAATTAGTTGAGCAGCAAAATTGCAGCCACAGATCTTTTTTGGCCAAGATAAGCTGTTGATGCTTATTTAACTCCAGCCCTGTTTAAGACAGTGCTTGGCTCACATAATAATTTTAGCACTTTTACTCACCGTTTTTTAAAGGAACACACCCACACTTTATGTTTGTTTCTTGGCAGTCAGCTTTTCTTCAGACCAACTTACAAAATTGTTGTGTTAATGGTAGATTATATAAGTACAACATGAGGTTGAGCATTTTAGTTGGCTTTGTTACAATATGTAGTGCATATGTTGTTCCGAAATTATTGCTTACCGAAAAACATGGATGAAGTAGGGATGTAGTGGTCAGACTGGGCAATAGTTTTTAGAACTGGCTTTAGCAAAAGCATGAGATGTTTAGTATTTTGAATATTAAAGTAGTATTTTGAATATTAAAGTAGCATTTTGAATGCGCTCAATGGGTGTCGTAACTGCATTAACATGTCAGTTTACCCCAAACTTTTCAATTCATCATTCACCCACCCTCTTATCATTTTAAACATGTATGCAATCATTTCATCTTCGAAACACAAATTAAGTTTTCTGTTCCTCCATTGAAAGTCCATTCCACCGAAACTTAAGCATATTACAGTTTTTACAGTACTATTTTTCTACGTCATTTTTCAAAAACTCTAGACACAAAACTCAAAACGGTTATCACTTGTAACACAGGCTATCTAATGTTCAAAACATTGCATCGTGCATTCACATCTTTAAATAAATCTTGCACTTGCACAATCATTGGTTCAAAAAACAAATTAACTGTGAAATACCATTGAAACATAACTATAGATCACCCACACACAAGCAACCGATAGATTCACTGAGTCATTGTTCGTACAATCATTAAATATTGTAGAACAAAACAGGTGATACAAGTTTCATTATGGTACTACATGTACAGTAAATATACATCTCTGTAAAAGTTCTGCAGTAGTAGAGAGAATACACACATAGTGGAATCATTCAACAAAGTGTGTGATATATTGATGCAAACCACTACAGTACAATCACAACATAGGTTTATTGGAATCAAAGCAAAAATATATAATATTATGCTACATCCATGGATATTGTAGTTGAATTGGTTCATGCTCCATGCTAATTGGTGACAATGAATCTTATCTTGAAACTTTCATGATTTACTGTAAACATAAAAGATTGTGTGTCTGTTTCCATACAACTATGCATTAAGAGTACTGCAACTGTTACTTATCATTTTAAGCAGTTGTATCAATAGATAGTTAGATCACTGTAAGGAAATGAATAGACACTCATTTGAAATGTAATATGTGAATTGCCTTTTGAAATAGTCGTACTTTGATGTTAAGTTGTGTCATATTGAACAGGTGATTTATGTTGAATGAACAAATGATCTAAGTTTTATGTGTATTGTATCCAAGCAATTGAGAAATGGGTTAAAGTTTTGAAAAATGTGCATTTTGATCATTGGTTGTGAGTTTTGTGTCTAGAGTTGTGAAAAATTACATCAAGGTTCTGAAAATAGTAACAAAGTGATTGTAAAAAACTGTAAAGAATGCAAGAAGGCATTCGATATGAATTGAGAACAAACCTCATCAAGCAAGAACATTTGAGTGTTTGCTTACCATATTTGATGTGCTCTATATGTATGTGTTAGTCAATGTTTATGTTTGATAAAAGTCTAAATGTAATCTAAAATATCATAAATATAAAGCAATTTTGTCTCTTCAGAATACTTTAGTTACATTTACAATTTTACATTGTCTTTATGAACATTTTGAGGCATCAAAGTTTTGTTCACGTGCACTTTCAAAAGGAGGGGGGATTATTAATTTGTGATTTGAAGACAATGAATTACAATTTTTTGGGTTTAGAACAACATGAGGGTGAGTAAATTATGACAGCATTTTTATTTTGGGGTGAACTAACCTCCCTTTTATTTATGACACTGAGAGGGCATGAATAAGAAGGTTGGTGAAGTAGAGGTCAAACAAGGGCTAGATTTCCTGTAGCTGTGGAGCTACTGGAGGATGTTTTTATGGGTAATGTGATGAGTAGTGAAATCTTTTCTGCAGAGATAAGAAGGTTGGAGGAGGGACACACACACACAGATTCCAGACTCACCCTCTGGTAGGACACAGAGAAGGTTTCTGTGCACATTGAGTTCCCTCAGAGCTTTGAGTTGGCCAATATGGCGTGGAAGAGCTGTGATTTCATTACAGCTTACGTCCTGAGGAGAAAAAGATAGGGAGCATTTTTTTTAGTTGCATGTTTATCTTCTTCTCAAACACAACTTTCTGCGCAAACCTTTCATTACAGTAAGTACTAAGCACTTGTACTGTATTTGGTTGGAAAGTATGAGGAAAAAAAGACAGGGAGAAGAACTATCAGAGAATACAAACTGGAAAGAAGAGCATTTAACATAGGCAGATATGAGCCAAGTTGAGAAAGGGTGAGTCAACAAGGGTGATATCACATGTATCGCAAACATCTCATGCATATGCAGACATCAGAGGTACAGCACACACGTTCACACTTACCAGCTCCATGAGATTGGTGAGCTGGCCAATGCTTTCTGGAAGTGAGTTGAGTTTGTTATTGCTGGCATTGAGCACTCGCAGAGGAAGACCACACACACACGCTGGCAACACTGACAGCTGGTTCCGGCTACAGCACCGAAACATTTAAACAAAACACGTTACAACATTTTTCTCAATGCATATGTTCGAATCAAATTATGATTTGAACCTGAACATAAAAGAAACATAAAAAAACATGGGAAAAAGAAACATTACAGATGTTAAATATATATAAGGACATAGTAAATACCGATACTAAGAAATTGTGAACAAGAAACATTTGATGTTTGGTTAGGTGACATAATGAATTTACAATAGATCAATACTGATAAGTTTATTTTGAAAAATCTGGAAGCTTTTATCAGATTAGCTTGTGTTGCATTTTTGTAATTTGTCATTTTATTTTATTTTTGTAATGCATGTTATTTAACAGCTGTAATCTTTTAATTCGCCTACCCTCTTAGTATTTTTTTATATATAAAGAAAATATATTTTCCTTGACATTTATACATTATTCCGCTATGTTAAGTATATTTAAAAATGCACTTCTTTTAGAAGTGTACACCTGAAGAGTATCTGAAAATTTAATTTAGGTTAACTTTTTTTAAATTATTGAGATGATAATATAATCTGTAACAGAAAAAAAAGAATATTCCAATAGGGTCCACACACCATCGGTCCTCGGGCCCTAATAAAAGAATAAAGCTTTTACACTAGTATTCTTAGACTTTTAGACCCATTTTATATAACCATAATTAAATGTACAGTATAGGTGTGAAATTACTATAATAAAATTCTTACACAACAGCTGTGGCATTGAAGAGAGGCTTATGTGCATTAATAACTCATAAAAGATGTATATCCAAATATAAAATGATAAATAATCTGTTTTCTTGTAACAGTATTATTTCTGTCTATATGATATTAAACAGGAAAAAGGCTGACTTCAGGGGTTCATGAGCAGACAAACCTTGCCTGTTATGATTAGAGGATGACAGACAAATACAATTTTTATTTTAGCTGTGTGTGTGTGTGAGGGGGGGGGGGTTAGGGGTAGGGTTAGTGTAAGGGATAGAATATATAGAATAGATAGAATATAGTTTGTTCCTTATAAAAATCATTATGTTTATGGAAAGTCCCCATAGACATGGGAGGGGAGGTTTTCCATGACCTCACTCGGTTATTCTGCTTGATTTTCCTTCTCCAGTTTATGTTCACTCCTCTCAACCATTGAAAAACTTAGTGCTTCATTAACTTCTTACAAAATAAATTCCATTGCTAATTAACTCAGTGTGAATATCAGGCCTCCTGCAGGATACATTTGGATAAAGATAGAGAACTCAAACAGAGAGAGAGAGAGAGAGAGAGAGAGAGAGAGAGAGAGAGAGAGAGAGAGAGAGAGAGAGAGAGAGAGAGAGAGAGAGAGAGAGAGAGAGAGAGAAGAGAGAGAGAGAGAGAGAGAGAGAGAGAGAGAGAGAGAGAGAGAGAGAGAGAGAGAAAGAGGCTGTATTTACATTTATTAGATGTGAACAGAAGCAGGAAGGACAACCAGAGGGGAAAACATGTTTATTTGGTTCACTTCACTGCAGTATGTTATATGCCATGCACTTTAAGTTTGGGTTGTCCTATATGTTCTGTAATAATCCTATGTATTATATTCGAAAAGAACGCTAACAGTACTGGTCAAAAGTTTGGGGAAGTCTCTTAAACTCTCCAAGGTTGCATTTATTTGATGCATCACCGTCAAATGATATTTCTGAATCATTTTGATATGCTAATTTGGTGCTTAAGAAACATTTCTTATTATTATCAATGTTAAAAAAACTAAAAAAACTAATTTGCTGTTTATTTTTGTGGAAACTGTGATACTTTTTATTTCAGGATTCTTTGATGAATAGAATGGTCAAAAGAACAGCATTTATTTGAAATACAAATCTTTTGTAACATTATAGATTCTTTACTGCTACATTTGATCAATTTAATGCATCCTCAGTAACTTCTTTAAAAACGTAATGTACTGACCTCTAATTTTGTATCACAAACATTATGCTGGTTTTAAATATATGTAGACCAATATGCAGTGTGCACTGATAAGTGTTTTAAACAGTAATATCCTAAATTGTTGTAAAAAAAGCCTTAATTTTTTATTTTATTTACTAATTTTATTGAATTTATGTTGTATGTTAAATTGAGCGAGTGGTGTTGAGTTTTCATCTTGACAATAAAAATGGTTCTCTTTAATCCAATTTGTTAAAAATGTCTTAACTTTTGTGTGTGTGTTAGTGTGATGTTCACCTAATGTTTAGGCAGGTAAGGGACTGAAGGCTGATGATGGTATCAGGAATGCTTTTGATGCAGTTGTGATAAAGATTCAGTGTTTCCAGGGAGACCAGATGACACACTTCTGACGGGATGTCAATCAAGCGATTCTTCGACAAATCTGAGAGAAAAAAGACAACTCAGTTAACACTAGCACTTCAAAAAATAAAAAAGGTTAAAAAAGAGAAGTTAAAAGAGAAGCAAATAGCACGACTTCATATTGCATTAAGGGTACATTTGTTGTTGTAGTACCCTATCTAAACACAAGGAGGTGCTTTCACAACAACAGATATCAATGAAAAGAACATTAACAAAAACAACTGAATGTGTGTGAAGTAGGGGATTCAAAGGTTAGTATCCTTCCTGAACACACACACACACACTTCGAAAGCCATAATTGGTAGTGCCCGAGCTCAGTTAGTATTTTACGTGCCTAAAGGTGATGTCATTGTTTAAATGATGACATTTAACAAATGTGTGTGCAAGAGTTTAACTACCAGATCATTTTATCAAAGTGACTGGTGTTTTACTTTAAGGCGATGTTTTTATATCAAGTAATATTAATGAAACAGTGCAGCAGTTGAATTTGCTTTGAGAGTGTGTGACTGAACTTTAGTATACATTACGTGTGCGTTTATGATACAACAAATGACAACTCCACCACTGACCTATAGCCTGTTGTCAGAACACATTAGTGTTTCCAAGGAAACCATACACACAGACCTATGAGAGACTGTGTAAGTGCTAATAGTAAAAGACAGTCCAAGCCAGACATGCACACACACTGTATTTTTTTAATGCTTAAAATAAGCCTATCAAGAATAAGGAGATAATACACTTCAGTATACACAGACAAATAAGTTTGACAGATAAACAAACTCACCCAATTTCATGAGACCGTACCTAGATAAATAGTTCTAAACAAAATGAAGAGTCTTTAAAATAGCACAATAGGGGAACTTGGATCCTCTACTATACTTATTAGTTATCATATTTCAGCGTTGTTGCTGACTACAGGTTCCCATTACAGACCTACATTTCACGAACTCTGTAAAATCGAATAATTTGTTACACAGAACTGGTAAACAAAGAAAGTAAATGGTATGTGAAAAGTGTTGCTTTCATATTATTTGTAACAGAAAAGGCAAACAATCATAAAATAACATACTTTATCATTTATCGTCAACATTCAGCAAATGCACATCTACTTAATTTAAACAAATTTCTGAATATCTAATAAACATTTTGCAGATTTAATCGAATCTACCTGTGAGATCTTGGGAAGTGTGCATTATTAGTAGCCTGCGTAAATGTGTTACTGCGAGTGACAGTCGGTCCGTACGAAGTGTGAATGCGAACAGAAGATCAGCTTCAAAGGAGAAGTGATCGAAAAACTTTAAATGATTTAATTTTATTTTGAAAACGTATATTTTCTCTCAGTTTGGCCTTTCGCCCACACTGAGATGGCGTTTTAAGTCAATGAAACGTATGTTTTGGAAAACGCACCCCAAAGCGGATACATTTAAAAACGCTGTTTTTGCGTTGTAGTGTGGACTGTGAAGCCGGAGGTATTTGAAAACGATAACGTTTAGTCATGTGATCCATATTGTACCAATAGATATTCATATAACGGTATTGTGCCTGTTATGTGCTATTCACTTTTACACTGTTAAAATATGCTCCTTTGCACACTCTTCACATCACAGTCCTGCACATATGACAGAAAATTTGGATTGCCAAAACGCAACGCATCAGTGATGGTGAGATATTTTGCCAAATAAAATCCTGTTTGAAGAACTGTGCAATAGCTTTATTATTTATTTTTCCAACTGTATCATCTTGGTGAGCTTTTATGAGGTTTCACGCATATGCAGTTTTACAAAGGATCTAAAACTATTTGTCCAGATTTGTATTATTTAAAGGTGTGTATGTTATAGCCATTTCATTTTAAGAGATTTTAAAACAGCCCATAAAGCTCTTCAACTCAAACAATGGTGCTGAACATGGCAGATAACCTAGATGTGTCTTAGTTACAGGCTGGCAGAACAAGTGATGTGCTGGAGGCAACCATTAAGGGCAAAGGGTAGCCAACCAGTTCTTATAACAATTAAACATCAGAGTATTAGTTTACTGAAAGGAAAATATGATTGGACAGCTATGTGCGCCACTGAAACAGCAACTGTCATCTCTAGCCTATTCTCAGCTTTACTGAGCAAAGAGGATGAATAATCATTTTAGGCCTGTAGGTCAAATCTAGAGCCTGTGCAGATAAGCCTTTAAGACCAACTAAACAACAAAATGAGGATAAAAAGATAAAAAAAGATATATATATATATATATATATATATATATATATATATATATATATATATATATATATATATATATATATTGTATATACAGCATTTTATTAATTTTTTTTAGTGAACATTAATACATTGTTCTAACATCCCTTCCACTACTTTCAGGTACAGCCAATAAAGAGAGACAGAAGACAACACACAGACCCGTAAACGCAAGAAAACATGCCCGCATGATGTACTGCAGGACAGAGCCAGAAGAAAAGCATTTTTTTAAGAGTACATCAGTCAGAACCTCTTTACAGACTCCTGATTTCTTAGACGTCGCTCCACGGTCTCTCATCTCCAATCGGTCTCTGTGTGTGAACTGTTTCTCTGTCTTGCTGAGCTGCGACAGCAGTCCTTGTTGAGGCTGTTTGTTCTGTTCAGAGCACACAATGGGCATCGAGATGGCACAGATGGCATGGATTATCAGACTAACCCTAATGAAAGCATGCACACACACATCATTTGCAAGAGCATACATGTGTGTGTGTAGGTTTATTAAGATAATATGATAGTAAACAGATACATGAGAAGTGGAACAGGAGGGAAGGATAGAAGAGAATGAGCCTGAATGGGAGCTACATGTCACCAAAGGGGCTGTCAAGGGAACAGTGATGTAAGAGGATTCTGGGAAATGTAGGTCTGTAATGGGAGCCAGTAGTCAGCAACAACCCTGAACTGATGATAACTAATCTAAGCATTTGTAGAGGATCCAAGTGCCCCTATTATGACATTCTAAGGTTCTTCATTTTGTTTTGGAAGTCTCTTGACAACAGGTTTATGTGCATTAAAGTAGAAGTGGGCGAACAACGTTTTTCATATTGTGATTCGACTCTTGGAGACGTCCCATGATCTACATTTTAAGACGAATCGTAGAGATCATGATCTTTAATGCTCTTAATAAACTTATACAGCAATGACTGCCATAGTAGATGCTCTGTGCTGACTGGTCGAAATGTCCACTTCCGTTGAAAGCCTAAACTTAATGAGCAAATAAGTCTAAATTATTCGAAGTGACAGTCGTGAATAAAGTCTACTGCTGGACATTCATTTATTTTAAAAAGAGTAATTAAAAGGCCAATACCATGCAGCCGGTTTTGGTGGCGAGCCAGGTATGTTTTGGTTTAGTTCTGCACCGACCCTGGGTTTTAGGCACCATGAAAGTGGTTTGCTTTTAGCAGTGTTCATCGCCATAGCATACCTTACGCTCCACAGCTGAACCTGGTCCGGGGCAGGTTATGTTCCAGGTAAGAGGTTGCAAACCGAACTTGGACCAATCAGCTGTGAGCAAAGAAACACATGACTGATGCGATAAAAGTCACTCTATCTGTTTCTACTCCAAATTAAGGGTTCGCAACATAGCAAATTATTTTTAAAGACAAAATCTTCTGGCTTTTAGTAATGGTTATTTGGAATAATACATTTGTAGGATTTAGAAATTATTTATGTAATTATACCCTTAAACGATCTCACATGGACAATTATTATTCAATCCAATAATTCTAATTCAATTATTATTACAATCAATTATTATTACGTAATATTTTAAATTAATAAGTATATAAATATGCTTTAGTTTAGCATTAATAAATGATGTTATTTTTTAGGGGAGAAAATCATTACATTTGGACAATCTCATGCTGATAAAAGACACACACACACACACACACATATATATATATATATATATATATATATATATATATATATATATATACACACATACATACATATATACATATACATATATATAATTATATATTTTATTATTATTATTTTACATATATTTCTTATTTGACATGCAATTACCTAGTGAGCAAATAAGATAGGGGGAAAATAATTTTTGATGAAGTTTCACAACATGTGAGCTGCATCTGGATCAAAATAGCAAAAATAAAGTAATCAAAAGCTACAGCATTTGGAACCAAGGTAGCATTTTTGTTTAGCCCTTGATACCCCCTATAATAGGCATTTTTAAAATTGTTGTTCCTTCGTGAGGAATATCTTGTGATCGATGCAATGGATATGGATGGACTCATGGACTAATTTCTAATGGACTCTTTCAATATTTCAATCGGGAGCATCCACAATAGTAACAATGTTCCATTGATCTATGCATGTTCCATAAAGTTACAAGTAAAAATGGGCTTCACGTACAAAAAACTTGGTCAATTTTAGTCAAAGCCCAAAACAATTATATATGCTATATTCTACTCTGTAAGAACTTTCAAATGACATATGACATGACTATCTGAGCAGCATGATGTTTTTGACATAATACATAAATTGTGCATTTTTAAATTATCAGCAAATAACTCAGCAATACTTAGGAGTTAATCAAATTGGATACATGCATTATAAAGTTTGGACTCTAAGCTTTCAAATGACACCTATTTTGTGTTGATCAAGGCAATAGTTTTGAAAAATATTATTTTATTTTTCCGTAGCTACGTGGCACTCACGGGCGGTACACTCCGTTTTAGAGGGATTACTCAGCACTAATTTAAAGTTGATCGAAATGGTTAGACTAAAAAAATATTCTATATAAAGGTAACACTTTACAATAAGGTTCATTAGTTACTACATTAGTTAACATTAACAAAGAATGAACAATACTTCTTCAGCATTTGTTAATCTTTGGTAATGTTAATTTTAACATTTACTAATACTTTATTAAAATCTTGTTAACATTAGTTAATGCACTGTGAACTAACATGAACAACAATGAACAGCTAGATTTGTATTAACTAACGTTAACAAAGAATAACAAATACAGTAACAAATGGTTAGTTCATGTTAGTTAATGCATGAACTAATGTTTAATAAATGAACCTTATTGTAAAGTGTACCTATATAAAATATAATTTTGATGTTACACAGGGATGTAACGATTTTAAACTGGCAACTTTTTACAGTATATTGTACCATAACAATAGCCAATAAACAGCTTTTTGCTTAGCATTTTTACACTAATAAAAACACTAATGTAAAAACGTTTACACTGATGTACAATTGTTTTCCGTAAACTACATATTTGGCTTGGGGTACGATTTTGAAATAGCAACAGTATCTTATACACAGACAAAGACACTGTTCTGACTGAGTAAGTGAAGTTGATTGCATCTCTTCTTTCATTTGAGCTCTCATCCCTTATTCTTTCACTTAAACACTCTTCTCCTCCTTGTCATTGAAGTGGGAAAGATCTTAGAAACACAGTCTGTCATTATGTTGCTCTGGGTGTGGCCTCATCCTGCAGCGTACAGCTGAAATAATCATCCGAGCATGTGTGTGTGTGCTTGTGCATGTATTTACAGTATGCAATCAAACAGATGGTTCTGACTTAAATTTATACCAAGTGTGCACAAATGTTAAATGCACATGTACATGTTGAGTGATGCATTCGTAATTGAGCATTTTCGGCCACACAGCATTCCTCTGTCTGCCCACTCTCACTGTCATGGTGTGTGTGTGTGTGTGTGCGTGTGTGCATGTCTATGTGCTCTTTGAGTTCTGTTGAATAAGCAAACTGTTTCTCTCTGACAGACAGTGGTAACAGACACTGGATGGGAGGAGTATGTGTGTGTGTGTGTTTCTTTCCTCTCATGTCACACATATACAATACATCTGACTTCAGGAGGCATGCATATTATCAAAGCTCACAGTTGAGCAGAAATCTGTAGTAAAGACACAGGCTGCCCTTCAAATTGGGGATATCGTGGGACAAGTACAGCATGGAAGAGGGGGTTTTGGGCTCAGTTTAGCTCCTCCTAAATGGCACAAGGCAGGCCCAGCTCAAAGGAGGAAGATGGTAGTCAATGAGGTGTGAAAGCAGGAGGAGAGGATGAGGTGTATAAAGGCCATTTCCCAGGCCAAGCAGGTAGAGTGGATGATATGGGAGAATGTGGAACAACGCAAGATGGGCTGGCAAGAGAAGTAAGAGAGTAGGATCAGTTTCCTTAACAGATCAACATATGATATTTTCCCATCACCGCAGAACCTAAACCTCTCGGTAGGAAAGGATTCCTCTTGGCCTTTGTGTTCATCACCTGCCACATTAAGGCACATTTTGACAGGATGTAAGGTTGCTCTTAGCCAAGGTTGGTTTACTTGGCACCATGACCAAGTACTGTGATGTTTGGCTTTAGCATTGGAAGGCAAGCGAGCGTAACATGACCAATAAGTTGGCACCTGTTCTAGCAAAACATTACACGCAGAAGACAATATTCCTCCGCCCAGGCCAGCAACCACCAAGAAAAGGTGATAAAACCAATTATCACCCAGGACAACTGGAAGCTGCTAGGGACTGGAAGATGCTGGCTGATCTTGATCAATGGCTCATTTTTCCACCTGAGATTGCCACCACTAACCAACGACCAGATATTGTTTTGTGGTCTGGATCAGCACGCATTGTTCAACTGAGTTTACAGTGCCATGGGAAGAAGCGTTAGATGAGGCACACAGTATATAAAGAAAACCATCCAACACAACCCTTTCAGCATACTTTTCTTAAATTATGCCAAGTATTAGTAAGAAATACTAATACTTGTAGAAATTATTTAAGATATTCTTTAGTCACTTCCTTTAGATAGCATTGCCAGGGAAGGTTTTCCACATATTCAAAAGACTTTTGTCAATTATATGAGCATTGTATAGCAAGGCCATAAAAATATTCAAAGATTAACTCAAAGAGCAAGAGAACTATCCAATAATAAAATATATACTACACACATATCACCTTCATCAGTACACACACACACTTTGACCCTCTTTCTGGTGTGGAGGTGGAGCTCTGATAAAGCGAGTGTCTCAGACTGTATGTAGGGCAGAAGAATCTGGGTAATAGCACAGTCTCAAGGACACAAGCAGCTGGTGTCTGTACATACTACCTTATATTAAATTGAACAGGTCACCATTTACCAGGCACATACCATGGACAGCAAGGATACATTCATTTGATAAAAGGTGACAGTTAAGATATTCATAATGTTACAAAAGATTATCATTTAAAAATATATATACTATTGTTTTGAACTTCCTATTCATCAAATAATTAGGGGGAAAAGTGCATTACAGATTCCACAAAAAAATATTAAGCAGCACAACTGTTTTAACAGTTTGACAATAATAAGAACTGTTTCTTGAGCAGCAAATCAGCGTATAAGAATGATTTCTAAAGGACTGTGTGACACGGAAGACTGGAGTAACGCATGCTAAAAAATGTACTACATTTTTAAATATATTTAAATAGAAAAACATTACCATAAATTGTAAGAACATTTTAAAATATTACTGTTTTTAGTGTAATTTGATCATATAAATGCAGCCCAAGTGGGCTTAAGAGATGTTACCAACCCAAACTTTTGAGCAAGGTGTATGTAAAGGTAGTAGCCGGAGGTTTATAACTGTCCTAAATAAAAGGAGCAGTGTAATAAAAGGAAAAACAAAAGTCAGAGTGTGATACTGAACCATGTTGATGATGGTGTTCTGATGATGATATGTTCTTCTCTCTAACCTTGGTCCGATGCCCCGATTTAATTTGTATATCTTTCTAACTGTATACCAGCATAACACAGGTTTATTCTGTAAGACAGAGGCAGGATGTTGTCTCCTCCCTGGCTCATTGTATGACAACATGTGCAGAAAAGGCCATTTCCTCCTGAAGAAATATGGGAAACACACACACATTTACACACCCCTTCCCTAAGACATGAATACCTGTTTGGGTACTGCCTGCAAAGAAATTTCACAATACTTAAAAGTGGGGGGTGATTTGATTGCGATTTCACTTTTTTCATTTTAAATCGTGTGTAATGTTGCTGTTGGTGCATGAACAGGATCTGCAAAGTTGCTGAAAGTTCAATGTAAGCAGAGATATCGTCTTTTAAAAATCAGGAAGTTTAATGCCTGCAAAAACGACTCCAATTGGGACTACAACGGGTTTTAAACCTCACTAACCCATACATTTACATCAACCCTCTCTCCGGAAAATGCAAAAAAGGGCATGGCCATATTTCTGGCGGCTCATCAAGTGTGTTATGTTCATCGAGCTGTCAGGTCTGACGCTGTACTTCGTCAACAATGGAAATAATTTATGTTTGATTATGTTCCTGAAAATGACGATCGTAATTTAGCACTTTACGAAAGACAACTTCCAGAATCTCCACGAATTCAACGCCGGATTCAACAAAAATCTGATACTAAAACATGAAGCAGTTCCAACTTTAAAACCAGAGGCAGCAGTTGTTGGGCCACAACCTGTAAGTAGGCTAACACTTAATCATTTTAAAATTTCAGACATAGCCTTGTGTTTTAGTTTTATAAAATGCCAGCGCTGGCTTTATAGCCACTATAGGCTACAGGCTAGTTGTGCTATTTTGTGTCTACGACAAACGCGTACAAACATTTTGGACCTGAATTTGTATATGTACCAATGTTGTAATGTATTTTTCATGTATATGACGTTATTTTTCGATTTTGATCAAGAACGTCAATCAATGCCAAGACTGTTTGTGTATATAGTAGCCAGTCAGTTCGATGCTATTGTGTAAAACAAACGTGTATAAAGTTACAAAAATATAGGCAAATTACCATTCAGAAAAGTTTTGTAAGAGCCGTGTGTGGTGAGGTTCTGCTTGCCTCTCTTCATCGCCGCTTTCTGGGTCTAATTCTGCCTCACACTGATACTGCAGTATCGACACCATTATGTACATTTGACATGAACAACACATTCAACTTGGCCCCTGAAGGTAATAGGCGTGAACCTTTCGGACAACATGCACTACAGTTTAGCCAATCACAACACACCGGCCCAAACTAACCAATCTGAGCCCACTGCCTGTTTCTGAGGGAGTGGTTTCATAGTCTAGGTTTTAACATAAATTCAGATATCAATGTAATTTAAACAAATAATAATCGATTTTCAAATATTGCCATTATTTTTGCTATAATTTCATGTCATTTTTATTTTTTAAACAATAGAGTCCTGGTGTCCACTACAGAGGTCATAATATAAACTGTCCCTCTATGTCACCTAGCAGCAGCAGCAGCGCCGCGTCAGACACGTTTCTGGTGTGCAAAGTAAGGAACACAGAAAACGCGATGTAGCCGCCACACAGCTAACACGCAACAGAAACGCCACGCTCATGCCACGCAGCCAGTGTGTCTCCGGCCTAATAAGCATTTGTAATCTGAATTTATGAACAATAGAAGTCTATGGTAGGTAGGGTTGGGTATCGAGAATCGAGTATCGATTGGAAACGGGACTAACTTTTTGTTTTTCCCGGAATCGTTCAAAAGTTAAAATTTTGATTCCTAGTTTCGATATTCACAGTTGGTCGACCGGAAGAAGAAACCGCTGAACAACACCAACGAAGAAGCGTCTACCGGAGAGTGTTGGCATAACCGTGCGAGTTGAACATGAGTAGCTTACGTCGGCAGTCCAAAATGTGGCTTCACTTTTCTAAAAATAACGAAATCTCAGCAAAAGCAACATTTGTGACGAAAGGAGTATTTCCTTCAGAAAGGAGTAAAAGAATCGGAATCGAGAATCGTTAGGAACCGGAATCGAAAACAAGGAATCGGAATCGTTCAAATTCAAACGATACCCAACCCTAATGGTAGGAAAACACATTCAATATTTCTCATTTCTGTCATTCTCTTCTTTCTGACAACAACTGTTCTTTCCAACAGCTGGTTTAAGGACCGTCACACAGCATCTGATTTTACAGCAATGAAATTTATTCACAACCATCATGCAATGCTGTGACACTCTTACAAAACTACAGAAAATGGTGTAGGTTGGAAAGCCATACTATAAGGCTATGAAGCAAAAACCCTTCAGGACACAGATGCCCCCATTAAGTCTCACACACACACACACACCAAGTTTTTTTTTTTTTTGTTTTTTTTTTTGAAATCCTCATTAACAGTCCCAAATAGTGTCAGAACAGTAATGATTTAGATTAGAATACTTTATAAGGTTACATTTCTTTATGTTTGTAAATGCATCATTTAACACAACGCAAAATGAACCACAATTTTTACAGCATTTTTCTAGGTTAATATTAAATATTCATCATTCATGCTTAATCATGAAACATTAATGTTAATTTACACAACTTGAAATCTTAACCACAATAACCAAGATTAATAAATGTTTTAAATATTGTTCTTTGTTAGTTCATACTTGCTCCATTAACTAATGTTAACACACTAAACTTCACTGAAAAACAGTGGCTCTCAACATTTTTAATTCGAGGGCCCTCATGCCATATTGGTAAGATATTTTCACAAGTATTTCTAAATTAATGACCACGCTTGTTTTCAAACATCACTTATTTTCTCTGTGACTCATTTATATCTGTTAGGTGTTGCATGCAAGTCTCTGAGACTCTGACACCAGAAAATAGAGAAGAGTCGACCCTTTGTGGCATGCATGCATGTTTGCCTATCTTCATTTCAGGCTCTATCAGTGAGTGTATGCGTTTGAGTTTTGTAACGTGACAGGTTGTTGCCATGGTGCATTGGCAAACACTCTGAAAGGTGTTGATGTAATGCATCTTTAATGCATAATGTTTATCCAAAGTGTTGTTGCCCAGAGATAAGACACACTACAATATTTGGGGGTTGGACAAGCCTATTTGTGTGTACAGTTGTGTGGGTTTTATCTCAGAATACACCTACCAAATATTAACATACATGAACCACAGAGAAAGACATTAGGATGTGAGATTATCACCTAAAATGTTTTTCGGAGACTCCTCTCTATACTCTCTATCCTATTAGCAGTTGTCACGCTAAAATTAAACCCTGACCATCCACAACAAAATACAGGACTCAGAGAGCTCGTCAAAGAGAGGATTTGTGCATGCATGCCCACATTTATAAAAATGCTATCATGTGGAAGAGGCTTTGTGTTGTGTGTATGCATGTCGTATAAGTTTGTGTTTCTGTGTATGTGTGTGTCACAAAAATGTGTAAATTCTGTAACAAGGTTAGTATGCATGTGTGTGAGCTCATGTGCAATGTAATTGTGTGGGCTGAAAGCAGAAAGAAGTAGGCGGTGAGAGAGAGAGAGCACGATAGAGAAAAGAAAGAGGTGGGGGTGGCTTCATCATAACATCATCTCTCACTTCTTCAGGATAGATGATCACAGGTAACATGTAGTGCATGTAGGTGTTTGCATGTGAAGAGGAGTGTGTGGATCACACGCCACCTCACATGCTGCGAAAAACAGACCAAACTGCAACACGTTGTGAGTGGGCCTGTGCTGCCTTTCTAAACTACAGTGCATTCTGTTAGAGAACACAGAATGGATCTGTTAACTTCTTCTGATGCATGTGATCTGTGCCTTGCTATCAGTGGGACTGAACAATGAGATCCCACTACAAGGTTCATTGACTTAGTCACACTTTTGGGCATTACGTTTAGCAAATGGACAACCAATCGCATACATATTTGCGTGCTTTGTATGATCACAGAAACACCGCACATTGTACATAAGCACAGTAAGTTCAGCGATTGAGGGAAAAAGTCAAATGCTGACAGAAAACACAACAATTTGAGTAAAGAAGAGACCGTTTATGGAGTCAATATAATGCCAAATGTTTGCCAAACATTATGACAGCTGTAAAAAAATAAAATAAAATGAAAAAAGAAACACAATAAATGTCTTTACTGTCACTTTTGATCACTTGCTGAGTAGGGGTGTAACGGTATTTGTTTTCGTATTGAACCGTTTCGGTTCGAGGCTTCCGGTTCGGTACGCATACAAACCGAACGATTGCTTGGACCATTTTTCCTGCCGCAAAATTCGTGTTAGTGCGGCCAACACAACATTGCGCAACATCAAATGGCAAGCGGAATGAAAGCAGTACGAAACTGCGCTACTCATTATGTGCTTCTCATGGATCGTTTATCAGTTCGGACCAGCAACATTTGTGCAGCGCGAGCTGATCTCGATCAAGCAGCACTGTTACCACACCGCGCTAAGAGATCCAGTAAAGAAAACATTTGAATTCGCCACTGAGGTAATAACATTGCAGCGAGATCTAGTGAGATGCATTCACATTTCTCCGTTATTAACCGTAGATCTCTATTAGATCAAACAGCGCTGTCGTGGAAACCAGGAGAAACATTGTGCCGTGAATGAACTAGTAATACTTTACGTCCACAGACCAGCAACATTCACCATGGATTTAATATAGTAACACTAACTGGAACTAGTTTGGCTGGAATGGTGAAATGCTTTCAAGTACTTCACACATCATTTTCCAGCACTTCAAAATTCAAATATTATATAAATAAATATATATTTAAGTGTTATTAATGTGATGATCAAAACATTATTTGTTCATCCTTCAAAGATGACCCCCATTTATAAACCTGAAAGTTTCAAGATCTAGGAAAACTCACACTTATTTGAAAATATTTTTCTTTAAACAAATAGGAAATTTCTTTGGCATTTCTTTCTTTTTGCTGTATCGAAATCGTACAGAACCGTGACTTTAAAACCGAGGTATGTACCGAACCGTGATTTTTTGTGTACCATTACACCCCTATTGCTGAGTAATATAATTTCTTTAAAAACAAATCTTACTAATCCCAAAACTTTTAATTAGGGGTGTAACGATACACAAAACTGACGGTTCGGATTTTCCCACGGTTTTGACGGCTCGGTTTCGATTCGTGTTAGAATTTAGAAAGCTAAAATGGCTTTTTTTTAAACAGTGGTTTAATGAAAAAAAAGGTCTTTGTCTTTAAATTAATTCAGTTACAATTAAACATTTCACAAGGATTAAAAAAAAATCTGCTAATGCTGTGAACTATATTAAAGGCTGCACATTACAATAACATTAAATGTTGTAGCCTAGACTTTTAACCTAAATTCAGATGCCATTTATTTTTTAGATATAATAATCAACACATTGTATGAAAACATGTAAACTGAACATAAGGCAGTTTTTACATTAACTTGTGTTTTTACTCTAATCATTTATACAGTTGTCATTTTCATGAAAGATATTTTAAACATAAATTAAATAAAGATATCATTAACAGGTTAAGTAAAATATAATATACAGGCTAACATAGTGCATTTATTTAGTGCAAAGGTTCATTTATAGGAAGTTGTGGACACTGAATCACTTGCCTGCTGAGGTAAATATAATGCTAGTGACAAGCTAAAGCTTTGCTGTTTTATTGACGTCTTTCCGTGGCTGAAACACTGATTAAGCGATTACACGAGTTATGATGGCTTTCAGTAAGTACACTAATATCTTTCAACATACCTTCAGCTGTCTTTTCTGTAACTGAGGAAGAGATGATCGCGTTTACTCGCGCAACGCGCTGCCGCTTGAAATGAGGAGCCTAGTAAACGATCTGTCACGTCACATCAAAGAGCGCCAAAACGCCATTTATTGTTTGAATTTCGTGATCGAATCTGAAAGATTACACATTGCTTATTATCGAAAGTAACAAAACACAGAGCTTGTTATTTGGTGTTAATGGTGGTTAGGCTACATAACTGAATTCATTGTGTACTGTTTACATAAGACATGAGGTCCATTGAGCCGGGCTGGGCGGGGCCGGGGTAGCAGGGGGCGGGGCGGGGCGTGTTCGGTACGCAATTACAGTACTTCGACGATTCGAATTCGTGAGTTCAGTATCGCTGTTTTGGATTCGGTTCCAAAATGGTTACACCCCTACTTTTAATGCTACAAATGTAGGTCTCAACAACTTAATGAACAGTATTAAAAATAAATATATACAATTACACACACTTCTGTGCATTTAAAACAGGTACTGAACTGTGTGCTTTCACTTTCAGTTGGGTTGGAACTTGGAATTTACAGAAAACTCCTTGAAATGATGACTCCAATCACAACAAAAAACAGGCATCTTCTTCCCTAAAACCAGAGCTCAAAGCCACAAAAAAACCATTAAAAAATTACACATGTGGTTTTATTCACAGTGGAAAATACCCAAACCCACCCGTGGAACTCTGTGAGGCTTTCTTCATGTCAAATTGTGAGGGAGAGAGTGTGTATGGCAACATGTCCCAGCTTGAAATATCTTGAATCAGTAAAAAACAAAAAACACGCGTAACTTCTGAGGAATCCAGAGCTACGGGGAGAAATGGGAGCTGAAATCATCTGTGGCACAGTCAGGCAAAAATCTTGAGGGCCTTTGAAACATATATGAAATATCTATAAGGATGCAGAGTGACAGTAAATAATAGTTGTGCTAACTTCACCGTTACTAATGGTAAGGAAGGATGACTTTATCTTTGTGAGCTGTGACACCATAAACAGCTCAAATGAGTCGCGGTTTAGTCACTTAGTAACACTTCTTACATTCCAAATATCAGAATGGACTGAACATATAATTTATTTCCTGAATTAAAGTACTTCAGAAGAGCTTCCAAGAATGTTAGGAATTTGCCATTTCCACGGTCTGCCCTTTCCTGTTTCCTATTTTAGCTGCTCTCCTGCCTCCGAGCTGAGGGGAGTGCAGAGGAATTCATGGGGAACGGAAGCAGACCTCCAGCTCAGTGAACATTCCCAACTGTCATCTTGGCTTTTCCCTCTGCCGTTCATGACTGCTGACCAAATCTTTCCAGTAAATGAACTGTTCTCCATACATTGAACAGTTTATTTTGAAGCACTCAATTCATTGGTTGGACTGAGTACGAGTCATTGGCTGCATCTGAAATTGCATACTCTCTTGAGTAGGTAATAAGTATTTAGTTCAAGACTGCTAAATATTCTATATAGTATGAATGCAATCTGGATATACTACTGTAAATTTGCCATGTTGTCATTATCATGTGACCAGCATCAGTTGCATCGCTTCACTGTCATTCACAAATCCTCTCCCGTGGCCTCACGGGAACAAGTAGGTCATTTGGGTACTTTTTGCCTCTTTTATGAGTACTGTAAATTTGGATATAGCCTACTACTTTAGTCACATACTATAGCCTATAGTAGGAAAGTATGAGATTTCAGATGCAGCAACTGTGTTAATGAGACTCAAAGCGGTTCTGGCAATTAATCTGGTAAGGTCCTTATTGAAACTGACCATCTAAATAATAATTTCTATGACCAGATAAAAAAATCATGCCCAGTAGTAAATAAATAAAGATACGTTTTTGTCATTTGGGGGGAAACGCTATGATGACGCTTAAAGTCACAATGAAACGTGATAGATTATTTCTTCCGTATTGTGATATAGCCTACATGCAAGTGTAATGGACATGTTGGGTGGATTGTAAAATGTGTTGCATTTAAAAATGGGAGATTTGATTGGATCATTGACTCCTTGTCATTTACTATTGCTGGGATCTCACGCTAGTAAACACGTTAACAGAGAATTGGGAGGGAGGCCCATGAATAATAAAAATAATAATGTTGTGCACAGAGAAATATATTTTACTAAATACTGCAACAATAGATTTTGATGTGGTGACTAACAATTTGGTTAAGTGAAAGATTCACCACACAAAAAAAACAAAAACAAAGTGATGTACCATACAGAAATACCTGAGAGGATCATTTTGCTTAAGAGATTCAAAAGATTCGATTCAATGAGATCACTACGTCATACGCCTCGCAAAGATGCATAACTAAAGTAAGTAGATCATAACAAGTAGTAGACATTAAAGCATCAAATCAAAGCATTTTTTTTAAATTCAGGACATTTTTATAGGAAGTTCAAGTGTCTCCTCACGAGTGTGTCCTCAATGACAACTTCAATAGGTTGAAAGTTGATTATTTACGCTATACAATAGTAAACAAAAGAGTATAATCCCTGTAGATCCAATGACCATCAGCCTTCAGAGTTCTGTTTTCAAAACATAACCCACAAATGCAGTCATTTTGGCATTGTTGTGTACCGGTAGGCTACTTATATCTCCAAACATGGAAATTTAGTCATTAGGGGATTCCCATAAGTGGACAAGCTGGCCATAGTAGGAAGTATAATATGGTCAGTCCCGCGCGACAATAACAACATCCTCTACTTTCATCCCACACATCCTCAAAGCTATTTTCTGAGCGTTTGTAATGCATCTGGTCTGGACATAACTGAAGTGGCCCGCATATTATCCCGGCCCAGGACTGTCCTGTCCGCAACAACATAGGCTACTCTGCATTCTTTATGCATGCTGATGGACCGTTTCATGCTTTGTGTTAGGTAAAATATGTATAATTAAAGTTTCTAAAAGCCAACAACACATGTGTCAAAATCCGACAAGACATTTTGAGCAACATTCCTGTTTGAAACTAACGTTATATTCTCTAGGCTAGACTAGAGCATCTGACTGAGCTGGCGCGCGCACAGCGTGCTAAACACAAATAAAGCATCACTTTACCTGCTTCAACCGTATCCGTTAGGTCGTAATTTGTTGCTGTCCGAGGGAATTCTTTCAGTTTTCTTGAGCTGAGGTTCATAAATCCAGAGTTCGCCGCATCCTCCAGAGCTCTCTCCAAGCCTCGGCTGAGAGGCAGGTTCGTGTTGGAGCCCTGTCCGCTCAGGTTCGTCTGTAATGCGGCAGAAGTCAGGTGGGAATGAGGACGGGGCTCCGGTCCCAGCGTCGCCATAATCGCCCCGTCGGGGAAAAAAGCTCGTCCAAAGGCTCTACGATCGCTATATCCTAAAGAAAATGTGCTGGTCTCAACATGCACTGGGTGAATTTCCTCCTAGTGCGTTGTGCCTGTGCGCAAAACGCGTCTGCGCAGTTTGTTTATGGAACTGAGCTCGTGCCAATAACGTGTTTACTGGCCATTACTATAGCGCCATCTGCTGTACGTTCACAAATAGCGATGTTACTCGTAGGCTACTTAGCTAGATGGAGATTCTTATCAAAACATTTTAAATACTATGAAATATTATTAAATACTCAATAAATGCATGCTCTCTATTTACCCTCAGATTAAGCTAGGCCTATATATTTTCTAAATAGGCTAAGTAAGTCAGTAATTAGTGCACAGTAAAATGAGAGTGTTATATTAAAGTATGCACTGTTATATTGTAATATTATGCATTATATATTATATACACACTATATCAATCATTATCAATCATATTTAGATGCTTCAGATTACAAAATATAAATACTGTATAGTCATAAATGTTAGGCTACTTAAAAAAATAAATAGGTTAACATTTTGACGAGTAGATTTAAGAAGAACATTTTGAAAGTGTTTGTACAAGTGAGTCTGTATAATTAACTCCAACTATATTTAGTTTATTATAACCTAGTGTTTATGATTTGACAAAATGTAAGTTTAATGTGAAAAAATATACAATTATGCCTGACTTCATGCAAGTGTGCTAAGGTTTATGACTGACTTTACAAGAACACATATAAAGGAAATTTTAGGTAACACTTTATTGTAGTGTCCTTGTTGCACATCTTACATGTACACTATAGTAATAACTATACATTATGCATGATTACATGCTAACCCTAAACCAAACCTAATCCTAACCCTAACCCTAAAGTACTTAGTTAATACTACTCAGTACTTAAATATATAATTGCACTGTAAAATAAAGTGTAACCAAATCTATTTATATTTAAAACAAGCAAAACATTGGACACAAAACATATTACATTTAAACAATCAAATTATACTTTTTTCCTTATTAGATTAGTCATCTAATCAAGCTGTTCTGCTTCTCTAAGGAAATTAGAGAACTGGCTTATAATGTATTTGAGGAAGTGAGACTGCGTGAGGCGAATCAGATCATATCATAAACGAAAGGAAACAAATTTGCTCCTATTTTCACGAACAAAATATGGTGAGTTTTACTGGATTTTATCTCTTTGCTAGATCACATATCACATAGGACTGTTTACTCTAAGCTGTCGGTCAGAATTATTGAGAAACATGCTTGCTCCAATATAACAAACTGGTGCAGTTTTGACTGTTCAGCCGAAATTTGAAATGACTGTAATTTACCAACATTCGTATCATTCCAAACCTGTATGACTTTCTTTCTTCTGAAGAAAAAGGAGATATTTTATATAATATATATACAGTGTCATGTCCTCTCTTCCTCCAGGCAAATGCTGGTAGCAGCAGTAGCAGTACCATCAGAGAGCTGCATTTTGTTAACTGGTTAGTAAATTCTGATTTAAATGATAATCCCTCTGACAACACTGATGAGGATGATATCGATGAAAGTGGACTGAAGATGTGCAATGAATGGGATTCAGACCTGCACGTCCCTGAGGAACAGTACCATCTACCCCGGAGCAGCCCTGTCATATCCCGCAAGAGATACAACACAGAGACAGAAAATACGTCTGATCTGTCTTTGACACCTCCAATATGGGAACTATCCATCTCTCCAATGATGAAATCAAACGATTCAAGTGCACATAGATTCAGTTCGTGTTGAGAAAAAGAGAGACCTTGATCACAATGATTCACCCAAGGACTCTTCAGGACAGACACAGTTCCTCGCAGGTAATCATGACCAGAGGAATTTCACATGTCTCTCAGGACACTCAGCTTCACAGCCAGTCTTTAGTGTCTGGACGGGTACATGAGGGTTTCCAGTCAAAGACTAAAAGAGCCTGCTCTGACATCCCACTAGCATCTAGACAGAGGGGTTCAGACCAAGCTAAGAAATGTGGATCATGTGTTGATGTACAAGCCACTGAAGACATCTACAGTTTGGACAAGGTTGGTATGCTGTAAAAATGATTTAGGGGCATGGGGGATGGGCCAATATAATTGGAACTGTGCCCCCTTTTAACAAGATAGCTTACCCTATCTCACGACCAAATTGTATGAATTTGACGAATGATCAAAAAATGGCTAATTCGTACTAATTCGTATGACCTCACTCGTACGAATTTGTACGATTTTGTCTAAACCCACGTGATGGGTAGGTTTAGGCACGGGTAAGGGGTAGGTCATTCATGCGAATTCATATAAATTGGGCAATTCGTAAATATGTACGATTTAGCAAAATCGTACTAATTTGTATGAGTGAGGTCGTATGAATTGTTACAAATTAGCCTATATGAATTTTATAATTATAAACAATTTTATAATTACAATTTTATTAGAATTTTATAAATATATAAAAAAATAATGAATATGAATTTTGCATATTAGGTCAACAATACTGCATTTTTGCAAGCCATTTTTAATTTACTTTAAAAAAATGTGTTCATAATTCGTAATCACAACATTTTTTCTTTTGTCTAAATCAACTCAAATAATTTATGTTGTTCAGATAACATAATATTTTGAGTTCCTGATGATTAAATCAATCTCCTTCATTGTATTAACTCAGTTTTTCCATTTCAATGTTCTTAAAATTTTAAGGCAACCAGGTTACTTAATTTTTTAAGTTAAACCAACAATATTTTTTTACAGTGTAGTATTCCTTAATGATTACAAAGTTTATTGGTAAAATAATACTTAAAGTCATTCAAAAACCTTCTGGGCATTTGCATATTTAGAGCCTATAAAGTATGTATTGTTGTTTGTCTGCAGGAAAATGCTCATTTTGTAGTTGTGGATATGTTGCTGGAAGTTCTGGAGGCTGCGAAATGGGTTGTGTGTCTGCAGCAGTTAAAAAACACACATCCACATCAAGACAGATGTGAAACACACAATACTTCAAAAACAGACTCAATCTCTTCCTTTGACAGCGGGTTTGAGGGTAAGATCAAATTGTGTTGCGACAAAATCCTGTGTCATCCGCATGTGATGTGGTCCTGACAAATATCAGATAATGCTGACCTGGTCTCTTTAAAACAGCTGGTCATGCAGGCTGTATTTTGCTGAAATAAGCATTGACTTCACCACAATTATAAGTACATTTTACTATTAATGAAAGCATTAGGTGTCATTTAACTAACAATTAAAAATATTTTCTTAGCATTTATCAATGTAGTGCCATACTGTTTTATAGTTAAATAATGATAACTGGTGCTATAGTCTCGCGTAACACTCTCACGCGTTTTTACCAAAAAAAACCCTGGTCTTGTGTAACTTTCAGAACACTCCATTTTAGCAGGTCAGTAAAAGTATTTACTGTATGCTGTTGCCCTGTTTGGCTGATTATTTTTCTTAGCGAAAGCTTTAAGATAATACAAAGGTAAAATTATTAAATAATTTAAACTCAGATCAATATTTCATGTCATGTAAGAAGTAGGATAATGCACAATCAGCCGATCATTATCACAAAACTCAGTTTTAAAAAAAGAATTAGTATACGAAGAAAAGAACATCAATCAAGATGAATAAATGCTGTGCAAACATCATTTTGTGTTATTTAATTGTAGTTATTACATAATGTTGAAGTATAAACCCCTATTGTAAACCGCTAGGCTAGCCAGTTACAAAGAAATTGTTTCTATATAATCATAATGCAAATAATGCAAAAGCATAACACATGTAGATTGTTTAAAAGTTTTAAAAGAAAAATAATTCCTATTCTGAAGCAAATATAAAGAATAATATTGCCTATTTGTTTCTCTGTCAGATGACAGCACCTCCCAACTGTCTTCAAACAGACACTCCCTGGCTTCATTTCAGAGGTAGCCTATGCACTGAATGCACAAGTTCATGTAATCATTTTTTATGTTTTTTATGCACATGTCCCAGACAGAATTGTTTTATTCCCAGTTGTTTTCAGAGCTACAGAATGCAGTGGTCTGCTGAAGATTTAGCCCACAATTTGGTGTCAGAGTTCAGGAAGCAGTGGTTCCCATCTGAGCAACTGCAAAACCCTGTCAACCTCAACTCTGCTCTGCAGGAAGTGAGAATGGTTATGCATAAACAACACACATTCATGCACTGAGTGAGAACACACAGGTGCAGCCACACACACACACACCTCTCTTTCTCTGCCACATACTGTAGTGTACACACATATAACGTTTTGAGGACATCATTTATTCACCAGAAGTAATTGATCAATTCTAACTGTTTTTTTTTTTTTTTTCTGCAGGTCGCTTTGGTAGAGGACAGGATCAGTCTAACTGAAGAGATCATGCAGAAGACCAGAATGAGAGGAACATTAACCTGGGCTCCACCCAGATTTCAAATCATCTTATGTGTCCAGCCAACACACAGGTGAGCAAGACCACCATAGATATTAACAGAGTTTACTTTATACATTCATAAGTGCTACTTTAAAATAGTAAATAAAAAAAAATAAAAAATCGGCCATCATTTACTCATCCTCAGGTTGTTCCAAACCTGTATGAATTTCTATTGTGCTAAACACAAAAGAAGATATTTGGAAGAATATGAGTATTCAAACAGTTGATGGGCCCCATTGACTTGAATACTATGGAAGTATGGGGCCAATCAACTGTTTGGTTACTATGATTCTTCAAAATATCGTCTTTGTGTTAAGCAGAAAAAAAGAAATACATACAGCTTTGGAACAACTTGAAGGTAAGTAAATGATTTTTGAATGAACTATTCCTTTAACTGCAACAAATATTTTGTAGTAAGACTCAAGTACATCTTTATGTAGTTTCTACTTCTATTGTCTTCAAAGTATGATAGCATTTATGGTAAACTATTTTATGTCATTTCTATTGAAACTTCATTGTCATGGATTTAAATATATTTGTAATTAAGGAAATAAAATACTGTAAATGTAATACTGAATAACACACATACAGTTAAATGTGATTTAGTTATATAAATTATTACAAAGTACACTTATTTAAAAGTGTGAAACAGTCATGAAAGTGTACTTTATTTTAGTAAGTGGTCTTTCACTATTATTATATTATATGCAACCTAATAAAAATACGCTTTTAAGATTTAAAGTAGACTACAAGTGCACATATAGAAGTAAGCACATTTCTTTTTCACAAGGGTGTTCATATAAATATGTTTTCAGACGCAGTGATGTCATCACTTCACAGTTCTTTCTGTGTGCAGGTTGTGGTACTGAAGTCGAGCCCAGTGAGTAATGAAGCTGCTCTTAATATGATTCATGTGATCCAAAACGTTTAGTCCTGTGACGTTAAACCTTGAAAATTTCTCCTTCCCAAGGGTATATAAAGAAATTGCGATATTGTGACTACCTGGGAAGATACTTTTGTGATGGCTGCCATGGTGGTTTGGAATCAGTGATTCCAGCTCGGGTTCTGAATAACTGGGATTTTACACGGTATCCTGTCTGCAATTTTTCCAGACAGATACTGGACTCTATATGGCAGCAACCGCTTTTCAAACTTACAAGTGTGGCCAAAAACCTGTACAGCCAGGCCAAAGAGCTACAGCGTTTCAGAGTGAGTGTTTCTGTTTTTGTAGAGTATACAGTATGTATGTGTTTTGCTGGGGTGATATCAGGTAAATCAGGTTGCATGGACTGTTATCTCATGATAATATTAATTATGTTCTCTCATTTACTTTAGGAACTACAGGAGCAACTAATATTCATCAAAAAGCTTCTGAGTACATGCAGACTATCAGCTGGGTGATTTGTCTCTTCTCTAGCACTCTTGTTTCCAGCCAATTTCAGTATAGAGAATACTTGGCAGGGCCATAAACAAGCAGGATATCATGTTTCTTTCAGAAAGCTGGGTAGTGAGTAGGTTTTTCTTTGTTGACACCTGTTTTTCTAACCAGCGTCCTAAATGAGTTTGAACAACTTCCTGCTCACCTGATGCAGGAACTCCACGTCTTTTCAATGGATGAACTCATCAGGGTGAAAAAGGGTCAGCTCTGTACCATTGCAAAAGCCTTGCTGCAGTCTGCAGTTGCTCACATAGACTTTTGTGAGGTTTGTCCAGCTATTATTTAGACGCCTACAAAGTCAATTTATGTAAATGTGTTCGCGTGATTATGATCACAGTCGTGGTCTGTTTATATATAAACATTGTATCTGTGGAACATTGTGTAGATCATTACACACTTACAGTACTGTTATGTACTATTTTTTGTATAAATCTCAACTGTCACCATCTCTCTTAAAATCTTCAGCTATGTCAGGCCAAAGGTTTTATCTGTGAGTTCTGTCATGGGAAAGAAGTGCTTTTCCCTTTTCAGAGAGACATCTGCACACGCTGCCAAGGTCAGACATCAACATACTAAATGCATTTCCAACACTCTGTTTTCAAAATAACTCAAAACAATGTTTCTGTTCAAGTTTGATTAATATGCTTTAGCAGTCAGTGTAAGAAGAGAACTCATTAGCTATACAAGCTGTGTAAGGCCATTCCTGTATTTCATGAAATGACAGTTGCCTTGTACCTTGGATTTCTTTTTAGATTGCAGAGCCTGTTTCCACATCTCATGTGTCCGTGATGAATCGTGTCCCAAATGTGCCAGACTCCAGAAACGGAAGAAAATCCAGGAAGAGATCGGTTTATGAAATCTACATGTCCCTTGATGCATTTTAAAACTGCATGCAAAAATGTTCCTGTCTTCAGACTTCTTGAACTGTTCAAAATGACTACTTGAAAGACTACTGACATAGTTGTGTAAATAACATATAAATGGCTTTTTAATATATGTGCTGTTGATGTTTTACATAGTATTTACATTAACAAGCATTACACAAGACCACCTCTGTTATGTTCATATTTCTTTATGGTTACACAGAATCAGGATTAAATTAGGCTATGTGTCAGAAAATGTGATCACTTGCATTTAAAAACTCCCCGTTGAAATTTGGACATTCAAATGAATCTGTGCACAGTTTATTTTTCTTCCCTGACATTCAAACAGTTAACAAAACACCCCTTGAGTTGATTATTTAGTCAAATTTCAATATACAATTGGGTGTGCATTCTGTGGTGAAAAAAAATAAAAAAAAAATAAAATATATATATATATATATATATATATATATATATATATATATATATATATATATATATATATATATATATATATATGTTTTTAAATAAAATTGCAGACTTGAAAATTCTGATTTGACACTTTTGTCTCATGGGCAAACAAGCACACTAACTTTTTATAAAGCTTTAATGGGGGCAAATTAATTGCCAACATTACAACTCAACTGTAGCTTTTTCATTTTTTGAAAGACATATTATAGATATATATAGATAGATAGATAGATAGATAGATAGATAGATAGATAGATAGATAGATAGATAGATAGATAGATAGATAGATAGATAGATAGATAGATAGATAGATAGATAGATAGATAGATATATGATATGATATGATATATTATATATATATATATATATATATATATATATATATATATATATATATATATATATATATATATATATATATATATATATATATATATATATATATATATATATATATATATATATATATATATATATATATATATATATATATATATATATATATATATATATATATAATATGTAAATATTTAAATGGTTTAGGTTTATTTAAGCCATTGTTAGTTTTTAATTTCATTAAGGATAATATTAATTAAATTACTATTTTTCAGTTTAATATATGTTTAATATTTAAAGTCTGGATAAAGGGTAAAACAATAATCTATAGACATTTATTGAGACAAACATCCTATTATTTTCTTTAAATGAGATAGAAAAGTACTGTCAGAAGTGGGATTCGAACCCACGCCTCCATTCGGAGACCAGAAATCCCGCTTCACAGGAAGGACTGAACCTTGAGTCTGGCGCCTTAGACCGCTCGGCCATCCTGACATACGTCATATTCTAGCCAATGAAGCTTATCTACCTTGTCACTACATTTCTTCATAATGCTATAACATTAAATAAAATCGGTACTGTTGATTAGTGTTTTTTCTCCATATCATACGAATTACTTTGATTGTTCAGAATATCAGATTTTTTAAAATGTATTCTTTTACGACGCCTTCTCGTGCTCACATTAAAACAAGCGATTTAATATAAATCTCAGTTATAGTTTATAGTCTTCAAAGGCTTTATCCTTTACGAAGCAAGACACTGACAACAATGTATTCAGAAAAAGACGTGTAGCCCTAACGTTAGCATTAGGCTACATATAGCGGTATGTGTGCACAATTGAAAACAGGTCTCGAGGAATTAACGTAGGCCTAAGGCTGCCAAAGTTCAGATTTTCCTTCAAGTGTTTTATGCATGTGTTTTTATTTGCTTTGATTAAAGTAAACATATTATTGTAACAACATATTACACTTCATTACATTATTAACAATACAAAATATATAACTAAATATAAATTGTTTATAGTATATAGTCCTTTCTAATATAAGGCAGTAATGCATTGTGTTTTGAATTCATTTTAGGGGTGCTAAATGGAGACAAAACACCTTAAACAAAGCATGCAAATAAAGTATAGAGTTATCACAAACCACCCCTAGAGTATCACAAAAGGGGAGGTAGTGGAGTTCTATGTGACTTATCTACAGGATATGGTAATACCTCACAAACGTCACAGGCAGGGCTTTCATTAGGGCAGTGCAATTGGTACTGTGCCCCTTGCTTTAGTGGGCCCTGTGGTGAAAGGAAAGGCCCCCTAAAGGGCCTACATCGCATTTGGCCTCAGAGAGATGGGTTTCCTCTGGAGAGATGCTCATCATGTACTGATGAAAGAGCAGCGGGGGTCTGATGTCTGAGCACTGTAATGTTGACTATGATTGATGGCACTCAGCCGCAGTGAGGGGTAAATTATACTGTGCGTCTCTCTTTCCTTTTGTCACCGTCATGTATATTCCTTCATTTCCAACATTTCATGCTTGTCAATAGTTTCTTTCATTTATCACTCCCTCCATCCTCTGGAGGGTTTCTGTACTCCATCCTTCATGACTTATCTACGTTTTTTTTTTTTTTTTTTTTTTTTTGAGTGACTGGGCATTTGCAATTGAGGGAGGACTAAATGAAGAAGAACCGGGACATTTAACCATCCTTGTGTCAGTTAGGGTTAAAATATCTCCGAAGGACATGGCACTCTCCATTCCTATGACACAAGCTGTCATATGTATATATATATATATATATATATATATATATATATATATATATATATATATATATATATATATATATATATATATATATATATATATATATATATATATATATACATATATATATATATATATATACATATATATATATATATATATATATATATATATATATATATATATATATATATATATATATATATGTATATATATATATATATATATATATATATATATATATATATATATATATATATATATATATATATATATATATATATATATATATATATATATATATGGGTCAACATTTAAAAAAAAAAGTTTTATTTGACCAATGCCACATAGAATTAAGGCAGTTTTGAAGGCGAGAGGGGGGTCAAACACAGTATTAGAATGGTTCTAATAATCTATTAGGGAAGTGTATCTAAGCCAGGCAATTTCAAATGAAAAACCTTTGGGTCTAAAATTTATCAACATACTCATCAGCCCTTCTCAAATGAGACTGTATACGTGGCTTAAATAAAAATGTTACTTTAACTTACTTGTTTACAAATAAGTTTACAAAGTGGTTAGGCTACTTTATCTCGAATGAAGCTTTATCTTCGCTTGCATGCACCTGTTGCTTTGACTGACTGCAAGCAGGTTACGAAATCTCTAGAGCCCGAGTGATTCTCCTAAGCTCAAATATAGTTTCACTCTGTTTTTCTTCTGTATTTCTAGTACTCCGCCAACAATTAACCGGCTATTCAATGTCAACGGGGCGCAGAGAAAACATTAAATGCACACAATTGCTCTGTGCGCGCTAGGGGCAGGCATTTTCTCCATGTAAACCAATCGAAGCGAAGGCTATTCCTCTAGTCCTCACGCTTCCTTGGTTACCACGATAGCAACGCCAGACACTTTCACAAGCGAACACTCTCACCAAACAAACACTAGTAACAACTTAAATAACTTGTTTTTAGACTAAACTTAACAATAACTTTTTTTCAAAGCCTGCGGATCTGGCCAGGTGACGTTTTTACGTAAGTTTACCAAACACTCTGCAAGAAGATACGGACTGCGTTTCCAAAGCTGCTGTTTCATATTAAAAGTAAAACGACCCGTTTATTATGTAAATACGCAAACCAAAGTGCAAAACACAGAGATGCCGGTGAGTAAAAAGTGTATTATTTCAGGCTATAACGTTTAGAGTTTGTTTACGTTCTCTTTATTAACGTGTTATGACAATCACTCTCTGAGTGCTGCTAAAGGCACAGTTTCGAAGTACAATAAATAATAGGCCTAATAATAATACTAACACTAAACATCGATCCAGGGGTCATTTGATAAAAGGAAGTCCCCGATGAAACAAGAGAAAATTGCGAGTCTTTTACCACAGATGCAGAAGGTAAAGTCACTGATCCACCACATTTGTTTTTAAATCAAGAATAATATGGCTTCTCATTCAGCAACAGAATTGATGGCTTGCAACTTTCAGGTTCAGTCAAAACCTCGGTGGCATGAAGCTAGCCCAAGCTTTAGACTTCAGGGACCAGCTCAGGAAGACCCAGGACCTTTGCTCTACAGTAAGAAATACAACACTTTGAATTGCAAACCAGACTACATTATCGAATGTGAACATACTTCAAAATTCCTTTTAGGAGATGTGCAAGGAGCAGGGGTACAATGGAGTCAGACTCGTCATCAAGGTCCACAGCATGTACAGACTAAATCTGGAGTGATTTCAAAAGTATCTTTCAGGCACCGTGGCCGTGACCAGCCCAAGAGGGATCTTGAACAGTTTCGCAGTACTCTTGTCAGCATTATTATGTGGGTTTAATTTCCATAAAGATTAGTTTTGGATGATATTGTACCTGTCACATATACACACTAAAAGAACAAAATGATTTTAGGCACTCTGAAGATGCTACTACTACTTCCATCACAAAAGACAGCTCCCCATCCACTTCAGGATCACCTACTGCTGCAGAGAAGGACATTTTGGTAAGGGATGTCCTTTTATTCTGCAGATTCACTTAGCTTCAGTTTCTAGATAATTTCTGCTTAATTAATGTAGTATGTCCTCATGCTTTTTTTCTCACAAACATTGTGTCTTGTCTTTTGTCTTTCAGAGGTACTACTATTACATCCACAATGGGATAGACACCAGAGGACGATGGCAGCTATGGAGGATTCCTGGCTTGAGAATGTTCTTGCTTTAGTCCCAGAGCATCTGAAAAGTTTAAGCGGAACCATTGAGGCTGTCTCAGATGAGATAAGAGAAGACTATCTGCTCAGCATCAAAAAAGCCATTGGTCCGGTCATCTGTTTGGCAGATCTTGCTATTTGCTATGCAAAGTTACATATATTTCGGTGATATAAAGCATTGAGATTTTGGTGGAACTTTTTCTCTCAATGCAGATAAAAACAATCTGATGTTTTAGTCAAGGTGCTTGTTTCTACAAGATATTTCTTCTTGTCATTTGTAATTAATAATCACTTTTAACTGTTTCTTAGCTGTTTTTTAACTGTTTTTTTTCACCCCTTTTACCCCATATTTATTTTAACCGCATTCATACTGTCTCCATTTTATGAGCAAGTATTGTATGTGTTGTAGTCCTTTATTTTGTCTATTCCTCTATTGTAGTGGATTTTGTGCTGCGGAACCCAGAGAGAATCAAGAGCTCAAGGCCATGGATCTCCCCTCTCACAGACAGGAGTGAGTACTGCTAAATTCCTTTTAATGTTACAGTTTAGGTACAACACTAAAATAATAGGCATTAAAATTACCATTGCACATTTTAGTTATTCTAGTTGGTTTATATTTGTCAAAATAATATAGATTTATGAGTATGAAAGTATTTTGTTTTGTCTAATTTGTGATATACGGTAATGTGATATTGATATAACAACTTCTGTGGCATGAGCACTTTAAAACTTTATTTTATTCCCTTTCACTTCTACCAAAATTATGGAAACATTTTGAATTACGTTATTATTTTTTAAATCAGTTAATGATGGAAAATAGAAAAGTACTTCACTGTGAAAAAAAAAAAAAACATTTGTAAAAATCACGTATAATATCAGTGTCAGTGTCAATATTCTGTCATTCAGTTGTTTATTAAATACCTATTAAATATTTAAATATATATAATTATAATATATATATATATATATATATATATATATATATATATATATATATATATATATATATATATATATATATATATATATATATATATATATATATATTTTTTTTTGTATTGTAGAATGGAAATTATTCCAAAGCCATGGAAAAAAACATTTCTTCAGGCCCAGAAAGAAATGAGAACCCATCTTCACTCAATCAGATCCCTCAATGCTCGCAGTATTGGATCTGTGGCAAGTGTCTTACAAGTAAGTAAAAAATGACCTTGAAAATACTACAAGACATGAAAATGTCCAAAAGCTGAATCTTCTGAACTTGCATTGTAGTAATAAAGCCCCTATGTGAAAAGAAGTACACTTTGGCATGCATTTCTTTTTAAAAGAGATAAAGAACTGATGGTATTTTTTATTGCTCTTTATGATTTAAAATGTACTTTAATTTTTTTACAAAGCACAGTCAAAGCTTTAACTGTGTACTTTCGAACATAATTATGAAAGTGTAATCTATTTAAGTACATTTAATTGCCCTTTAATTCATTAAAATCATATTTTCTATAGAGTTTTTTTATATACCTTTAAGATTTGCAAGTGCACATTCAATACTTTAAGCACCATACTTTAAATCACAAGGGTGCCATGGTTGATGTCACAGATGTTATTCTCTAATTCATGATTGTGCTTGCCTCTGTTCTCCCCTCCTTTTCCATAATGTCCACATTGTTTTGTTCTCCTCTGCAGGAAATTGCGCCTTATTAATGTGGAATTCTTCCACGATAAGCAGGAGTCTGTGTGAGTTGTTCCACCTTTAAGCAGTTAGTCAGTAAAAACATTGAATATGCCACAGAGATTCTTCTCAAAAAGTAAGCACACTATGCTGTTTTTATATGCCTGTCAATTAATAATTGACCACAGTAATCAAATTATCTGTTGAATTTTTATGGAAGAGGACAATAACTTGACAATCACAGACTGTACCCTGCAAAAACACTGCAATTATGATTGTTTCTTTTTTCTACTCAAACAGGTGGATACCAGAAGTGCAGCAAATCTTCTATCTTGGTAAGAAGCGCAAACAGATCCCTAGCAACACTAGTGTTGCTCAACTGCAGTCTTTCTACAACTGTGTGGCTACGCTCATGTCCTCCCAGCTCCAAAGCCTGGCACTGGAGTCCATTCAGGACTACACAAAGCTCATTCGCCCAGGACCCTGTAAGATCTCCTGTACCACTGCATCTGAAACTCTGTACCCGTTTGAGAGAATTTAATTATTATATCACTGTATTATAGCGCTTTTTTGCTTCAGTGCATCTTTTGTTTTCTTTTTTCTTTTTGACTAACAATCCTTAAAAATCCCCATGGGCTATAAAGTAACATGTTTTCTCCCCCATTGAAGCAGTCAGTGCAAGCCTATGAGCATCCAGGGTTTGTCCTAAAGCTGGTCTTGGACACAAATACTATCAAATTTAAACCTGATTTCAAAGACTTTGAAGTCACCCTGCTAAACAGCTATGACACGATGCTGAAATCCTTAACTTTGATCCCCCAAGATGGAGATGGAGCTGTACCAGGAATGGGTAAACATATGTTTTTTTTTATTTTATTTTACATCTTGCTTGTGCTATGTGGTTTGATAGCTGAAATATTAAAAGGGATCATATCATGAGAATCCAATTTTCTTTGATCTTTTGAGATAAAAGAGTTTATTAGTTAAAAAAATAAAAAAATAAAAAAAAAACAATTCAAAATGTCCTCCCCAGTGAAAACAGACCATTTTTTTAACTGAGTCACAAATATTTTTCTTTCAGAAACAGAACTCAGTTAAAGGGATACTCCACTGTTTTGGCTCATTTTACAACTCAATGGTTTTACCATTTCCGAATCCATTCAGTTGATTTTCTGATATTTAGAGGAATATTAGTAACCAGGCAGTTTCTGACATCACTGACATCCATAGTAGGAAAAAAAAAATACTATGGAAGTCAATGAGACAAGAAACTGTCTGGTTACTGATATTCTTCTAATCAGCTGAATGGATTTGAAAACGGTAAAACTCAACTGTTTAACTCTGGGGGAGTTGTAAAATGAGCCTATTTCCAAAAAAGTGGAGTATCCCTTTAACTTAGCATGCACATTTCTAGCAAACTCTAAATGTTTTTGGCACAAAAACTGTATATATTATAGCTGGTCTTCAGAGAGAGAGAGAGAGAAAGTATGTTATCACACCTCCTACAAAGATTACCTCTTATAAATACCAGCTGTTATAACCAAACTCAAATGTCATTCCTTTTAAAAAGCAGTCTTTAATCTGAATAAACTCTGCTATTTCTAGCCTGGCGCAGAAACAGACCCTACTCTGAAGCCCATCATCCTGCCAGAGATCCTGAAGGCCGAGACAGGAGAAGGTCAGACGGGTAATTCACGCAGAATGGGCTGAACCTTTGAAGCATATCCGTCTCTATGATAAGTATGCTCCGCTGGTGTCCCAGCAAGCTGAGGATGATGTTACCCAGTTCCTGCAGGAGCAGCCCTCCTTCCAGGAGCTGATGATGGAGGTGACCCGCTACCAGCGATTGGCTGAGGAAATCCAATACAGCACCCTGAAGGTTGATCTTTAGTTACATTGAGTGTACCTGTTCACATTCTTCTAGCTTTTGCCCACAGAATTATGATTGACTGAGAATCTTCATTTTTTATGTTTAGGTGGTGCGTTTGGGCATGTTTGAAGTGCACTCCCATGATCTGGTCCGTGCCCTTGTAAAGCGAGCGGAGGGTCTCCAGGAGAGACTGGTCACTCATATGTTGCAGGGTCATCAGGAGTTCAATAACAAGTGAGGCACTGACGAATTTCTGAACATTTTTGTCAGTAACTTGTTAGTAATCTGTGACATTGATCTGTAGGTTGTGTGAGGAATATGATACAATATCAAACAAAGCCCTCAGAACTCCATCAAACACACAGGAACTCATGGAACTTAAGGTAATACTGACCAGCTCTATCATTGAACCATATTTGTTAAATTATTTTGACAAAAAACAAACACCTTTCAGTATGTCATTTCCTATTTTTCATTTATGCTGTAGGAATATGTGGTGAAGATTGAGGCAGAGGAGATGCCTCAGCTGGAAAATAAGCTCCAGGAGTCCAATAGCAGGTTGTGTTTCTTGGTGGATTATGTCACATTCTCTCTCACAGACATTCAGCTGAACAGCATGACCTTCCAGCGTCATGCACAAATGCCTTCCGTCTTTGAAATGCACCGCCAGATTATCAAAGAGAACACCAGAACGTTCCAGGACGGCCTCAAGGTACTAGAAATGCCACACGCTGGCCAATCAGCATAGGCAACTCTCTAAAAACAATTGGTCAAATCAAACATGCAAGCATATAGACAATGTCAACATGGCAACAGATCTTTTGACACACAACAGACCTTTAGATTATTCAACACTTTGTACATTAAACTGTATAGTAGATAAATAAGAACAATAATTAGGGAAAACTCCAAACTTTCCACATTTTGAAAAAAATTCCAAACTTACAAGATACAAATTTATAAAATCACCAAAAACACTTAATTCAAATATGTAGAAAAACTGCACTTTTATGTTCACTCTGACACTGCTACATGAATGCATGAAATAATCTGTGTTTTTCAATCATAGTTGAGGTGTGAGAGAGTTTTGGAGGATCTCAAGAGCTATGAACAGCAAGTGGAGGAGTTTATGACCTTTGGTGACCTCTCTGAGCTCAGCAGGTATCTGAAAAAAGCCCAGACCCTCAATTCCAAACTGGACTTGGTTATGGAAAAGGTAAAAAAATATGGAAAAAATATTGTTGTTTCATTGCTTCTTTTAGCTGGTTTTTGGTTCACTGATTTAAAAAAATCATTCAGAGATTAAAAGAGAAACTGATGTTCTTGTCATTGTGAAATGCTTGAGCCAAAGCCTATTTACACACATGTGCAGACAAAATAGATGTTTTGCACATTTGTCAATTGGATTTGTCAAAGAGTTTTAAAGTGCCTGTGAGAATGGCTGCTTATATCATTGCACCTGCACAATCAAACTCATACACTCTTTATTCATCAGATCAGAGGCTTCAACCAGGAGGAGGAGGCATTTGGCTGGCCTGTCTCTAGTACCCACAGCGCAAAATGGTTCAAGAACGTCTGCTCCCTTATCTGCAGCTGTATGAGGTGGCGGCTGAGTTTCAGAGCCAGCACCATCAGTGGGTGACCGGCCCGCTTGCAGCCGTCAGACCCGGACAAAGTGGAAGGGGATGTGGGTAACTACATCCGCTCCTTGTACAAGCTTGAGAAAAGCTTCCAGGACTCACCCAAAGCTCTTCAAATCGCTACTTCTGTGAAAGCGGAAGTAGAAACTTTTAAGGAACACATTCCTCTAGTACAGGTACAGAGATACATGTACTATTCTTTTCATTTGAGTGACCTTTTTTAAGGCGTGGGGGAAATTTATGTTGTAATTTAAAAATGGGAAAATGTGTTAAAAAGAACTTGGAGTACCCAGAGTACTTGGTAGTCTTGGTAGCTCAGCACGCATTATAAATTAGCAAAAAATATTTAATAAATGAGCAAGCATGCAAGGGTCTGAAATCTGCTACGCTCGCTTTCTAGGGAATTCTGAGGGGCAGATTTTATGCCGGTGTGCTAATTAATTATGGGGATGATTTGTTTCGGCAGGTGCTTTGCAACCCCTGGTCTCCGTGAGCGCCACTGGGAAGCAATGTCTACAGTTGTCGGCTTCCCCTCAAGCCCTCAGAGGAGGATTCCTGTGTGGCCAAGTTTCTTCCCTGCATCTGGAGGCTCACCTCCCTGCCTTTGAAACCATCAGCGAAGGGGCCAGTAAGGAACACGGCCTTGAAAAGGCCATGAGAGCGCATGGCCAGTGAATGGGCAGGGATGGAGTTCACCCTCTTGCCCTATCGTGAAACGGGAACATCCATTCTATCCTCGTTGGATGAGATTCAAATGCTGCTGGATGATCATATTGTCAAGACCCAGACCATGAGGGGCTCACCATTCATCAAGCCATTTGAGGCCGAGATACGGTAGAGAATTGGGAAAAGTTTTGAACATTTCCAGTGTCACATTTTTGGGGCTGTTTAAACAACACCATTTTCAACTAAAAACGGAAGACTTTTTATGCTTTGAAAACAGGTTTCAAAGTGCACGTTTTTAAAAAGGACACCCTTATTTCCAGTGTAAACTAAAAAAGGTGATGTCGTGCACATATCGCAAGCCAGGGTTCCAGACTGCGACCAAATTTAGCGCATATGCGAACCATTTTTTGAGAATGTGCTGAGTTCAAATTTTATGTGGTCGCATTAGTGCAAGTGCATGGTCATGTACTCAGTTAAATTCACGCATGCGCAAAAGAATGCCGTTGTATCGAGCAGCTGCTGCAGTCCATATGTTCATCATTTCGGGTACATCATGAATCCATTTTCCAAACCGTGTTTTTGACTTCTCCTGAATCACTACAGTACACCTATAATAAGTGTTTATATTCTGACTATTTTATCCCAGAGTTACCCAGTGCCTGTGTGACTCACCATAGACATTAACGGAGAGAAGTAGCTCCGGCTACAATGTTCTTCCACAAGACACTTGCAGTTTGTTATTAACAAACGTACATGTCACACTCATTCCACACTGATGGTGATACACACTTATTATGACTTAATTCCTAATTGGCGCAAGTTAAATGTACAATGTACAACATGTAAAAAAGACAAGCGGCTAACAATATCAATATCATTATTTATGTTGCCTGACACAGTATTTTCACATGGCATCCATTCCAGGAGCGGTGCGTCAGCAGTGTAGAGATTGTTTACTCACAGAGTTTATTTTTGCTGTGCTGCACGTGCTGAATTAAAGTGACAGCGCATAGTTCGTGTTCAAAATGAGCACAAATTGACATGACAATGAATTTCATCATAAATTATAATTAAATAAAATGTAGTAATCTCACCATACATTTATTTTAATTAAATATTAAATTTTTACAGTCTTTTTTTACTTTTAACTTTTTAATCGTTTTTTTTTTTTTTTTTTGAATATTTTGATTTGATAGTTAAAAGATTAAAACATTTTGCTATGTCACTGTCTGTCTTTTTACATCAGTGCAAAACTATGGTATGCACCATTGAGCCGAAACTTTCTAAGCAATCATCTTAGTAATGTTGACATTATCATTTCCTTTAAAACCTCTATGGACTAAATTGCTGGTTAAATGGCTTTAGTGACTCACGATTGGTCACATACTTTGTAATCTTAATTTAGCAGCACAAAAATGAAAAGAGACCTTAACCATGTCATTGTGGACAGATTTGTACAGAATGACATGGTTCAGGAATGATAACCCATCAGCCTGATGGTAGAAATCGCTAGGTTTTAGCTATTCGTCTTGCATATATACATTGAATATGAATGTGTCTCTATGCATGTATTTTAGGGAATGGGAGGGTAAGCTGCTTTTGCTGCAGGAAATTATGGATGAGTGGCTGAAGGTTCAGGGCACATGGCTCTACCTTGAGCCGATCTTCAGTTCCCCAGACATCATGGCCCAGATGCCCGAGGAGGGACGTCGCTTTACTGCTGTGGACAAAACCTGGAGGGACTCTATGAAACAAGTCAGCTTGGTGAGTCAGAAAGCCCAAAATATACCATGAATTTGTGGTTTTTTTTATATCTAAAAATGAGAATAACTCTAAGGAGAAGCTTTCTGACACATCTTTTGTGTAAAACTGTACTGTGTTCATGACAAATGAGAGAGCTTTCAGACACACTCCCAAACATAGTCACTCATCTCAGTCTCAGTGCTATAAGAGACATCAATATCTGTTCTCCTCTAAATGGAAAAAAAAGTCGCTTGGCTGTACCATCAAATAGGAATTATGGATTTTGTCTGGAGGACTCAAATCTGCGAGTTTACAGAAAACAAGGTCGTCGGTCCAGCACAAGGCACGCAAGCTTCCCTCCAACAAGGTTTGAGAAAATATGTGTCCATTGGTTCAAACAAACCTCAGCACTTTTTAAGGGAGTTAAAAGACACTTTTAAAACAGACCTTTTGCTAACAGTTGACAGACACTCTGAAATAGAAACTCACTATAGTCATATATAAGAATATAAAATTCTTTGTAATGTAGTATTTCTTTATACATGAATCTAAAGCAATTCTGTGAAAGCATGTTTTTGAAATATTTACGCCATAATAAGATGATACTATGGACTGCAATACCAGAATGTCCACTTGGTGTCTCTCTTCATCTATGGTACCCATAGAGCTGTTTGTCGCCTCCGGATTTTATTTACTCTTTCTATCTTTCCACATTTGACAGAAACAGAGATAAACATTCTGTAATTGAATTCAAAATTCTTGGCTTCTTTAAGGATGTTTTCCTTTTGAATAATTCCTACACCACTTCACAATTTCCACATTAGGCTGGAAGCCATCAATGGCTCTTCTCGGAAAAGCAAACATATATTATTTCAGCTGGAAGGCAGGTGCTCTTGCCTGTTGCTGCTTTACAGGAATGCTGGTTTCATGAACAGCAGTACATAAAGACATGCTTACAAAATCAGTGGGGTGTTTGTAAGAAACATCAGCGTAGTACCGGTAGATGCAGATACTGAGCCCAGTATTTATTTAGCTTCAAACACAAGTAGGGGCATGTGAAGCTGTTCTGGAACCCGAGGCATGCTGCTACTATAAATGGAAAGGTATTGCATTCATGAAGGAAATGCGATCAGTTACTGTGAATATCTGGATTTGTTGAACAGCCCACCTGCACGTTTCTGCGCCATGTGAAAGGAAGCGGATGATTTTCAGCATCTCTTCATTCAGGCGACATTCCTGCAGCACTTGCCCTCTTACTCTAAGTAATTCAGTGTGACAGAGAGGGAGTGTAATTAAAAGAGTAATTGGCATAAAACATCTCCTCTCTCTTTCATTAGAGTCATGCAATGGTGTTTTTCATGTTTTAAAAGGGTTATTTTGTGTAGGCTTTGGTTATTAACAATCCCTCATTACTTCCTCTCAGTCCCTGTCAGAAAACTCAGGCTTTTTTGTCATCCAAAAGTGATCGTAAAATCAATCTCTTCGTGAACGTGAAGTCTAGTCACCGTAGGTAATAGAAAATCAATAGCAATCCAAAAAGGGGAAAAAGCAATTATTATCTCTTTACAGGTGAGCAGCATCTGTGAGAGGTGGAAAAGGAGGGGCGGGTATCCAATTGTTTCCTTCTTTAATGAAGGACATGGCCTTCATACAACCTTTGGAGGAGCGTTTGAAAATCAGACAGCAATAGATGGGATGAGTTTTCCTAGTGGGAGACACCTTTCATAAATGAACTCTTGTGAGAGCAGGGAAATAGGGCTGTGCATATCCTCTTTCATCACTGGATTTGTCTGAACTTTGGGGGCAGAGAATTAAAAAGAGTGTGATGCTGTTTCATTACCCATTATTTTCATTCTTGTTGAGTTTCTCTACTTAAGGGCAGATAAACTTGAAAACAGTTCACACGGTCCAGAGGCTTCCTTAGACATTGTTCTTATATGACTGGGTATGGTCAAATATGCACTCTACTGATCTACTAAATTATTAGTGGTTCTTGCTATAGAAGCTTTTTCTCATACATAAGGTATAGGATTTGAACAAACTTCTGAGTATTAAACTTCAGCTTGCACTGGCTGACATGAATAATATGGGGCTTGTTGAGGAGAAGGTGTTGAAAATGGTTGAATCCCAGTGCATTGAAGGAAGAACCCAAGCCATATCTAAGGACCAGAATGTTTTAGAGCCTTGTTGGTTGTCTCTTTTAGCTTGGGGAGTAATCAACCACCCAGAACACCCTAGCAACTACTTAGTACACCTAATAACTGGATACCAATGACTTGCAAATCACATACAACCAAGCATCACAGCAATATGTTTTATAAGCAAAAAAAAAAAGTTATTCCATAATTTATTTGAATTTTATAAGGCGTGGCTAAATGTCTTGCAAACTGTCTCTAAATGTTTCCCTTTGTGATATTCATTTTGTGCATCACGTGTGTTTCTCTCTTAGGACAAGCATGTCCTAGCAGTGGTGGCCATTGAAAAGATGCTAGACAAGATGAAAAGCAGTAACGAGTTGCTAGAACTCATTCTGAAGGGTCTAAGCGATACCTGGAGAAGAAGAGACTCTATTTCCCCCGCTTTTTCTTCCTGTCCAATGATGAGCTGCTAGAGATCCTCTCTGAGACAAAAGATCCAACCAGGTATACTTTCGAAAGTATTCAGTACAGTGACGGTCTGATGAGATCGGCTGACATTTGGCAATACCTGTATATTTCCCAATTTTACTGTTGGCTTTGTCAATGGGTAATGATTTTGTTTTTGTGAATTTCAAGTGAATGTTGTGCAAATTTGTAACGAAGGTTAGTTGTTATTGGAAGGAGGTGGGAAACCGCTAACATTCAACATGCATTAATAATCCAAAAATAATAAAAAAAGTAAAGGCAGCAGCCCCTCACAGATGACTGCTGCACACACATAAACAAAACATAACTTAAAATTCCAGGCCTGATCCTCTCTCTTCCTTCACTTCGCTTCTCCTTTTATGCTTTCAAAGCTCCTCCGATGAAGATACAGAGACCAGTGCAGGTGTCACTTATCATCTTACAATCTTGCTTGCCACAACATTAATTTTCTTTTAATTTTAGCAATATTGCAGCATGTAATTTACTATCACTTAATTGATATATACACACTAATGTTCAAATGTTTGGGATTGGTTATAATTTTAAATGTTTTTTAAAGATATTTTATGCTCATCAAGGCTGCATTTTTTTAAATACAGTAAAACAGTAATATTGTGAAATATTATTTCAATTTATATTGAAATGTTTTCTGTTTTATTATATTTTAAAATTAAATTTAATATATTTTAAAATTAAATATTCTTGGCAGAGGCAATTTTCAACAGCTATTACTCTAGCGTTCAGTGTCACATAATCTTTCAGAAATCATTTTAATATGCTGATTTGGTGCTCAAGAGACATTTATTGTCATTATCATTGTTGTATATGTTGTAGTAATATTTTGTTGAAATCGTGTTAAAAAGGGATTCTGTTAAAAAGAACAGCATTTATTTGAAATATAAGTCTTTTTTTTTGCTTAAAAGTATTTAAAAAAATATCTTACTGACCCCAAACTTTTAAATGGAAGTGTATATATTGGCATTATAACTCGTATTGCTGACTGTGCTTTATAAATTTCATTATACACTGATGAGCCAAAACATTATGATCACCTGCCTAATATATGCTCTTGGTCATAGGCGTACTGACAAAATAGTGCCAACCTGCCTAGGTATAGACTCTACAAAACCTCTGAAGGTGGTTACCTTCAAGTCCTGTAGGTTGCTAGGTGGAGCCACCATGGATCTAACTTGCTTGTTCCACCATAATCAACTATTTGGATTGAGATCTTTGATATTTGAAGGCAAGGGCAACACCTTGTTTGAACTATTCATCATGTTCCTCAAATCATTGCCAGGCAACCTTCTTGCACAGCTCCAATCTCAGTTGCCCGCAGTGCCCGTTGTAGTTGCTTCTGACATTGTACGGGTCATCATAGGTACTCTGATTGGAAGTGTGATACACTGTGTTGTGACACATTTCTTGTGCCACAGTAGACCTTCTGTTGGCTCAGAACCAGATGGGATAGCCTTTGTTACCCTAGTGCATCGATAAGCATTGGGCACCCAACACCTTGTCGCATACATGTCTCACCTCTGCTGACTGGGTAGCAACCCACAAACCTTGCCGTTTTAGAGATACTGTGACCATTGCCATTGCCATGACAATGACGCCTTGCCATAACAATTTGGCTCTCGCTAATATCTTTATTCCTGCATCCAACACATTGATTACAAAACTGATTGTTTGAACTGATTGTTTGCTCACCATCTAATCTACCCAGACCTTATGTTGCCTTGTTAGGAGATGATGAACGATATTCGCACAGATATTCAGACATTCCACTGTTAAATCATATCCACTGGATCACTTACAGCTGTTCCTTGAGCTATATATGAAGTGTCAGAATTTTTGTGGGTTTTGCCCTTTTAGTGTGAGTTACAGTAATTTACACGTTCTCCAAATCCTCAAAGGAAAAGAGGCTTAAAGAAGATATTTCCAGAAACAATATGATTTATAGGCTTGAGGAATATTGTTTGTCAGCAGTGAGGAGATCTGACTTAGAAGGCTTCGTTTTTCAATATTTGTGTTATTTGGCGTGCGCTGTGTTGATAGATTGCTTTATAATAAGGGCAGGGTAGATAACTGCATGTCGGAAAGAATTATGGTAGATCTGTCAGTTCTATTTCAAGTATATATATATATATATATATATATATATATATATATATATATATATATATATATATATATATATATATATATATAATAACATAAGATGATGCAAGTTTTGGTTAGTTGCTGCTATGCTTTCTTTTTCTGAATTTTCATGAAGAATAAAAGGGATTGAAACTGCATTGTTACAACTCATGCTCTGAAATGCAGTTCAAGCTTGGTCTTTTTTTCATATAGCTTTGAAAGATATCACTAGTAGTATCGAACATCAATTGCTATGAACTGCTACGAAGAGTGTTTGGTATGAACAAGAATGTAGGCTAGATGTAATTTACTGTAACATGAAAAAAAAAAAAAAAAAAAAACATTCACTCTGCAGAACTTAAATCTCAAGCCTGTGAAATTTATGAATATGTCTTAATGTTCTCACACAGCCTACTTTGGCATGTCTCTCAGGGCATATCCAAATAATGTTACTCCACCTACCTAACCACTCTTGCCTGGATGAACATTTAGCATGTGTGGCCTCAAAAGGAACAGGGGAAGGACAAATGAAAAGCAGTTTAGCTTCACCTCTGCCTCAGAAAACCCAATTTTGAACCCCTTAAAACCCAGTATTTACTAAGGGAATTTAATTTAGTGCTTTTTCTTCTCCCTGTGACACTGGCCTACTTTCTCTGCTGTGGCTCCCCTGTACAGGCCCTTAACGTATAAGCAAATATATTTCACCTCAGGTATTTGTTTAATGATGAATGATGATGCCTCAAATGCAAGTTCAAATTGTACTTTTGGTTTCACAAAACTCAGGAATGTTGTCCTTAGCTTGCCTTGTTTTTCTGCTCCTCTGAGAGTTCTGACCATCTCTCTCTCTAGCTCTCTTTCTCTTGCTCTCCCTGTGTCATTCTCACTCATTCTCTGTGTCTCCCCTATTTCTTATGCGTTTGAGTCTAGTTTCATCTGACATTTTAGCTTTACAGAAAAAGAAAAATTCAAATAGAAGCAGCTGTTGTGGTGTGTGGGTCACAAACAACCAGAGGGTTGAAGTGATAAAAGTTAATACAGTCACTGACTCCAGGTGTTACGACATAAAAGTTGTCCATGCTATCTGTCTCACATGGTTACACATTTGAGTATTTTCTAAAAGAGAGATTTCTAAACCTCTCGGTTTTGCTGAAACCTAATTACGGTGCAGTTGATTTTTGCATGTTACCTCAAATGAAATATCAGATTTCTGTTGGAAAGGGGCATCAGTTCACCGAACACCTTTATGTTTCAGGGTGCAGCCTCATCTAAAGAAGTGTTTTGAAGGTATTGCTAGCGTGGTGTTCACTGACATTTTGGACATCACTCATATGAGGAGCAGCGAAGGAGAGGTGGTGGAGCTGCTGGATATCATCTCTACTTCTAAAGCTCGTGGGCAGGTTGAAAAATGGCTCCTGGAGCTTTAGACTGGCATGCTGCACTCTATACACAAGGTACAGCAATGAATGAACTTTCTTTGAGTCAGTGGATTTCTAAATAACAGAAATGGAAACTATGTAATTGGATTCGATTCAGTTTAGCATGATTTCTTTATTTTTTTGAGTGAGAGAGATAATAATACAATGAAGAATACAATACATCAGAAGAAAATCCTGGATATAATGAACAAAATATGCATAGTGAATTTAAATATATTCACCACTTTTTCACACACGCTTCACACCAGAGTTACTTAAATGGATGTCAAATCTCAACTTTATTTACCTTACCATTATGGATAGAGTCGAAATGGTCATTTAAATTAGGAATATCAGGAATATTGGAATATTGAAAAGCAATAACAGCAAAACATCTGAAAAAGAGAATGAATTTCATATCAGCATTATATATGTCTGTGCCGTTCTAAGAAATGTCAAATAATGCAAACTGTGCCTCTTGGCTCCTGGCTGTCAGGTGATTGGAGAGGCAGTTGAAGCATATCCGAAAGACCTAAGAATCAACTGGGTCAGGGCTTGGCCAGGTCAGACAGTGCTCTGTGTGTCACAGGTTTACTGGACAAAGGACATTCATGAAGCCATTGCAAAGGGACCAGAGGTATATTATTCATGTAATCTTTTATTGCACAGCTCTCTGGAATACATCATTCTTGTGTACCCTCCTTGTGGCACATTTACACAGTAATCAACATCAAAAGAAAAAGCTCATATATATATATGAAGAGTTCAGATGCAAAAGCCTCTAAATGCCATTTGAGATTTTCTTCTAAAATGACCATTTTTATCAAGCTTGTATATTTAAGTTCAGTAATTTCACTTAAATGACAATTAATAGGTAATCTTCATTGCCATTTAAGTGAAATTACTGAATATATATATATATATATATAGTATATATATATATATATATATATATATATATATATATATATATATATATATATATATATATATATATATATATATATATATATAAAAATTATACTTTGTGTATTATTACCATGGCAATATATTACAAGAAAATTTATTAACATTTCTGCAAGGGTGTTTCTAATACTACAGCTGAGGGAGTGACGGCAAATTTGACATCTTTCACTCTTCTGCTGCTGTAATCAGTCTCTCTATATTTTTCCTCTTTTTTCCCCTACGCTATTGAAGCAAATGGGAACACAAAAACATATATTTTCTGTCATCTCCCATTCCCCTCCATAGAACTATGATGACTTCCGCTTCTGAGAACCCTGGGAATTTGAAAATGGTTATTTGGTTATTCATGGCATTCTATCGAGTAGATCTTTGCACAAATTTTAACTACTGACTATTATACTCCCATACTGTTGTCCACATAGTTGTGCTGTTTTCATGTCTTCTTTTTCTCGTATAATAAAATAATTAAACTCAAATCAGAATTTAATTTCTATTTATTTATTTACTCATTAGCCAATTAGCCATATTATAAGCAAGATTATGTGTAGTCATTATCTGCCTCATTTGAGTTGGATTTATTTTGCAATAACGGCTGTCTTCCTGTACATTACCCCTTACATAATATCTTATTATAAGACTGGGTTATTTCTCAATCAGGGTCTTCAGGCCTATCTGAATCAGAACAATACTCAAATCGATGACATTGTGACTCTGGTGCGTGGCAAGCTATCCAAACAGAACCGAGTCACACTTGGAGCGCTGGTGGTGCTTGACGTTCACGCCCGGGACGTGTTGGTCTCTTTGGTACAGAAGGGTGTGGATGATGAGACCAACTTTGAGTGGCTCAGCCAGCTGCGCTACTATTGGATTGTAAGTCAGTTTGATTGTCTGTAAATATGATTGAAAATGATTGCAACATTATTTGAATAGTATGTCCAAATATTTTGGACACCAGATGATCTGCTTTGATTCCATTTTTTCCAACTCTTTGATTCAACCCTGTCTATGAAGGAAAACCAGCTTCAGACAAAGATGATCAATGCAGGCTTGGCATATGGCTATGAGTATCTTGGAAACACACCACGACTGGTCATCACCCCTCTCACTGATCGCTGCTATAGGTCAGTCTAGGTCCACCCAGAGGATTCTCAACAAATAATCATTTACTAATTTGATTGTAAATAGTGTATGTAATGACATGTCATTCTGTATTTTTTATCCATCATTGTTTTCTTTTACCCAAATATTAAATAGATATAGTCTAAGAAATCTTCTTGAACATCAAATCAGCATATTATAATGATTTCTGAAGGATCATGTGACACTGAAAACTGAAGTAATGATGCTGAAAATTAATTTTTGCCATCACAGGAATACATTACTTATACATTTAAATAGAAAACAGTTCTTTTCATTTACAGTATAATACAATAATACTGTTTTTACTGTATTTCTGATTAAATAAATGCAGCCTTAGTGAGCAAATATATGTATAAGCAAACTATACAGACCCCAAACTTTTGAGCATTTGTGTTTTCTTTATCTTTCAAAACACCTGAAAATATTTTGAGCTATCTGTTTGTTATTAAATTCAATAAATTATTTGATTCTGTTTACACAACCTCTGGCTGCACATTTTCTTTACCAGAACTCTATTTGGAGCTTTACATTTACATCTTGGTGGAGCCCCAGAGGGTCCTGCAGGTACTGGCAAGACTTTGAAACCACAAAAGATCTGGCTAAAGCTGTAGCTAAGCAGTGTGTAGTCTTCAACTGTTCCGATGGCCTGGACTATATTGCACTGGGAAAATTCTTTAAGGTAAGTTTTACAAAGTTATGATGCATGAGTTTTTACATGTTGTGCTTAACTGTCTGGGGTCTATTGTGTTTTTGGGGTCCTTGAGATGTTTTGACATGACCTGATGTAACCCCTCCACCCGTCAAAGAAGGGGGTTATGAACTCTTCTAAATAATAGCACATAATGCGATTTGTCTGGTCTCATTTTGTCTTGTGTTGTCTTATAGATTACTGACCCCACAAAATATTACTAATTAAAGTGAAGATTTATCTTTTTCTAAATCCAGAGTTCAATGAGACATCACTCTGGGTAAAAGTTTTTAGTGGGTAAAACTAAAAAAAAAAACTGGGTAAAATCTGATAAAAAGTCAAAGTTTTATTTAAACCTGGAAATAAACTGAAAAAAAAAAAAAAAAAATCTGTAAAGATAAAATGAATGAATTTTTTCTCAGATCATGTTGGAAAACATGATTATCAAACTTCTGGAGTTTATGTCCTTTTGGGTTCTGTTCTCATTAAAGCAAAGGAGCAACATAACAAAAACTAAGACATTTTAAAATGAATATTAATTTCTAGTTAAAATAAAATGTTAAAAGTTTATATTGCTAATGTTAGACAATAGCAAAAGTATAGACTTATTTTCTCCAGTGGCCTTCGACTTTTAGACACTATATCTTATAATAAAAAAAGGCATGTCAGTTTTCCTTTTAGTTTGGTATGCTAGCAAAGATTGCAATGCTTTTGCTGTACAGCCTCAGTACTATCAGGGAACCACAGCTGTATCTTAATCAGAGGGCATAGAATTGCAAAGAGCTTGCGTTTTAATGTCATCCTGCTCACCCTTTGTCAGTTATCTGGCAGCACAGGTGTGTTCAGACTACATTTGCTGTAAGTCATGGTAAAGATACTTGGTCTCTTCCAGGGCTTGTTGTCGTCTGGTGCCTGGGCCTGCTTTGACGAGTTCAACCGTATTGATCTGGAAGTGCTTTCAGTGGTGGCTCAGCAAATTCTTACCATCCAGAGAGGTTTGTGTACATATTTTGAGTAAGAATGTTCACTGCAATTTGAGTGGATTTTAAGGTTCAATCAATGGAGCTACATCATTTATTCATCCAAACCTCCTACAGTATATACTATCAAACTTATTAGATGCCTACATCTGAATTTGATGAGTTGAGTCCAGTCAAATCAAGCATTAGGATGCTTACACTGCATACATCTATCAATGTAATGAGATTTCTGGGATTGGGGTTGGATGCATAATAATATTTCTCTGCAGGTATCTCTGCACACGTTGAGATGCTGCTGTTTGAGGGGACAGAGCTGAAACTGAACCCTACCTGTGCTGTCTTTATCACCATGAACCCTGGCTATGCTGGACGCTCTGAACTACCTGACAACCTGAAGGCATGTAGAAAACCAAGTCCACTTCAAGATGTGCAGAGTATATGGAATATGCTTAATTTTTGAGTGTCACATGCCCTATATATTTTTTTCCCCCAGAAAAAAGTGCTTTACTGAAACTACTTTAAGAAACTTTGTTAATGTTAACTTAAGTCAGCAAATAATAACAGTGGGTATTTAATAGGCAAATTTACCTAAAAACTATTTCATGTAGAGTGTTATGTGACTGTAATATCCATTGATTATTATGTTTAATATCATGACATTGTATATGGGTAATGTTTCTGTAATGATCTTGCTGTCACTGTTCAAAATGTGTTTCCATTCCGTTTTATTGGTGCAGTTAATTTAGCTTGTTCTATAATTGTGAATGTTGTATAATTGTGTAATTTTCTGCTGCAGGCTCTGTTCCGGACAGTAGCTATGATGGTGCCAGACTTATGCTCTGATAGCTGAGATAGTGCTGTACTCCTGTGGATTTGTCAGAGCACGACCGCTCTCAGTGAAGATTGTAGCTACATATAGACTGTGCTCTGAGCAGCTCTCTTCCCAACACCATTATGATTACGGCATGAGGGCTGTCAAATCTGTTCTGACTGCCGCAGGGAACCTGAAGGTAGGACCTGTATCTACAAAAAAGACCCACATGTTGCACTTTTGTCACAATGTGATTTAAATATCTCAGTTAAAAAAAATATGCTTTAACTTTGTAGTGACACATATGAGTATAATATTTTAATTGTATATTTTTCTTTTATAATAGATTGCATTTGGTCTTATATTCTTAAAGGTGACATATTATGCCCCTTTTCACAAGATCTAATATAAATCTATGGTGTCCCCAGAATGTGTCTGTGAAATTTCAGCTCAAAATACCACCCAGATCATTTAGTATAGCTTGTCAAATTTGCCTCTATTTGGGTTTGAGCCATAGACTGTAAAAAAAAAAGATGGATGACGCCCCTTCACTCTATTCCATTGGTGAGAAGTGAATCTGCCAGTGGCACTGACATCTTGGGACCAGAGTCTGCACAGTAGTGTTTTCTGCACAATTGTGAGCAGGAAATAAAGCAGCAAAATCAAGGTCCTGCCCTCACTCACAAAATTAATTATATAAATGTAGATATTAAATCTCAGTCCTCGGAAGATTCGAAAAAAAATGTGCTTCAGTGACTACTTTGCTCAGAGAACCTGTCAATCACAGCTGTCAATCATGACATCACACCACCGCATTAAATAACTAACTAAAGACAGACTTATTTAAAAAAAAGATATTTGAAGTATGATTTAATTGTTTAGTTGGTCTCACGTGCCCTTAAATGACATGGGGAGGCGGGGTCTATGACCTATACTAAGAACAGTCACCAGGGGGTGATCAAGATGCTTTGGGTTCACTTTTCAGGGCTTGTGCGGCACGCTCGGTGTGAGCAAAAACGTGCCGTTTTTGTGTGTCCCTTTAAATGCAAATTAGCTGCTGCTACCCGCTCCCGTTCAGAAGACGGACGATCCTTTACAGGAGCTTCGGATACTCTGGCAATCACAAAACATGCGAATCATCCAAAATATCAGAAATAACCAGTAGTGCAGTGCTGGAAGACCCCCATTTACACCTGGTATTAAAATGCGATCTGTATCCAGATAAGTTATCCGGATAATAAAAAACGCATGTTCATGCAAGGTGTAAATGCGTTGTGATTGGATTGTGATCGGATCTGCCTGACCACATCTGGAGGTAGTCTGGCTCGCATTGTGTTTGGATCTCTACTAGGTGTAAACGCAATCTGGTTGTTAAAACCACATATGTATATTTTACTCCTCCCAAAAATGCTAAAAAATAAACGAGTGAGAGCGTGTATATGACATGTTATAGTCAGATATGACGGCGCTACTGCAACACGCATCACCGCAGACGAGCAGCTGAGAGTCTATTCATCAAGCCAACGTGCAAACATGGCAAATAAAAGTGAAAGTAAGTCACAGACGCTTAACACACAATCATCTTCAAGTAAAGAAACGAAATGATCTTACCAGGGCTGTTTCCACTCTCTCTTATTGATGTCTATGATTTTGAAATTAGCTGATGATCAATAAAATGCAGCTCATATCAGTTGCTTTTGGTGACGTGCAATCCATTAAATCTGCATATAACGCAGGAGTTGAAGATTGGATTTATATCCGTTTTGCAAAAACACATTTATGTGGCCAGGTGTAAATGGAATCGGTAAGATCAGAACACTTATTATCTGGATAACTTATCTGGATACAGATCGCATTTTAATACCAGGTGTAAATGGGGTCGAAGAGACCCAGAAAGAGGTTACAACTTTAGACTACACCTGAAGTTGGTGTGGAGTTACAATGATCTCATCGACTTGCGTACCATTATGTTTACCTTTTACACAAATTTATGCAAATTGTTCCCTGAGGTACAATCTGTCAATATTCTTGACGGAACAGTTTGCAGGCTTTGCTCAAACTTTTGCCTTTGCGTTTGAACTGGTTACACTGTTGTCGCTTGCGAAAACAATGGTGGCACCGTGGGTGGAAACGTGCAGGTTAAGGGGCGGTAATATTATAATAAGATTCCCTTCTTACGTCTGAAGGGGAGCGAAATCTGATCAGCTTATTTTTTTACATTCTTGCAGAGAAAGGCTGACCAAAACAAAATTACAGTGTTGTCACTTTTCACGTTTTCTGGGTTTGTAGATGTACCGGGACCTGATTATAGCTCTTAAACACAGGGAAAAAAAATCTGATTTTCATGATATGTTCCCTTAAATAATTATTACAAAAGCTATTATCCATTGCTTTTGCCTAACTGATGTAAGACAACTTAGGGATAATAATAATATGTATTTATATGTATTTAAGGGGCCAGACAGGCCAATTTAGCTCAAAAGGAATTATCAATTAATGTTAATTGTGTTAAGAGAATCACATATACGGCCAATGAAATGACTCATCCAGCGTTCATTCAAACGGGCCATAACTATAACCTCTGCAGTGGATATAAATATCTAAACTATAGTGAAACACTATTTATTAGCAAGGTAACTTATATCAGCAGTTTAAGACATTAAATCTATTTGCACATAAAACACAAACAATTATCTTTCAAATATAAACAAGACTTTATTGATTATTCTAACACATAAAACTAATATCTTACACAATCACACGTCCATACACACATCCATACGAGTTGCAGAAAGTGAGGAAGGAATGAGTTTTAAGAGTGAGATGGTGAAATCCCAAGTTTCTACAAGCACATATAAGACATGACCTGAACAAACCATCAATCATTAATTTAACCCTTCTATCGTTTCTATGCGGTGTGGCATTGTGAGAGGTTGGGTATCATCAAAGTGTGAGTTGGTTCACAAATTCGAGTCCAGGCAGAGATCAAGTCACTGGTTTCTTTTAATAGATCAACATTGTTCTAATAGAACACCAAAGTGTTCTTTTTCCATAACCAAAAACTCTTCCAGCTTCACCTTATGCTTCTCAAACAAAAACAGACAGTCTCTCTCTGTTCTCAGCTCATTAACAGCTTTTCTCCTTCACTCACAGCAGCTGTGTCCCCACCGCTGAGGAACCTGGTAACTGTAGTCCAGGACAAGGTGGCCATCTTGGTTTGTAGTCCCCATGCTGTAACCACCTAGATGGCACATATATGAGAACCATTTACATTTAATTTAGCAGACTCTTTTATCCAAAGCAACTAACACATGAGAACAATAGAAGCCAGGAAACTAACAGTAGGACAACAATATGCTTTGCTGCACTCACGCTGTGTCGGCGCTTCAAGTGTGTTGTTGAATTAGTAGTAGGCTACTGCCTGTATATTTTATAGAGGCACAACATATTTCACAGTTTCCAAAAAAAAAAAAAAAAAGTGTTTCCAAACACTGGATTTAAAATTATTTTGGAAGATTAAGCTCCACCATTCAGGACGCGCCTCAGTCTGCGTAGTGTTGTGAGCAACATTTCAGAAAGGAGAAATCAATCTAACAGTTACTGTACATAATAAATTATTGGTCACTTTCTAAATAGCAAAAGTATAGCACATCTACTAATAATTATTATATGAATAAATAGTTTTTTACCGATGCAGATATGTTAAAAACGATGCATCACGATACAAATGCCAACTTGTATCCGATGCAGACTTATTTAAATCAATTAGCTTGTATTAGCTTTTCGATTTGCTTTTTATGCCGATGCACAGATGCAAATCTGTGAATCTTACCATCCCTTTTAGTAACTCTGTCTACTGTGTTGTTTACCATTGCAATTCAATTCATGGCCTTTTATTTGTGACGTCCGTGACCTAAATCTATAATGATGTGAAGAATCAGCTTTCATTTTGTTTTAAAATGTGAAGGCCTTTATTGTTTTGATTTAACATCTTATTTCAGTTAGTAGCTATATGTTTTTGCTTCTGCTTAGCCACCATTTCTGAGTACTTCTTAAACTTGTTGAAGCAATTCTGAATGACTCCCAACTACAATTGGCCCAGTTCCTTTTTGCCTGCCACTGTTATTAGCACAGAGCTACCAAAGGTCAGAGAAGTGAAACATTTCCACTTCATCTCAATTCCCATTGCACGCTCCTTCTCCTCTCTCCATCTCACCACTTTTTGCCTGTGGATCAAAGCCAAATGAATCTGACATTGAATAAAAATAGTGTTCAAACTCAATTCAGCAGTAGAGAATTGCAAATCTGTGAAAAATACAAACTATTGAAATTAAGAAGAGCGTTAAAAAAACCTGTGTGACCCGAACAAATTCTGGGCTCCAATCAGTACAACTCTCTCTCTCTGTAATGTAAAAGCACAGAATTCAAGAAAGCATGCATTTCAGATTAAAATGTCAATACAAATCTGCAGTTGTCATGTGTTATACTATAATTCTATTTGATTGCTAGACAGGCAGTCAAGGATTTTGTGCAGAGCACCGTAGAATATGCTCATTTCAGCATGATCAGATCCCTGAAGCAAGACCAGAACATGGTGACTTTCATGTTCATAGGTGGTCCTACCTGAGCTCATTGCTTGATCTTTGATATATTACTGTTGCACTCATTTAAACTAAAAGCTTATTTAGTATGCACAAGGTAATATCCTCATACACTGAGGCACTGAGAATAGTAGCGCAGCAATAGGGAATCAGAGAAGACTGTCTTTCCATTTTCTCTGCAGTTCTAATATGACTGCGCCACCTGAACAAAAGCTATGTCCCATGTCCCTTGTCAGAGCCACACAGGCCACTCACTCCATACAAACCTTTAGGAGTGACAGTTGCATTTATTTGGAGGAGTGAATCCCATCGTGTTCTGTGTTTGTGCCGAATAAAGGATGAACTCCTGCTACATCAAACTGACAATGGTTGACATAGTAAACATGGCAGTAGTTTTGCTTCGTGTGGCTACAAACAAGGAAGATGCCAACAGCTATTGACCAAACTAATGTCTGTGACCAAACATTTCAATGTCCATGTAGACTTTGTGAGACTATAGTTTGAATGAATCTTTTTCCTTTGCATGACGCATTGACATTACTAGTTCTAGTTTAGAATAGCTATTTCTGCATTATCTGAACATTGCATAAACATACTTTTCATGTGTCACAGTACGGACGAAAAGTCTATCGCAAATGCTTTCTGAGTGCCGATTGCGTTCCTTGAAATCAACACATGTCTGTGATTGGCTACATCGTTTAACTGCAAACATGTTATAAATAGAAACTCTGACCTGTTAATCGTTTTTATTTTGATTTAGTTGTTCTTGCTGCTTTTCTGATACAGATGAATAAAAATGTATTAGTTTTTGTTTTATTTATAGATATTTCTAGTTTGCGAGAGTTCCGCAAATCGTTTTATTCTCCTTCAAGTGAGTGCATTACCGCCCGTGTCTCCTCTTATGACGTCATCACCTAGCTACTGTTAAAAATCATGCTACCTTTGAAGAAACCCCAATAAATGTTATTTTATCGCATTTTAAGACAGAAATTTTTAAATATTTACATATTGAGCATTTTAATATACACATTAATTGGCTGTGGTGGTTAACCTGCAATTTACACTTTAAGCCGTGGAGTTTTACTACTGTGACTATAAGACTATATGAACACCCTCTTTTTATTTTATTTTATAAATGTTCTCTAATATCCACTTGACTTGTTATATACAAGCTTGACAATGTTATTGTCAAGTTACGTCAAAAAACATAATAATTTAGAACTAATAGGTAATGCTGTGATGTTTAGCATAAAATGATCTATGCTGGTTTGTCCTTATTTTTCACTGTCACTGGGTGGGAGTAGTTTTGAAAAAGTTGCATCTTTTTAGTACACGTACTGTCTTTTTACACTGGGAAGTGTCCAGCTGATTTAACTGTTTGACATTCAAATTATTAAGAAAAATAAGATTGTTTGCATGATATTACCTCTTTAATAAAAATATGGTTGCCCTTACCTGAATTTTAAGAGTATGAATTTTCTCATAGAATGCAGTCGTTGACGTAAAATAACCAAATAGTGTGTGTATACATGTAGTGAAAACTTGATTCAACCTAATTTTCTAGAATGTGACCATTGCTCTTCTTACTGCAGTATATCTGTTGTGTGACAATAAGAATCCTGGAATACCAAAAAATCGGATGTCAAAAAATTGGATGTCACAAAACTGAAATAGGCAGAGGAGGACCCTGACCTTGACAGCTCCCACTCACTTTTCTCATTTTAACAAATTTGAATAGTGTCTGCTTGTGTCATCTCTGCTGTTCTCAGAAATGAATATGCCTGTGTCATTTTCACAGCAATCTTTGCACCATCACACCCGAGACCGCACTCTTTTGCCATCTTGAAATTACTTCTGGAGACAAAGGCATGCTCTGAAACCCCCCAGGTCTGAGTTGCAAATCACTGTGATGGTAAAGAATGAGCAAAGACAATGTGGCTGAATGCCGCTCTCCCCTGGAGACCCCAGAAAAGTGACAGCACAAGCAATTCTTTTATTGAGTGTCAAACCTCTTTCTCTCCCTGTGTTTAACATGTCACAGCTGAAGTTTCCAGAGGAGAACGAAGATATTCTGTTGCTGAGATCTATTATCGATGTTAACCTTCCAAAATTTCTGGCTCATGACCTTCCATTATTTGAGGTACAACATCTAGGACCACACATCAATATATTCTACATATACTGTACCCCAAATTATGCATCCATCCAAATGTATTTGTAATGCTCAAATGAATATTAACTAACTCACTAACTTCTGAGTCGTTATGAATCTGTCCAGGGCATCACTTCTGATCTCTTCCCTGGGGTCAAGCTTCCAAAACCAGACTATAGTGTGCTGCTTGAGGCTATTAAGGAAAACAGTGCCAAGATGAACCTGCAGGTCACTGACTTCTTTGCTGAGAAGATCTTGCAGATCTATGAAATGATGATTGTGCGCTCACGGCTTCATGTTGGTGGGAGAGCCATTCGGTGGGAAGACATCGGCCTACGTGTGTCGCCGCTGCCCTTCATGACATCTGTGAGAAGGTGCTGGAAATTGACAACTGTTCACAAAAACTAGTGCCGCTCAAATAGTCACAGTGGGAGTAGAGCTTTCTGCATTCAACATTGTACATCTGTTACATAAGATAGGGCTTTAAACTTTTGTTCTTTTATCCTACTTATGGACTTTTTTGAGTACTTTTTTCTTGTACCCAGAGGATGTGAACTCCCAAAGTCTCAAATACTCCCACATTTCAAATTCTAGTGGATGTGAATTTGTATCACAATACCACAGTACAAACTGCTCTTTTTGCATAATAGAACACTTAAAAGGTCTGCAAATTTTTTTCATAAAAGGAAATGTGATTTTGTGTGTTTCCAAAGAAAAGACAACACATTTAGTGATGGTACTGCTATAAATCACTGCACTAAAGCACATTCATACACATGCTAATATGACACGATTGAAAACACTGCTGCAAAAATCGTGTCTAAGTGTTGTATTATAATATTATTTAACGCAGGGTCTGATGGAGGAGAACAGGGTTCAGATCACTGTTATCAACCCAAAGTCTATCACCATGGGCCAGCTGTATGGCCAGTTTGATCCGTCTCCCATGAATGGTCAGATGGCATCCTGGCTGTCAGCTATAGAGCTTTTGCCATTTCCCAGGTACTATTACCATTTCATTTATCTTATTTGTCAATCCATCCCACTTCTATTCCACTCATCATTTCTCCCTCCATTTATTCAATAATTATTTAATCATCCATCCATCCATAACTTCCTTACATCCCTCTCTCCCTTCCATCTATTTATCATTTAATCCATCCATCCATTCCTCCCTTCATCCATACATTTATTCGTCTTTCTATAAACTATAGTCACTACTTGATACATAAATGTCAATGAATGTTAAATTCTCTGCCATCAAGTTAAAGACATCTCAAAACACAGTATTTATATTCACACAGTGGTGTCTGCCTGACACATGCAGCTCTTATATTTCTTTCACTATGGTAACACTAAGCCTAAAACTGTGACTTCTTTTACCCACTAACTTTAATGTTATTCAGAGTTCAGTCATACCCACATCCCCAAAGGATTACGGTTTGAAGCTTTGTTTCCCCCGGCTTACGAGAGAATGTTTTTGTTAAAACAGTTGTTGGCGGAAGATCAGTCTCTTTGGTGCAGCAAGAAAGTGAGGAACAAACCTAGATCCTTAATAGCTGGATTTGAGGAATAAAAAGCAACATAATTAGAGGAGACTGGTGTCAAATGTTTGCCTCACACAGTTTTATATTTGATTGCCACTGCTTTTTCTTGAGGCATTGAGTGCATGTTTCACAATCAGTGGAGAGAACTAGCCCAAAACAATGCAAGTAATACAAGCTTGTGATATGTTAAATGTCAAAGTGTTGAAAATTAAATATCAATATTTTTTACAGGATAAACTTTCATGAGAAAATTCTTTCATTAGCCTCATTTTTCAATCAAAGCATCCATGGTTTGTCAGAGTTATACATACAAATATTTTCACTTAGTGTCACATTGTGTTGTTCTGCAGAAAAAAAAAACATCTTGTGTTGGGTAGATCCCATCTACAAAATGCTAAAATGAAAGATGTTATCAATGTGAGTCTGACTGTCTGCTGCCTCCCCAACAGAGTCCTGACAGAAAATGGCTGATTTTCGATGGGCCTGTGGATGCCGTGTGGATTGAGAACATGAACACTGTACTGGATGACAACAAGAAGCTTTGTCTCATGAGTGGAGAGATCATCCAGATGTCCCCGCAGATGAGCCTTATCTTTGAACCCATGGACCTGGAGGTGGCTTCACCGGCCACGGTGAGATGACAGGCAAATGTTAAAGGGGTCATGTAATGGTACATGCACTTTTTCAAGTTGATTGCACTGAAATGTGTGTTGGCAGTTAATAGATAAAAATCTATCTAGTGTTTTTGTTTTAATGTTTTTCCCTGTCTCAAATCGAGCCCTTTGACTGTGTGACGTCACACGGTCGACACCCCTCACACGATTGTTGATTGACAGCAGGGTTTCAACACACCCCGCCCTGAGCGAGCTGTCTTTCAGCATTGTGAATCCAACGGCGTGGGCACATTTATAATGCGTTTAGGTCTTTTACTAATACCAGTTTACCAGAGACAATCTATATGGTGACATGCCACTTCTTTCATTCTCAATACAACTATATGGGGAAAACATGCAACACCAAAGATGGCAGTTGTATGGAAATGTAAACACTACATTCAGAGTCACCAACCGGAATGAATTTGATTAGATTGAAACAAAAGCTGTACCTGTACATGTAAATAGTGAATAGCAAGTGCAGAAAGCAAAAGCTGAATCCCTGACATTTTGTACGAATCTCGAGTTGGTAACCCCTACTACTCAGCTTTGTCCACAGAACAAGAGCCTGCTAGCTTAGCTTCCAAAAAAAGGCTGACACTGTGTACATTCTGTGAATGAGATGGGCGGGTTGAAAACATGTGGAACAGCCCCTACTACTGACTGTCTTTAGCCTCTGGCCAAAAAATCGTCCAATGGTGCAAAATTAAGATTTTTGCGTCATCTGAGGATTTGTTTTTACAGACAAAAAAATACATAAATCTATTGTCTCAGGGGGATATGAGGGTGGAAAGCATGGTAATTCGAAAATCAGATATTTTCCTAATTCTGAGTGTATGGATTTTTGTGTAGGCTAGTCCACTGGTAGTGTACATAGGAATTTATTTCAAATCTACTTTACTCATTCCCCTCCATTGACCCATGAAGAGGAAACGACTTTGAAGCTTTGGGGGTGTTGATTCACTCGATCAACTCCATCTGTTTTTTGATCATTGTTCTGAATCCCATACGGACGTAGATTTTATAAAAAAAAAAAAAAAAAACTTCAGTCGCTTGTTTGTAACTTTGGGATCGCTTCAGCAAGCATTTGCAATATATTCCAATAATATATTCCTATAATATATTGCACCTACAATGGCAGGCATACACTGCACATATTTATTTATTTTAGATACAGTACAGTCTTAGCCTGGCTAACGCCAGACCCAATTCTTGTTGAGACTTGGGTCTGGGAAACACAAGCACAATTTCCCGTATTTGAGGCGTGGTTTATGAATGCACGGCGTTGTTTATTGGGTGCTAAGAATGTCTATCAAATGCTCCTGTACGTAGCTCATAGCCAATCGTTTCTACTAGAAAAAAACACAAGTATTAAGAACAGTTTAACATAGATGTTGAAGTTGTTATTTGCATTGGAAATTGTTTGCGCTTGTACTTCACAAGTTAAAAAAAATTTAATGACTTAAGTGTCAACATCTTTAATTAATTGTGTACGTGTGCACAGCTGAAAGTTATGGTACTAAAGCGGTAGCTGTATATTGATACTGAAAAGCAACACAACTTAGTGGCATTGTGACAACCACAGTAGGTAGTCTACTGGCATAATGACAATATGATATTAATAAATACCACTTACCATTTATAAGTTAAATTGACTTCGTTGACGACGATGCCTAGCAGGTTGGCACTATACAACTCCGTGGCTAACATGTCTTGCCACTTTGAGCTCATCCAGGCCTCGGGACTGCCGAACAGAAGTTGGAATCGACAATTCTTCAAATCGCATTTTCTTTCTCGGGACACAGCTGAGCGGCAGATATTCCAAGTTGACCGCCTCCTGTACCTGGTCCTCCATTAGGGTGATTAATGGCGAGACAACAATAACGACTAGGGTGTTGCGAAGTTTAACGCCAAAGCGGTGCTAACTTGCACTTTAAACTACTTAGAACAATATAAGGCTGCATCAAAAGGTAGCTTCGCGTCTGCTGCCATGTTGAATCCATAGATATAAACAAACTGCTTCTGTGTGTGGGATAGATGTCGTCATCGTCTTGCTGCTCCCTCCCCGTTATGCGATCTATTCCCTAAATGAGGCGAAAAATCTGGCCATGGTATCCAGACTGCCTTTCAGCGTGAATAAAATCGTGCTGTGGTAAGGCAGTATGGGGAAACCCAGACTAGTACAGTCTAAAAATGTGATGAAATTTGATGAAAATATATCCTCGCATTTTGTTATATTTTTATCAGAGGAGACATCTCTCAAACTGCCTTTGATGTTTTGGGTTTGGGGTTTTGCAAAAAAAGTAGACCATCAAATGGGATTGTCGTTGACAAACCTGTCAAAAGAGGATTCTCCAATTCACAGGCAGTGCCACAATAACACACCCACACCACGATTTCCCCTCAACTAGCCTATTCAAGAATGGCATAATGAAACATCACTGCTGAAATTCTTTCTTTCAGAAACACCAACGCGATTTCCTCCCCTTATTTGTCTCAGTGTCCTCCTAAGATGTCTTTGTATCTGACAAAGCTTTTGCCTCACACATCCTAGCCTGAGGAAAGGCTCTTATAGTTATGATTTGCTGCCTTTTTTGGCCTAGTGTGGGTAGAAGACTATGATTCAAAAGAATGGGTGATGATGACAGATTAAACAAGCTTGTTATGGAGACAGAAAGCATGTGAGAATATCAAAGTGTGTGTGAACATCTGTGTGTTTTTGTGTTGTTTGCGACCGCCACCAGATCAGATCAAAGTATATGCCAGAGATAGAGCCAGAGGGAAAGAGCGAGACAGAGATCAAATCTGTGTGAATATCGTGTCTTGCTTTGACAGAAGTAAAGAGGTCTGGCTATAGCATAAGCATAAACCATCTCCCTTTGGCTCAAATCTGTCTCTTGTAGTTTCTCTCTTGCTCTCCTCCTTTTCATATATAGATGCATGACTCATGGCCTGCTACAAACTAGAGCAAAGTTCAATGAGAATTCAGTTGAACAAGCTAACATCTCCTCGAGGTCATGCTTGGCCCAGATGTCTCCTCGGGCTTAACACCTGTGCAAAAACACGCAGTTTGCAATTCACGTTCACCTCTACCATTCGCATGGGCCTTCCGTGGGAGCCGGTTTCTGGCAGCTGTTTCCATCACGTAACCTTGATGATGTGCTATTCATCAAACCATTAAGCACAAAAGACCTTTATCTTTCAGAGTAACCCAGTGCAGCTGCCGTGCAGATGAATAAAATGGAATTTATTTGAACTATGCACCATTCCAGATGGCTAAGTAATAAACATAAGAAGTTTGTGTGTCCACATCCTTTTGAAAGTGCTACTGTGGTCACGAGTGCTGTTTGCGTGCAACTTTTTGATATTTTTTGTCATTTCAGTGCCATCATCTAGTCAAATGTTAGCATTGTTGCTGCATTAAATTGATTTAGTTTCAATTCAAAAGTGATTATTACTGACCAATTCAAATAAATGTTGTTCTTTTGAACAAAACAATGTATCAGCACAACTATTTTCAACATTGACAATAGGAAATGTTTTTTTGAGGACCAAATCCACATATTATAATTATTTCTAAAGGATCATATCAAGTGAAGCAATACATATTTAAACATTTGAACATATTTATCTAGAACTGCGACTTTACTGCTTTCTGTGCAGGTATCTCGGTGTGGTATGATCTACATGGAGCCTCACATGCTGGGATGGCGGCCTCTGATGCTGTCCTGGCTCAACACTTTGCCATCCACTCTGAGCTCCATGCACAAAGACCTTATTACTGGCCTCTTCGACCGCATTCTGCCTGCATCTCTTCAGCTTATCCGCAAAGGCACTAAGGTACAACTGTAATTGTGCTGCAGATATTGGGTCTCATTCATGAAACACGAGCAGAACGAATTTTTGTGTAAATCGTGTGTAAAGTGGTTGTGGCGTAAATTTTCGGATTCATTAAAATGTTTCTTATTTTCCAAACGTTAGTTGGTACGCAAGAAATCAACACCTGTTCCCAGCCACACGTAAATGGTGCGCTGAACAACGTTTTGCTCATTAATAAGGCTGCATTTAATTCACCTTAATCGGGTACATATATAACAGCATTTCGAAAAAAAAATATATAGTAATTACATATGTTTTTTCCTTTCACATCTATTATGAGAGCCAGTAATAGCAGATATGGTGATCGATGGCGGTCCTTCTCCAGTTTGAATACGATTTTTCTGAAGTGAACTAACGTTAATTCTAACGGGTACATATTTAAACAGCATTTCAGAAAAAAAAATATAGTAATTACATATGTTTTTACCTTTTACTTCTATTATGAGAGCCAGTAATAGCAGATATGGTGATCGATGGCGGTCCTTCTCCAGTTTGAATACGATTTTTCCGAAGTGAACTAACGTTAATTCTTCATTCGTTCAAATAAATTCCTGGCAGCAGGGCGCCAGAAAATGTCTGTTAAAGAGACGGAAGCGCTTCCCTAAAGCATCGTTAGCCAACTATGGTCGAAAGTTCCCAACGACAGAACTTGCGACCTAATGACTGCTTTACGGAAGCGCACCCAGTCTGATTCGTAGAAACATTAAACACCATCATGGTAACACATGAAATTTTTAAAATGCATTAAACATTAGTTTAACAACATTAAATGTAACATAAAACCCTAGTATACATTACTGATTCGAAAAAACCTAAGAAAACTATGAAGAAACACAGTTATTTCAACAAAAACACATCAAATGTGAAGTGTCATGCAGGGAATTGTGGGAATGTCAATTTACAGTTCTCACTGTAAATTATACAATGAGTTGTTCTTTTTCACTTTCAAAAACTGTAAATTTAATGGTATTTAGTACGGAAATACTATTATTTAACCTTAAAACTCACTTTAACACCCACACACTTAATGATCTTCAAGGAAAACATGTTAAATGACTGCTGATTTCTGCAGTTATACCTTCTTTTCTGTTTTCTAATTTAACACAAAAAATCTGTAAAATATTACGGAATATGTTATGTAAAATTACACACAACCCTGTAAAAATACAGACCATTTCCTTTAAAAAAACGTAAAATAGATGTAAAACCAAAATACAAGCAATTACCTGTAAATTCAATAGTTGACCTTTAAATTACAGCAAATATCTGTAAAATAACAGGCATTCACTGTATAATGACAAAACGGCAAAATTCTGTAAAAAAATACAGACCATTACCTGTAAATTTACATTTTTTACAGTGTATATATAGATGTCAGTCGGATATAATGGGCAGGATTTATGGTAATTGAGAATGAACGTGCACGTGCATCCCATTTACGACTGGTTGGAATTCACTAACACACACACACATTTCACTATTACATCTGATGTTTACTAAGTATTTGTGAATCAGGAGAAGAGTTTTCGGTAAGGTCTCTTTACGCGCAAATCACTCTCATATTTACTCGTATATTTACGAATGTTTCATGAATGAGACCCAATGAGTGAGTGCTTTCCCACTGAATTAAAGGCATCTTTAATATTAAGAGAAAAAATTGCACATTCATTGAATTGATATTCTCCTCCTGTAAAGTACTGATAAATTATTTCAACCCGTTCTCTACTTTCAAGCTAAACAGGACACCCGATTTGAGACATGATTGAATACTTTATGTTTGTTTGTTTGTTTGAATAATTTTTGCTTTAAACATATCAACATGGGTGCAGTCATACAATGAATAGTGTACTTTTCAAAGTCACAATTCAAACTGTCCATTATCGCACAGCCAGAATACTGGAATTTAGTTGCAGTATTTTTTATTCAAATACATTTGCACAATGATGCTAATTGACAACTTTCCAAGTTGAACATCTTTCTCTCTTATAATTCATTTTCTTCTTTTATGTTAAATAATTTTCAAATCTCAATCTCAAATCAATAGTTTCTTAATTAATTTAAATTACTGAGCACTTTAAATATGAGCTTGGAGAATTTTTTTTTATTTAAACACTGCATTCTCTCACAAAATATGTGCGTTCCTTCAAGAAACTTACAAAAGAATTGAAATATATTTTTTCCTCCAAACTTATAATTTCCATCACTAGTTTTTTTTTTTTTTAGTATAAGAACAGTTATAAAAACAAATTTCAACTTGTGACCTCTTGTCATAGAAATGCACTGGTACTACAAAAAAGACACTTAAACAAAGACATTAGGTTTTTTTTATATGAAACATAATTATTACTCTAAGAGTCTGGAAGGAATAGGAAAAGCATGTTCTCAATTAAGTAGAGACATTACATACAGAATTTCCTTTCCCAGTAATCATAGGCTTCTTCAGTTAAGGGTTATTTTGTGCTCACATGCTTGCATTGTGCTCAGAATGGGATAAAGAGCTAATTAAGTCCTTTCTTTTTCTTTTTTTAATAACTTTCCTGACAGTCCTGTTGTCTCTTATTGTTAACAGTGCACTTTGGTTGTACTGTTCTTGTCAGACAGAGTAGATCCTTCTCTTGCCACTCATTTGCTGCTATATTTCTTCCCTTGTTTGTAATTTTTGTCTAGCCAATATTGAACTATTATTTGTTATATCACGTTGTACCTTTAAGATAGTTTTGTCCAGTATAATAGCACACTACCATATATCTTGCCATGGGTTCTTGGTCCGGACTAATGGAGTGTGTTTTGTGTGGGCATTTAGGAATTATCTCCCACGTCCAACACGAGCCTGGTGAGGTCTCTGATGAATCTGATGGACTGCATGATGGATGAGTTCAGAGAGGAGAGCCAGATGAAAGGTGTGAATGAGAGAGATGTCTGCTCCTGGCTTGAGGTGAGGAGATAACATGTGAAAAAAAGATCAAGGTAGAATGTTGGAGACTTAATGGACTCAACGCTCACAGCTTTGCCTATGAAGCTGAAACAGATCCGCACTTCTGTTGAGCCCACACTGAGGCAGTTGGCTAGGAACCAAACAAAACATCTTAGGAACCACATAACAATGTCCTAGACATAATCCACAACATTTCACATAGGCATCACTTACATTTTCATCATTTGATCTAATTGTGATCAATCAATCGTTATGTGCAATTACATTAATTAATTGTTTATACAATATATCTGACACATATAGAGGGTTCAGAAGGTAATGAATACACAGGAGAGATGCCTTATACTGGATATAGTGTATCGTGTATAGGATTCTTTCAATTGTTCTGATTAATTGGCTTAAATGGCTAGTGAATAAAAATTTAGCTTGTTTAGTTTCACTTAGTCTTCAAAGCATATTAGGGACTTTTTGTTTGACTGCAAATTTATCATATTAATGGCTTCTCACAAATGTCTTCGCTTTACTGCCCGAGAGGTCATATCTTAAGCCGAAGGCAACTTTTGCCATTTTTTTTGTGTTGTCTGACTCTGAAGTCTGTCAATACTGTCTGCATTTCTCCTCTAAAGGTAATAATCTTTCTCCACTTGCTCCTCTGAGACGGAGATCATATCAGTGGATCAAAAAGTGCCAACATAGACTGGGAGTCTCATTGATTAGCTGCTAGTACAGGATCAATGGTTAAAAAATCTCCTCCTCCCAGATAGGAATGACTTTATTTGCCACCTCTCAGTTGGTCATCAGAGTATTGCACAATCTTGAAGCTTTTTTTTTTTAGTGCCAAAGGAGCACAAAGCATTTTATCTCAAATCAATGATGGCAATGTTTGTATTGATTGTCATTGCTGCAGCAGATTGATCTTAAGGTGGAATTAAGTTTGTAAAGAAATATTTATGAATAATTGATTGGATTAGTAGCTGTGGGAAGGTCAGCAGTGAGTTCGTAGAGATTAGACAGCATTTGAGGAAGTAAACATTTATATTATTTATGGAAAAACTCAATATATGAGACCTAAAAATTGACTTATCAGGCGTTAAAGCGGTAAGTCAGGCGGTATTTTACACTTAAAGCCCTGTTTTAAGATCTTTCTGATGAAATAGAACGGTTAAGATTGAAATGTGGACAAATGCTGCTCTCCCGAGAATTTAGGGCTCTGTTAGAAACCCCCCACCTAAACCTAAAATTCTCGGGACAGCAGCGATCTTAACCGTTCTATTAAATCAGAAACTATCTTAAAACATGGCTTTAAGTGTAAAATACCGAACTAACCCTTTAACAGTAAGATGGTACTGAGCTGTTTGTCAAAATACACTTTGACTTCTCTTACTGCATGAAAACATACTTTTTCTCTCTTTTTGTATAGGGCATCTTTGTTTTCTGCCTCTTTTGGTCAGTCGGGGCCAGCTGCACTGAAGCTGGACGGGTAAAGTTTGATAGTTTGGTAAAGGAGATGCTGGCAGGTGGGCTCAGTGAGGAGACGCGCACACAACATGGAATCTTGGAGCATGTGGAGCCTCCCGCCAAGCAGCTGACAGTGCCTTTACCCACTGAGGGCACGCTCTATGAATACCGCTTCCTCAAAGAGGTCAGGAAGTTTCTTCAAAACATTTGAGTGGATTTGTAGAGAGAAACAGATTGGGCTCTTTTGGGAAGTTTTTTTCCTGTTCCAATTTTTTTTTTGGGGGGGGTAATTAGGTAGCTGACATGAAATACTTTTTGAAAACTCCTCTACTCCATCTAAATCCATTTTAACAGCTTACTGATCCTTTAAAAAAATGAAAGAACACAAAAAGTATTTTTTGGGGACAAAATGTGATAATCTTTTGTATTATTATCTTCACTTTCCTGCAGCTTCTTATTCCTTCTCAGAGATGGTTCTCAATCTGGCTTTCTACAAAGCAATTGTGCGATTCTAATATTCAGCCTGATTTGGTATCATAAATGTCATCTTGGCTTGATCAATATTTAGAAATCATACAAAGTGTAAAACCAATCTCTTAATTTCTGGAGCTTGAGGCATGAGGATTTGATTATGTCTCTTTTTCATCCTGAAATACTAATAAGCAAATCCACTCTCTGTTCAGGAAGCACACTCTCCTCATCCCGAATGAGCTAATCTGTCTTGCTATTTCTTAGAAATCACAAGCTTTATCTCTGTGTAATAAAACTTCAGGACATAACCTGTACTAATTTGTGAATTTCATGCCTCATTAAATGCTGAAAATATATTATATTAGAGAAGAAATGGATTATCCATTGCTTACATATTTGTCTGCTGTAGATAAAAAGCCTTTTTTAACAGACAGGAACATAAAGCCCATAATTGTATTGTAGAGTATAAGGCTTCTACAAAGAGTGGATCATGAAATGTTTAAGGGTGCCATTATGGTGGAATTGGAAACACTGCAGCATTAATACACACTGTAGTTTCAGACAGCATTGAAGGACAGAAAAACAAAATTCCAAACCAAAAAGCTAACAAGAATATTTATTTAAATTATTTTTCATAAAAAATGGTTTACATTAGCAATGATACTCTAACAGGGTCCAGGCAGATGGGAATTGTGGACTGAGAAGCTAAAGGATTTTCCCCTATCCCCAAAGATGTGCAGTTCAACGAAATAATTGTGCCTACGGAGAACACTATACGCTACACTGCTCTCATGAAGCTGCTCATCACTCATCAGAAGCCCACTGTCTTTGTTGGCCCCACGGGGACTGGCAAGAGCGTCTACATTCTAGTGAGTGTTTCAGCACAGTTTTTACCATAATGAATACTATATTTCTCACTATTTTTGAATAGGATTGTCAATCAATTACAGTGGATGCAAATGAAGCAGTCAGTCAAGTTAACATTATTTAGTAAATGGATTTCTACTCTATTCATAAGTTATATAACAAACATGATAAAAGTAACCATTTAAAACACAAAAGATTTTTTGCTATAGCTTTTGTAGCAGGGCGCCGCCATTTTGCTGTACTACAGCCTGTGACGTCACACGGTTGGTTGTCTTACCCGAATTCAACAGATACAACAGTGGAGGACAGATAGTGAAAGATAAAGATAGTTAAAGATGGAAATGGGAAAGCCACAGTGTTAATATGTTAATATTTTAACACATTTGTTTTTATATTTAATTGTACTAAATTAACACATTAAATTGGTACTTCTAATTAAAAATATTTTGTGTTTGGTAATATACTTTACATTTCCTGCATGATTCTGATTTTGCTGGATGTGCCATTTAATGAAGAGAGTTTATTGCATTTAAATGGTGTATGATTAAAACTCAGTTTAGTATTAATCAGTTCACACTTATATAATTCTTACACTTTTTAATGAATTGTGACCTAGCAATTGACCAGTGACCAGTGACATGCAGCAACAAAGAATCACACGTGGCACTTGTGCAGTAATATTATGTAATGTTGTCACAGGTGTACGTATGTTTTACAACGGCTTCAACCAATCAGAATCAAGGACTGGATGTATCCGTTTTATAAACTTACATAAATGTGTCTTTTGTGTTTTGGTCTTGTATAATATCACCTTAGACACCAAGTGAGTCAGGACTTCCACTGGTGCCTCTACTTAAAAAGGAAAAGTAAAAAGAATTAGGTGCACAGCAGAGCTGTCTCTAGCTGAGCATAAAACCTTACATGATTTTGTACATCTGCACACTAAGGGACGACATGTCATCAGCTTATGATACAGTAGATGGCCCACTATACATGCACCCCAACCCCTTTCCACATTCATATTTTGGTCGGTTTGTGGTTAGAAAGTGACTCGACTGAAGATTCATGAGTCAAAAAGCCTTGTCTGTTACCTGCATCATTATGCTTCAATATAGTGGGATCAATATAGATATCATAAGTTTGAGTAATGGGTAATGTTTGTTTAAAAATTCCAAAAATCAATATAATCTGAATCACCAGTTATTTCAGTAAAATTGATAGGATTATTCATTCTTTATACTCACTTACCCACTCACGTCCCTCTGCCTCCTCTTTCCTCTTCTCTTCTTTCTTTTTTCCCACAATTTCCCCTGATGAGTCTTTGGCAAAAATTTAAAGAACTCTAAAAGTCTCCATGTTGTATCCGTGAAATGCCTGCAGGTGCCAATGACTTCATCACCCTCATTTAGCACATGAATATTAAATCGTCATTTTTCACACTCAGCCACATGGCTCTTTCACAGAGTTGTAAGGAATGAAAGAGATTGTATGTGTCATCCATAAGTGGAGCAACTCACATTTTTCTCAAGCTATAATGAATGACGTCTCTCTCAAATGTGCATAGATTTACATTAATTAGTTGACACATGGCAGATCCATAACAAGGGTTTTTATGTTGGTTGTGCATGTTGTTGATTTTCATCCTTTGCTTGGGTTAACTGTTAAATTTATTGTGATTTAAAGATATCCATATTGGTTCTTTTTTTTAGCTTGTATTAAGTTATTATACGAGACACATACATAATTTTAACAGGTGCGAAAGTTATATTATAACCATTTCCAAGACTAATTTACTTAAAGCATCTTTCATACGGGTAGTGACAGGCTAAGCAGTGAAAGACTGTTTTCTTATCACTTCTAACACAGGTTGAAAGTGTTCATGAAAACATGCATGCAACATCTGTGCTAACTAGAGATAATTAAGTGTCTATAAATCCCCTACAGGACTTTTTGCTGAATCGTCTGGAGAAGGATGTGTACAGTCCTCTGTTGATCAACTTCTCAGCCCAAACAACAGCAGCACAGACTCAAAACATCATTATGTCTAAACTAGATAAGAGAAGGAAAGGAGTGTTTGGTCCTCCCCTGGGAAAGAAAATGGTATACTTTAAGCATCTTTTATTACCATTTTATGACTATAGTTTGTGACTAAAAGTATGCCTGTAACTTGAGAATTAGTTCTTAATTGCTTCTAAACTAAATGAGAAAAAATGTGTCACCTGTATTTAAAATAGCACAGTATCTTCCAACATTCAAAATGACATTGTCATTGTGACATAATTTTTTTTAATTTATTTTTTGACTTTAATTGGCCTTTGAATTACTTTGATCAGGTGGTGTTTGTGGATGATGTAAACATGCCAGCAAGAGAGACCTATGGAGCCCAGCCTCCAGTGGAGCTCTTACGGCAGTGGCTCGACCATTGGAACTGGTATGACATGAAGGACTGCTCCATGATCAGCTTAGTGGACATCCAAATCATGTGTGCCATGGGTCCGCCTGGTGAGTTCATGCCACTTATAAACTGTATGCTAATACTGATGTTTTGGACAGTGTATACTGGTCTGCTTTAAATTATTTGACATGTCCATTGTCATGTGCAGGTGGAGGTAGGAACCCTGTGACTCCTCGCTTTTACGCCATTTCAACACTGTGACCATTAATGAATTTGATGAAAAAACCATGTTCACTATATTCTCAAAAATTCTGGACTGGCACTTAACCATAAGGTAATGGTGCTTCATACCAATGTGAGTAATAATTTAAAATACATTTTTAATGCATTTCCTGTTTTTACCTGCTTTCAGATTTCCATTTCCCAAACCGTTCGCCAGCATCACCTCTCAGATCATCAATGCCACCATGTCGGTGTACCAGGAGGCCACTAAAAACCTCCTGCCAACCCCAACCAAGTCCCACTACCTCTTCAACCTTCGAGATTTTTCACGCGTCATCCAGGGAATCTGCTTATCAAGGCCGGAGACTGCAGACGACCCTATGGCCATCAAACGCTTATGGGTGCATGAGGTAACTGCAAACACAGTTTTATAGGTCACATCATAGTAAGAAAGCTAAACTAATGTTGAAATATCCTCTCATGCAGGTTCTGAGGGTGTATTATGACCGATTAGTACAACCGTCTGATTGTGCATGGATGGTGGGCTTCCTGCAGGAAGTTTCTAAGTCTCATCTGAAAGAAGACTTCCATCAGCTCTTCAAGCATTTGGACAGTGATGGAGATGGGCTTGTAACCGAAGATGACCTTCGGAGTCTCATGTTCTGTGATTTTCACGACCCCAAGGGTGAGGACCGCAACTACCGAGAGGTGGGCAACCCCGAGAATCTCCGTCGGGTGGTGGAGACCCATCTTGAAGAGTACAACAATATAAGCAAGGCTCCAATGAATCTTGTACTTTTCCGGTTCGCCATCGAACACAGTCTTGTCGCATCTCCCGAATTCTCAAACAGCCCCGTGGTCATGCTCTCTTAGTGGGAGTCGGAGGGAGCGGCCGTCAGTCGATTGACGCGCTTGGCCGCCCATATGGCTGAAGCCGAACTCTTCCAGGTTGAGATCTCGAAGAGTTATGGGGTTGCAGAGTGGCGTGATGACCTCAAACTCATCATGCAAAAATCAACATCTGGGGAAACTCACGGAGTCTTCCTTTCACCGACACCCAGATTAAGTTGGAGTCATTTTTGGAGGATGTGAGTAACTTGTTAAACACTGGGGAGGTTCCCAATCTCTTTGCCGTAGATGAGAAGCAGGAAATTTGTGAGCGCATGCGTGTCTTGGATCGTCAGCGTGAACGCGATAAGCAGACGGACGGCAGCCCACTGTCTCTTTTTAACATGTTTTTGGAGCGCTGTCGCAGCCAGTTGCATGTGGTACTGGCCATGAGTCCTATTGGTGACACCTTCAGAAGCCGCCTGAGATGTTTCCCGGCTCTCATTAACTGCTGCACTATTGACTGGTTTCAGGTTGGTGTCAATGTAAATTATGTAAAGTGCTATTTTAGTGTAATTGATTTACTATTTTAGTTTGTATACATATTTACATTTTTATACATATTTATATTTTAAAAAGAGTAAATTTATTTATTTATATATGTATAGTCACCTTATAGCCTTATACAACGTTGTATAGCGCTTTATACAATAGAAATTGTGGTAGCACTTTATTTTACAATGGATATTTGTAAGTACTTACCATATCTTTCTTACTTACCCAAGATAGTACTGGGTATTTAGTTACCAATGTAATTAAATGGGTTAAGGTTCGATTTAGGGGTATAGGTTCAGAGTTAGTACCTAGTTATTACCCAGTTACTGTATTTACTATAATAAGTACATAGCATGTACAGTACATGCGGAACATGCGGTAAAATACTAAAACCTCTAAATACTAATACCCCTAAACCTACCCCTGTTCCATGTACTTACCTTATATTAGCCAGTACGTTCTAGGTAAGTACACAGTAAGTACACTGTAATTACTGTACTGTAAAAGGAAGCATAACCGGTAAAATAAAGTGCTACTAAAATTGTTTCAAAGCAGCTTAACAGATTCAAACAGGAAAGTAACAGAATTAATGATGTGTGCATATTTAATAAAATATTAAATAAAATCTGCAATATAAGATAAAAGTGTAATGAATCCTTATGTTCCAAAAGAGCTGGCCAGAAGATGCGCTGCAGGCTGTGGCGTCTCGTTTCCTGGAAGACGTTGAAATGACAGAAACTACTCGTGAAGGGTGTATTAGCATGTGCAAGAGCTTCCACACATCCACCATAAATCTCTCTGCAAGTTTTCTTTCGGAGCTGCAACGCTACAACTATGTCACACCAACTTCCTATTTGGAGCTCATATCTATGTTTAAGCACTTACTCCAGCGCAAAAGATTGTAAGTCATTCTGGTCTGAGAGGCTTTACATTAGAGTCGTTGACTAATTAGGTTTTAAGAATTAGGTTGTGTTATGGGACTGATGATGATATTGATGGTATCTGTTGTTACAGTGAGGTCATGAACCTGAAGAGTCGTTATGAGGTTGGTCTCCAGAAGCTGGAATCGGCTGCCACTCAGGTGTCCACAATGCAGGTAGAGCTGGAGGCCCTTCAGCCTCAGCTGCGTGTGGCCAGAAAAAGGTGGAAGAGATGATGGTGCTCATCGAGCGAGAGTCTGCGGAGGTATCCAATACAGAGAAAGTGGTCAGTGTGGATGAAGCAGAGGCTAATGAGCAGGCGATGGCTGCCAAGGCTATTAAAGATGAATGTGATGCCGATCTGGCGGTTGCTGTGCCCATTCTGGAATCCGCATTGGCTGCTTTGAACACACTCACACCGCAGGTTGGAGGAAAATATAATTGATTAATATTCTTACTTTATGTTGCATACTAGCGCATGTTTACATAGAAAAAACAGGAAAATTAGCTCAGTGGAATGGAAAAGCACGTTCTGTGTGAACTGACCCAGCTTTCCAAATGAAAGCGTTCTTTAACAGACTTGAATGTAGGTGTGCTGTAGTTGTACAATCAGTATTATATAAAGTGCCAAATAAATAGTTGATACTTGACTTTTGCAGAACATGCCATGCTTGCTCTATACTCGCATTTACACAGCTTTGACCAGCGAATGTCGCTAATGTGTCACTTTACAGTTTCTCATAATAATGATAAACTTTCTTGTAATAATGAGAAACTAAGTCATTATTACATCTTATTTGACAAAAAGCTCAACACTTTGTTTTATTGTGAGTATCCACACACACAAAAAATACACTTAACAGGATCTAATGATGTGCAACACTTATATGTAAGATGAAAATTTGAGTCTCTTTGAGAGTAATTTGAGATTATAAGAGAGTAATTGTAAGATAAGCCGCGTTGAGTAATAAGAGAGTAATTTGAGTCTCTTTGCACTGATAATGAAAAAGTGAGGTCGTCGTGGTGTGATAGCCGAACCCAGAGGGTGCACTTTAGTTATCCAGAAATAATGCTGAAGTTAAAATAAAGCTATCCTTAAGTATGTATTTGACTGTGCTAAAGTGGAACTATTGCAAGTAAACTTTTATGTACACTTTTTATTATACAGTGACCGTACTATCCTTACTAATAGTGATATTAAACACATTTTATGGCTTAATATTAAGAAATATGCATTGTGCAATAAAGAAGTACTCCAAATAAAATTTTATTATATTTATATCAGTCAGTCTCAAGTCTTAATATGTGATTAAATGTGTTAATGGATTTGTAGAATACTTAGTATGAAATAAATGTATTTTAAATACATTTGGGTGTAGGTTTTTCTTTTTTTTCAACCAAAATATTATCCATATAAAACCATCATAAACAGCATTATGAAAGCTCTTCACGTGACGTTCACATCTAATGTAGGCAAATGTGAGCCATTAAGTCAAGCGACTTAATGCCAGTGGCCGGGGCCTATGATGTGAAGATGTGTAACTATTTGCCAATGTCTTGCTCTGGAAGCAGTCACATGCAAATGTATTTGCCGTGTACACGTCACAAGTCACCCAATATCAGAACAAGCTGTTTTGATTTAAAATAAATGCTTTGTTTATTATGAGGAGGGCATTTTAAGCTATGAAACTTGCAGGATGTTTTGATAGTACAAAGATCTCTTATGTCAAAAGATCAAGGCAAATTTAATTTCTCATGTCATGACACCTTTAAAATGTACTTTTTAAACTATTGCATAGCATCGATTTTCAATTAATCGATCTGTACCACCTTCTGTAGGATATAACTGTGGTTAAAGCCATGAAGAATCCCCAGCTGGTGTCAAGTTGGTGATGGAAGCCATCTGCATTCTAAAAGGCATAAAACCAGACCGTATCCCAGACCCATCAGGCTCTGGCAAGAAGGTGGAGGACTATTGGGGCCCAGCAAAGAAACTGCTAGGAGATATGAAGTTTCTCCAGAGCCTTCACGAGTACAATAAAGACAATATTCCAGTCAACTATATGAGCGTCATCCGCAACAAGTACATCACCAACCCTGACTTTGTTCCGGAGAAGATCCGCACGGCCTCCGCAGCTGCAGAGGGGCTCTGTAAATGGGTTTGTGCCATGGACTCCTATGATAAGTGAGTTATAGACAAACTAAAGGTCCATTCATATAAGCCGAATTTTTGTCCATTGTTATCGTCAATGGTGTAGTAATGAGTGATACAATGAATCAAACAATGCAGATTGCTGTTCATCAATGCAGATAATTAGCTACAAACATTTTTACAAAATATTATTAAAATATCCTGATCACAAGGATTCCTATTGAAACAACTGAATTACATCATCAAAACATTTGCTAAACAATTGTAAATGTGACCAGATATTAATTCATAATTTAAGACATTAAATATAAACTGGATTTTATATGGGTCTCCAAGAAATTTTATTTTAGAAAATGTGAAAAAAAAAAATGTTTGTTAAAAACTTTTTCCTTTTCACAGAGTAGCAAAGGTAGTGGCCCCAAAGAAAGAGAAGTTGCAACATGCAGAAGAGAAGCTTAAGGTGGCCATGGAGAGCCTCCAAAAGAAACAGGCTGCTTTGAAGGAGGTCCAGGACAAACTGGCCAAACTACAGGAGACGCTGAAAGCCAATAAGAACGAAAAGGCTTACCTTGAGAATGAGGTAGGCAGAGGACAGTAGTCACAAAAAGAGGATACGCAAGGTTCTTACATTACATTTACATTTATCCAAAGTTACTTACAAATGAGAACAATAGAAGCAGTTAAACTAACAGTAGGACAACAATACGTAAGTGCTGTGACCCCTCACAGTTTAATTTAACGCATTTTTTTTTTTTTTAAGAATAGAATAGAAAAGAGAAAGTGTTAGTATTACTGGATCAAGTGCTGTCGAAAAAGATAGGTCTTCAGCAGTTTCTTGAATGTGGCTTCTGACTCAGTAGCTCTGGTTGAGTTAGATCATTCCACCAACAGGGAACAGTCATGGTAAAGGTCAGAGAAAGAGATTTTGTGCCTCTTTGAGATGGTACCACAAGATGACATTCGCTAACAGAGCACAAGTTTCTGGATGGCACACAGTAAGTCTGACGTAGTGAGTTTAGGTAAGAGGGAGCAGGGACAGTGGTTGTTCTGTAGGCAATGTAGAGACTGGGGGTCTATTTCAATCATGGGAATTTGCATATCATAATTAATAATTAATAATTATTCATACAGGTTTGGATCAGATCAGTCTTACATGTTATTAAATCTCCTGATAAGGGATGATATGTTATTTTACCTGCATGCATGCATGTGTATCTTGGTAATTAACCACGCAACCAAGTTGATTGCAATTAATTGCACAAATCATGTTTTTTTTAAAAACAGGCAAAAATGAATTAGCTCAATTGTGGGGATTAATTTATGCTCCAACGTGTGACATTTGATTTACTTATAGTAATAGTAGGGATTTGAAGACAGTGTAAAGGAGCTAACAAACAGAAATATCAGAAGAAGAGTCGTAGAAGAGAAAGGAAACAACAATAAACAAGAAGAATTTAATACTCAAGTGCCTTGTCGTGTCCTTGCTCGGTGGAGTCTCACAGGTAGACTCACTGGTCTTTACACTCTTCAGCCTTCACACGATCAGAGCTTCACACGAGGGCAGCCGCGACCGCTGCTGCGGTGCACTAATCAGTGTTATACACGCGTAGTACCCAGTTAATGTTTACACCAGGCCACACCCAACTATTCAGTCAAGCAAAACTTAACACGTCACAACACAAACAAACAAACGCCTTGTTGACGCATGTTTTACCAGGGTAAACACTATAACGAAGAGCCGCGTTAAAATATAAATGAGAAAAGTAAACACTCAAAGATTGATGTTCTCTCCTGCTGTTCTACTGCTTCTTCTGACAAGTACTAGCAGATGGGTGAAGTAAGTTCTTTAACTGGCTTTGGCCATGCCCAACTGTTTAGTAAAGCGAAACTCAACAGTCACGACACAAACAAACGCCAGGTCGAACACATGTTTTTACCAGGGTAAACACTATAACGAAGAGCCGCGCTAAAATCTAAATGAGAAAAGTAAACACTCACAGACTGATGTTCTCTCCTGCTGTTCTACTGCTTCTTCTAACAAGTACTAGCAGATGGGTAGAAGTACTTTAACTGGCTTTGGCCACGCCCAACAACTAGCTTCTCACAATCAACAAACGCTTCGCTGCTGTTACTGAACCTTTGTGTATTACACAATGTTAAACTATTCTTCTGACATTCTTTGTAACCTCTCCTACATAGGAGCCCAACCCTGTTGAAAATATCTGCTCTTTGCAGGAAGTTTGTTTATTTAGGAATTTAGTTTGTGTTTTTACATCAAGAGGTGAGGGAATGTTCTTCTTTTCTTCTTGGTTTACTTTCCTTCAGATCATTTTTATGTTCAAACTTTGAAGTTGTATGAGTGAAGCCTTTGTTTCTAAACCCACACAAAAACCCACAGGGGGCACAAACACGCACATGCACTGTCTCATTTGTCTGTGGAGACTGCCTGTCAGTTTAGCGCGTTTGGGTAAACCAAGCATCACCAAGGCCCTGCTGCCATCTTTCTGCCCTATTTCACTTTCCTTTATGTTCCTTCTTCTTCCCCCGCCCTTCTCTCCATGTTTGTAATTCAGGTTGTCTGTTTTCCCTATTGGAGGGTAGAAATTGTTTATGCCATGCTCTCTCAAGCATGGCCAGAAATCAAAGGCACTTCGAATGCACTGAGGAAAACCTGTTATGCTGTTCCTGAAGCTTCCACTGGAACGGCCTCTTTAAACTGTTTTCTCACTTTGGGATATGAGTTGGAAAGAACAGGAATTATGGAGGAATTCATCATCAAAGACAATAAAGTGTCATGATGTCTGATGCACCAATGTCACATAGCATTAGTGAAGTATCATCACAGGAAGCAAGTAAGATGTTTGGATTGCTGTCAGCTTCGTATGCCCTATCGCTGAGCTTCTATCACTCTGCAGTAGCTGTGCAAGCTAACTCTCTGAATTCCAACAAAGATGATGTTTCTCTAGTGCCAAACTGGGGTTTCAATTATCCATTTATCTGTAATGATAAAAGAGGAATCCTCACTAGTGGATCAGACATTCTATTAGAGAATTTATTTGTAAGGATGTTTGTGTAGTAAACACTCATTTCTGGTCACAATTTATTTTTATATAAATGCAGTCATATCTAATCTGCCTTTTCTAATCCGTCCAAGTTGCTGATTCTCTTTAACAGATGACAGCCACTGTTAGCATGCTGTATCTTTGATGCCAACACCTGTTTTTGCCTGTTTTTTAAATGGTGACTGGCCTTTAGAACTGGCCTTTAGTTGTTATGCTACATATCAGGGAAGAAGTATGTTATAATATTGTTATTTCTGTTGGAATTTAGGATTCTTTGATGAATAGATAAGTTCAAAATAACCTCATTTATTTTAAACAGAAATCTGTAACATTATAAATGTATTTATTGTCTTTGTCACATTTGATCAGTTGACTGTGTCCCTGCTGAAAACAATTATTATTGTCTTTAAAAAAAGAAATCTTTTAAACAGTATTGTTTGTCTGTCCCTCTCATATGCATCATTTTAGTCTTCTTATTTTCCTTTTGGTCTTTTTCTTTAGGTGGAGTTGTGCAGTAAAAAGCTAGAGCGTGCAGAGCAGCTCATTGGTGGGTTAGGGGCGAGAAGACCCGCTGGAGTGAGAATGCTTGTAACTTCAGCCGAACTCTACAACAACCTCACTGGAGACATTCTCATCTCTGCTGCTATAGTGGCCTACCTGGGTGCCTTTACCTCCAGTTTTAAGACAGGTGTGCCAACACATAAAACATCCATTTCTCTTGCTAATCCTCTTGCTGATTTTGCATAAATGCCAAAGATTTCCCTACGCAGATTTTGTTCAAGTTGGTCATTCAGATTCAAAAGAAAGCTGCTTAGTTGAAAGTGACTCTGCGAGCTTTGCTTCATACTGTACATCGATACACTATTGACAGAAGTGTTTTTGCTAATTTGACCACGCCTTTATTGCCTTATTTGTAAGATTGCACAATTTAACTAAATATTTTAATTTACTGTTAGTGAGAAATTACCTAGCTAAAAATGGTTTATTGTCTAGAAGTAAAATCCTAGCAATATTTTAAAGCACAGGAGAGTCTATTATACATTGAAAGACATCTGGGACAGGGTTTGTCTGGCTGAAATGTATTTGTCTTTCCATTACATTTCTATACACTATAACTCGAGTGAAATTCAAATTCATTTTCAGTACAGTTTATGTGCTCAGGTGGAGTGATATTAAAGTGTTTTTGATATCCTTTTATAGACATTATTTATACACATTTGCCCCTGTCAGCTGGTTTCTCTTAACAACAGAGCAGAGTCCATAAAAAATGAATGAATTCAGTGAAAACACTTTGTACAATACCAGGGATTGCTATGGTGAGTTTAAATAACACTCGGGGAGCAGGGAGTAGTTTAACTTTAATATTCCCCTCTGTGAAAGCAATATGTTTTCTCCCAACAGAGGGTTTTTATATAAGCTTTCGTGCAGGTACATGACACACAGCTTATTACCTTTGTGTGCAGTTTGTCTTTATTGGATTTAAACAGAAAAACAAAGATATAGAAGCGATAATAGTACAGTCCACAGTACTATTATTAAGTTGAAAATAACAGATAGAGGTTGAATCTATGGATCTGTGTTTTTAAATAGCATTAAAACTTCGTACATGTATCAATAGACTTACCAGTCCTCAGTGGATGTTTCTGGATTAAACTGTCTAAAGCAGCTGTGATCATGTTGTCTTTCTTGAACCGTGTGTGTGTTTCTGTGTCTGATCTCTACAGCGAGCTACAGAGGAGTGGATTGACATGTGTAAGGCAAGAGGAATTCCTTGCTCCAAGAACATGTCACTGATGAACTCCTTGGGTGAGCCAGTAAAAATCCGTAGCTGGACCATTGCTGGCCTCCCTTCAGACAGCTTCTCCGTTGACAACGCAATCATCATCTCGTCAGTTTTTTTGCCAATTTATGCTACTTTAAATGTGACCGTTTTAGAGTGCCATTTGTATTAGATTATTTTAGGATCTTTCAGGTTTAGGAAACCAAACCATTTTCACATTCTTATGAGATTCCTTCCAGCATCATATAAATACAGCTTTGAAGCGCAACAACAAAATTTCACACTTCACACTGGATTGCACATATTTTAATTTAAAATGAAAGATAGTACATACTAGATGTGCATGAGATATAGATTTCCATTCTGTAGTAATGCCACAATTTGGACAAAAATGTGCATGGATGAACTGTATTGCTATAACAGATCAATTCAGAAAATACAACTTTTAGACATATGGTAAATACTACTATTTAACTGTAGTAGTGACCTTTGAAAGACTTGTTCTTGAGTTTAGGAATAATACAACAAAAGCAGATTTTTCTTTTGTTGAAACATTCTGTTATAATACTTTTAAATATGTGACCAGGAAGCTATTAGAAAACTGTAAGATGGAGATGATTTGTCATGGGTGGAGTATTAGTAAGATGTTTGTTTTTTTTGCAGTAATGCCAGGAGGTGGCCACTAATGATTGATCCTCAGGGCCAGGCCAACAAGTGGCTGAAGAACATGGAGAAATCCAACAGTCTCCATGTCATCAAGCTCAGTGATGGCGACTTTGTGCGCACACTAGAAAACTGCATCCAGTTTTGGCACTCCAGGTGAGAGGTGACAGCTTTTAAACATGAGGACAACAGAATTCAGAAAATTGAATTTAAAGCGTAATTTTATAATACTCAAATAACTGCTTGGAGAGGTCATTATCATTTTTTTACCAAATTTAAGAGTATTCGTTTTAGTTGTATCAAATGCAAAATCAAAGATATAAAGAACAAAAAAAAAAATAAATAAAATAAACTGTTCTCACAGGTGCAATACCAGTATTTCTCTCAGGGGTCCCCCTCCACCATGAAAAATAAGCACACATCACAGTTGGATCCAAACCAGTGCATGTTACCTGTTGATAAATGTACTCATTCTCTCTTCCCCTGGAGCAGCATAGTTATATCTTGTACATAATGCATAAAGCCTGAAAGCACAAATTCCATCTAATTTTACACTCTTGAATGTAAAGGAGACCCAGGGGTGGACCCAAACCGCAACACGAGAAACGCAAATGAGCCAAGTAATCTGGCCTTAGGTGCCTCTGTCTTCCATCCTCAGCTCCTCCTCATCGGTGTTGCTTTGGGATGAAAGGCAGCTGCGTAGGCACGCCGGTGCTTAGCTGTCTTGTGTGGATTGTTCTTTTGTTACCGTTTCCCTCTAGAATTTGCGTTGAGTTTATTTATTAATTTCTTTTCATTTCTTTCTTTTTCCTGTTGCATTTCTTCAATTCCCCCTTCTACCTATTTTTATTGTGAGTAGATCAAATAAATACTTCTGCAGCTTAGCTAAAGTGTAATCATTAATACATGGTGTATTGTAGTATTGCTGGAGAATGTTGGGAAAGAACTGGATCCTATACTTGAGCCCCTGCTGCTGAAACAGACTTTTAAACAGGGTGGCAGTGTCTGCATCAGGCTGGGTGACTCCACTATTGAATATGCTCCAGATTTCCGGTTTTACATAACGACAAAGCTACGAAACCCACATTATCTACCTGAGATCTCAGTCAAGGTGAGTCTTCTTTACATGTAAAGTCACATGAATGCGCATAGGTATACACACAAGCATTTATTTGATCAAAAATACTGTTAAAACAGGAATATTGTGAATTGTTATTATTATTATTATTATTATTATCATTATTATTTCAAATTATTATAATTGTGTTTTATTTTAATATATTTTAATCCTGTGATGGCAAAGCTGAATTTTAGCAGCTATTACTCCAGGCTTAATCATTTTAATACACTCACATAAAGGATTATTAGGAACAGTTCAATTTCCCATTAATGCAATTATCTAATCAACCAATCACATGGCAGTTGCTTCAATGCATTTAGGGTGTGGTTCTGGTCAAGACAATCTGCTGAACTCCAAACTGAATGTCAGTATGGGAAAGAAAGGTGATTTAAGCAATTTGGAGCGTGGCATGGTTGTTGGTGCCAGATGGGCTGGTCTGAGTATTTCATAATCGGCTCAGTTACTTGGATTTTCACGCACAACCATTTATAGGGTTTACAAAGAATGGTGTGAAAAGGGAAAAACATTCAGTATGCGGCAGTATAGAAGAGCAACTTTGACTGAAATAACACTCGTTACATGGGTTAAAACATCAGAAGACCTCACCCGGTACCACTCATCTCAACTTCAAATAGGAAAAAGAGGCAATTTGCAAGAGCTCACCAAAATTAGAAGACTGGAAACATGTTGCCTGGTCTGATGAGTCTGGATTTATGTTGAGACATTCAGATTGTAAAGTCAGAATTTGGTGTAAACAGAATGAGAACATGGATCCATCATGCCTTGTTACCACTGTGCAGGCTGGTGGTGGTGGTGTAATGGTGTGGGAATGTTTCTTGGCACACTTTAGGCCCCCTTAGTGCCAATTGGGCATTGTTTAAAAGCCAAGGCCTTCCTGAGCATTGTATCTGACCATGTCCATCCCTTTATGGTCACCATGTACCCATCCACTGATGGCTACTTCCAGCAGGATAATGCACCATGTCACAAAGCTCGAATCATTTTAAATAGTCTTCCGGGTTTTGATGTCATCCATGCACCACTCTGCTGCTTCGGTGCTCAAAACATGTCCTATTATTATTATTATCAGCACTGTTAAAAACAGTTGAGCCTCTTAATATTTTTGTGGAAATATTTCCACAAAAACTGGAAATGTATTTGAAATGGGTATCTTTTGACATTACAGATGGCATTTATAAATGTCATAATACTTTTATTCAGAAAGAATGAATGAATTTATAAATTCCTTTCAAAAATGAATCTTCCTGACCCCAAACTTTTAAAGTGTAGTATACACTGATTTTTTTAAACACATTAAATTACATCTTGTCCTTGAATTAATCTTTTGTTTCTGTATGGTTTTGAAACACTGATGTTTTGGTCTGTGATGGGGACTGAGTCTGTGTCATTAAATGTGCAGTCTTTGAAAGCATCAAAGTTAAAAATGAAGATCTTTTAAAATTGTTTTTAGTGATTCTTTCTCCCTGAGAAGTGTTTTAATAACATGGTTATTAGTCTTATTCAAAGGAGCTATGAGCCTTGCCGTCTTCTACATAAAATCTTCTTGGTGTTAAATTTGCTTTAATTATGCAGTTAAACTGCAACTGGAAACTGATAAATAATTAAACCATTAGCCAGTTGAGAGTTTTTTCATGACACTTGCAACAAACATATAGTTATGTTTTTGGAACAAAACTTATTCTACCTTTTGTGCTATAAAATCATAAACATGCACACCTTTTAAGGTTTACTGTTTAATCTTTGCCCTAAAGTGTTCATGACCATTGTTTAAAATTAAATTAAAAGGGCAGGTGTGTCATTTCTGTGCCACCAGGGCCTGAATGATTTGCAAACAATACTCTGAACAATCATAAAACCCATTGGTTGAGTCAGCTTTGCTGTGTCAGGCTGGTCTACATACTTGAAGAAAATGATTAACTTCAATTCAGGATGATGTAGGAGCATGTGGTGTTCACAACAGGATACAACAAATGATATTGTTGAGGAACATTAGGATTACAATTCTTCATTACAAAATGTGTTCCACCAAAGACTCACATGTATCACAGCCAGTAATTAAAGAAATATTAGGTCTAATAATAGCAAGCAAGCAGTTACAAAACCGTGGAGGATATACATTTCTAGAAAAGTTAGTTTTGTGGTCGGTATCCATAAAGCGAATCTGTGGCCATCTGAGGCTCTTGTAAAAAATAAGATCCTATTGTTAATGAGACCAGATCCGTGTGTTTAAGAACAGCCGCCCCCAGCACTGTTAGTGTTTTCTCCTGTTCTGTTCAGGTGACCCTGCTGAACTTCATGATCACCCCAGAGGGGATGCAAGACCAGCTGCTGGGCATTGTGGTGGCCAGAGAGAGACCTGACCTTGAGGAGGAGAAACAAGCCCTCATCGTACAAGGGGCTGAGAACAAGAGGTATCACCCAGAAACACAATTTACCTGACAGTTTAGTCCTATGGGTTCCTTACTTCAATTATTGTGTCTAAAAGCAAGACAAGTTGAATCCTTGGGTAAATAATGATCTCTTTATGAAGTGAGGGCAAAGAGCAACATGCTCTCTCAGTGCATTCATGTCAAAAACAAACCAAACGGGTATTGTACATTTGTTTGTTTATCCATGTACTTTCTCTCTCTTTTCTTTGTAGACAGCTGAACGAAATAGAGGATAAAATCCTAGAAGTGCTCTCTGCCTCCGAGGGGAACATTTTGGAAGATGAGTCTGCTGTTCAGATCCTCTCGTCCTCTAAGGTTCTGGCCAATGAGATCTCTGAGAAACAGGCTATTGCTGAGGTTACTGAGCAGAAGATTGATCAGACACGCTTGGGCTACACCGCCATCGCCATCCACTCTGCTATTTTGTTTTTCTCCATCGCTGACCTGGCCAACATCGAGCCCATGTATCAGTACTCTCTAACCTGGTTCATCAACCTCTTTCATCATGTCCATTGATAATTCTACAAAAAGTGACCTTCTTGAACAAAGGTGCTATGTCCCTTTGGATGTTAATTTTTAAAGCATGTCTATTACAGTAATTTACTTACTTGAATATCTAATTTAACACTTTGAATATCGAGCACATATAGATACTTCATAGGATAGTTCAAGTTAGATAATTATTTACTTACCCTCATGATATCTGAGAGCTGTGGGAATATAATGACACTTCAGCCCAGGGCAGAAATAATCCTCTGGGTAAAAGAACACATTGCCAAATATCTTGAAACCTATTAGAGTGCTCTTAAAGCTATTCTACAGTAGCAGGTGTTTATTTAATATTTTTAAAGTGTGTTTATCTAAAGTGACATTTCAAAAAAGATGTAATGTCTTAGTCTGGTGGTTCTCAGCCTGGTTTCCAAGACCCAATTAGACTTTTAAACTTTTTCGACTCCAGGGCCCCCAATTTTTCACAACAATATTCAAAGGTTTATTTATTTATTTATTTTTTTTAGTAAAATTTCAGAACTTTGCATAACCAGAAAAATATTTATTCATTACAAAAATGACTATTACAAGTCTTTCTTACTTTAGGTGACTCTTTCAGGTCTAGACATCACACTTTTTTTTAAACGAGTTTGAGGGTTATATAAATATCTTATTAAAATATAAATGAGAAATATTCGTATCTTATAATAACATTATACATAACCTAACATGATTCAAATGTAAAACAACCCCCCCCCCCCAAAAAAAAAAACAAAAAAACATCCAAAATATGCATATCAGCTCAGATTAAGAGGGTAATGATTTGGAAAAAGTCCAAAATAAGGTTGAGAACCACTGGTCTAGTCATTGAACCCAAATATAATCATCATTAATGCTAAAGCTATAAGGATATTGAAAAATTCCAATGATTATTAAGAACGAGAATAAAACTTGTATAGCAAACATACAAATATAACTAAATGTAGTCCTAAAAAACAAGTGTGGTCTAGTAACATTTCAGAGGTTAGTGTATGATGTTTAATGTACATCACATCACTCGTACACTTACTTTTTTCTCTAACCCGTTTTCAAAATGCTTCTTGTTGAACTGATTTCTGCCACAATGCTTTCTCTGTGTATTTAGACTCCAAATTCTGAAGGACCATTTTACGTACTCGCTTTATGTCAACGTATGCCGCTCTCTGTTTGAGAAGGACAAACTACTCTTCTCCTTCTGCCTCAATGTCAATCTGCTCAAACACAACAAGCTTGTAGTAACTGCCTCCAATTGCACACTGCTGTGATTTATTGAATCAATAAACTTGGGAAAGACAGTGCTTCATCTGATAAATAATAGAAAGACTGAAGAGGTTACCCATCACACAAGTCATCTTTAGGTTAATGACTTGCATGCATGCAGTTGATCGATGTTTATATCATGGTCCTGCAACATTCGTACACATAAACACTAGTTTAACAGATTTAATCAAATTTTAAGTGATTTATGATCCATGTTTGTCACACTAGCTCTCCATGCCCTGAGCTGTTACTCAAGTTGCAACTGTCTATCCTCCATTCATTGTACTGTCAGTAGTTTGTCAGCTCCTGAATAATGTGGTGTGGGGGTGATGCACCAGTACATTTATTTTCATAGACTGCTGCTTTTCTGTCGGTGACTTTAAGTACTCATTCGCTGCAGTTCTGTTCTTTTGAGTTGGATGTTTAATCAAGCACAGCTGCTGAAAAACAATTTGTGTCTAAACTCATTACAGGATATAACTGAATGAGGAATAGTATCAACTTTCCCCTTCCACCTTCTGTTTCCTTATTTTTTCAGGTGGCATGACAATGAATGGCGTTTCTCCTGACAGGTGGTGTGGGTCTGGATAACCCTCATTCGAACCCCTGCACCTGGTTGCCTGAAAATATCCTGGGATGAGATCTGTCAATTGGATGAGATGGAGCGTTTTAAAGGCCTGCGGAAAGACATGGCTCGAACTCCGGGACGGCTGGAAAGAGGTTTGCGATAGCAAGGTGCCATTGAGATTAAGCAAACACCATTTCTTTCCTGCTCAGTGGTATGAAAATGGACAGAGGAAGTATGAAAGGAACACCAGATTTTTCATTTTACTGGTCTGTGTATGTGTGTGTGTTCTGCAGGACCCCCATCTCGCTGCATTCCCTTCGGAGTGGCAGGAGAAAACTAGGACATTTCCAAAGGATGTTGGTCATAAGATGCTTACGGCCAGACAAGGTAAGGCTTTTTTTATATAAGCGTTTCAGGTTGGATTGTAAGAAAATGTATACTTTGCATGAAATTGATCAAAAGTGAAAGTAAAGACAATTTTAATGTAATAAAATGTTGCTCTTTTAAACTTCCTATTCATTAAAGAAGATTACTAACAATTTCAATAGGTTCATTTATTAAACATTAGTTCATGCATTAACTAACATGAACTAACCATTTGTTACTGTATTTGTTATTCTTTGTTAACATTAGTTAATACAAATCTAGCTGTTCATTGTTTGTTCATGTTAGTTCACAGTGCATTAACTAATGTTAACAAGATTTGAATAAAGTATTAGTAAATGTTAAAATTAACATTACCAAAGATTACCAAATGCTGCAGAAGTATTGTTCATTCTTTGTTAATGTTAACTAATGTAGTAACTAAATGAACCTTATTGTAAAGTGTTACTGATTAAACATGGATCAGCACCACAAATGTTTTAAAAAATATAATATTAAGAAATGTTTTGAGCACCAAATCAGCATATTAGAATGATTTATGCAGGATCATGTGACACTGAAATACTGAAGTAATGGCTTCTTAATATACCAGTCATTTTAAATGTTTGTATTATTTCACAACATTTTACTGTATTTTTTCATCAAATAAATGCAGTCTTGGTGAGCATGAGAGGTTTTAAAAAACACATAAAAAAATCTGGTAACACTTTACAATACCGTGTGCACTAATATGCATTAATTCACACTTAACTAATGCACAGATAATAATGAGTTAATGTATAACTAATAAAGAACTAAATCATTAATTAATGATTACTGCATCAGCAACTAATAAAGAGTCTATATGATTAATAGATTAAGTAATACATGAATTGCTATTAATTCAATGTGTCATTGTGTATTAATTCCTTAATAACATATTTTATTAACTAATAGTGTAAATTAATGTGTTAATTACCACAATTAGTCAAAGCTATGCACTTCAACTTCCAGTTGTCTGCCTTAATTAATCATTAGCTAATGATTTGCAAAGGTATCATTATGTTATGACTTTACTTGCTGAGGCACATCATTATTAACTAGTCATTTAGTAATTGTAGTAATTTGCACATGAATTTGCATTAACAATTAATTAATTAATCATGTATTAATGCATATTAGTGTACCTGTCATATTATCTGGAAGTTGAAATACAAGGCTTTGGCTCATTCTGGTAATTAACATATTAATTAACACGATTAGTTAAAAAAATGAGTTATTATGGAATTAATCCACAATTACATATTTAATTAATAACAATTCATGTATGAACTAATACATTAACCTTACAGTACTCTTAATTAGTTCCTAATGTGGTAATCATTAATGAATAGCTTAGATAATCATTAGTTACACATTAATTCAGTATTATCTGTGCATTAGTTAAGCATGAATTAATGCTTATTAGTGCACACGTATTGTAAAGTGTTACCAAAAATCTCATGTATGTAATGTGGAGTATCAGTACAAACCTCACATTTGGACTTTTTTCTTGTCTACCCATCTCAGATTGTTCCCATGGTTCAAGAGTTTGTGTCAGAGAACTTGGGCAGCAGTTTATTGAGGTCCCACCCTTTAATTTAGCCACAGCTTTTGCGGACAGTCACTGCTGCGCTTCGCTCATCTTTATCCTGTCCCCAGGATCAGACCCCATGGCAGCACTGCTCAAGTTTGGCGAAGAGCAGGTACAAACAATTATAGGCTTTTAATCGCCATCATTTTCAGATTTAATTATTCTGTATTAGTAGAAAGATGAATTTTTTTAACATCTGGAATGCTGTTTTGGTTTGTGATGGGTGATGCTCTTTTATTATTAACACCGTGTTTGGATTGTTGTTCAGGGTTTCACAGGTAACAAACTGACCTCCCTGTCTCTGGGACAGGGTCGAGGCCCCATTCGCCATGAGCATGATTGAGACTGGTGTGAAGGAGGGAACCTGGGTGGCTTTACAGAACTGCCACCTGGCCACCTCTTGGATGTCCACCCTTGAGCGTGTTTGTGAGGTAGTAGGATTTGATTATCCAAACATGGTGGAAAAGTAGCTTTTAATAGTATTATTTCCACACCCACATTTGTTACTTTACATATTTTCAATGTAAATGACTTTTTAGCATTTAAATGCATGCATTGCACGTCCATTGTTTGCGTGTGTACAATCATAAAACAGTGTGCAGTGGAAATTCTCTGAAGCATCACTTTGAATTTCCGACAGGAGCTAGAATCCAGATAACGTTCACCCAGACTTCCGCTTGTGGCTGACCAGTTACCCCTCTCCCAACTTCCCTGTGGCTGTACTGCAAAAACGGAGTCAAAATGACCAATGAGGCTCCCAAAGGTCTGCGTTCCAACATCATTCGTTCTTTCTACATGGACCCTATATCTGACCCTGAGTTCTTTGACAGCAGCTCAAAGCCGGTAGGTCACAAGCAATTCAAGGTTTTTGAAGCTCTCTCAACATATTTTTGGAGTCCTTCATTATCAAACTACCTATTAATTAAATAGTTGGATTTAAACAAATGTAAAAAGAGGCTTCTCTGTGTGTGTTTTAGGCTGTCTTTAAGAAGCTGCTGTTTAGCTTGTGCTTCTTCCATGCCCTGGCCCAAGAGAGGAGGAAATTTGGTCCTCTTGGCTGGAACATCCCCTATGCAGTTTAACGAGACAGATCTGCGGATCTCTGTCCAGCAGTTACACATGTTCTTGGACCAGTATGAGGTGAGATCACACGTGTCTTTTCTTTATATTCACATACAAACACATTTTTGTCACTGTTCTTACAACACACCACACAGACTCTCCTCATCACCCTCTTCATTTTCATGCTTTTCAGCATTCCCCTTAAACCGCCCCTAAAAAAAGAACGTTCTTGACATTTTCCCAACTTCAGAGAAGCACTCCCATACCGCCCTTCCTCCTTTCAAAACAACCATACTGCACCAACTGATCAAGAGCTTCCCTCAATGCTCTGACATTTCTCCAGTGCTACTGAGTGCCACCCACTGCATTAGCAAGGGAAATTTCAACAGGAAATGTCACAATCCTGCCACTCCTCTGTCCATCTTTTCATATCCCCCCAGAAGATTGTTATACTCGAACTCACCAACCTGACATGCATCTCCAATTAAAAAAAAAGTCTTTGTTGAGCGGCCCTGCTTTTAAAACAGATGAGGAGAGTTGCCGTCTGTTTTTTTTTCTGTCTGTCTGTCTGGTCTTTTTTTAAGCAATCTGAACAATAGGGTAAAAAATTGGGACACAGACCTCACCTTAAACATGTTTGTTTGAATCATGGTCAAAGTAGCATTCACACATGTAGCCACACTATTCAAAATGAAAATAAATAGCTTATATGACAAAAAGAGGTAAGTCATAATCATGAGAAATCATAATATATATAAAATAGCTCACCGTTATTGAGAGTTTATTGAAACTGAGCTGCAAAAACGATTCATCATGGAAATGGATTTGTTTTCTGCTCCTTTAAAATTCTTCAGATAATTAAACATATTAATTAGACTCATCATTCTCATCCAATTACCATCCCCAGACAATTTTCATCCACCATGTTATGTAGTAGCTCATCTTATATGGTGATTCCTTCTGTGTCCTTACTAGGAGATCCCTTTGATGCTCTTTGCTACATGACAGGAGAGTGTAACTATGGAGGTCGGGTCACAGGCGACTGGGATCGGCAGGACTCTGCGCACAATAGTTTCCACATTCTACACCCCAAGATCATTAATCAATGTTGATTACAAGTTTGACCCCAGTGGCCTGTATTTTCCTCACCACCTGAAGGAGATGTGAGACACATTGACAAAATGCCAAAAAGTTAGACTGAATATATTGTTCATCTGTTATTTTTTTCATTTGTCATGGATACCACCATTCTAAAGTATGTTGGTTGGAAAGATTTAAAGTCTCTTATGCTCATCCAAGGCTGCATTTATTTGATCACTAAAAATGGTAATTAGAGCTGTGGAATATAATCGTTTTTTATTGAAACCAAAGTTACATTAAAAATATGTATATATATATATATATATATATATATATATATATATATATTAATATATACTAAAATATTAATAAACCTGCTGCTGTCTGTCATTAATGTTAATCAAGCAACTAAAGAGAATAGGAAATTGCTCACTCCTCTTGACTAAATAACTTTGTGTAGCTTTAATAATAATCAATACATGTGTAATTAATGCAGTGACCATGAAAAGACCATGCAGTGATTATTTTTACATTTATTAAATTCTGTATTACTTTCTTAAATTACTTAAATGCTTCCGTAAAAAAAAGTAAAAGGAAAAAAAGCAAAGCACTGTTAATTGAATTTGTTTGCCATCTGCATCTTCATTCTTGTTTTTAATAACAAAGAGACTATATTGTGATTATTAATATAATAATTATTATTAATAAAACAATTGAAGGAGAAGATACATTGTGAATAAGATCTAGAATTTACAATAGAATCATTAAAATATTATTACAATTTAAAATAAATGATTATAAAGCTGAATCTTCAGAAAATCAATTTTCTCTAAGTCTTCAGTGTTCACATGATCCTTCAGAATTCAATCAAGAAACCTTATTTTTCTTATTATCAGTGTTGAAAACGGTTGTGCTGCTGCGTTTATTTTTCGTCTCTAATTCAATGGTTCAACTGCTGGAAATTATAAGTAACTGATATCAAATCAAGTAAATTATTCGTTATGAAATATTTATTTATTTTAAGTGTATTACTTATAGATAAAATACAGAGAATATAATAAATATCGTTCAGTCAGGACCACTTTCCAAGTATATACATTTATTGCAATTATAGCATACAGTTAGTGTTGGTGGTATGGTTCTGTTCTGGGCAAAAACTCTTACGCCTGTCCATGCTGCTATGCCTGGACAGAGTGAAGTGAGCAGCAAGTCAAAGTCCCCTGGGGTACCGAACAGGTGCACTTTCCCGAAAGCATCGTTAGCCAACTATGGTCGCAAGTTCTATCGTTATTCAGCATAGTTCAACGAGTCTGTGTTGCCAAACCATACGTTCCAGCGAACATTCGCAAACAGCATCGCAAAGTTGTGTGGTTTGAACGACAGCTCTCAACTTGTCGTTAGAAGCATCGTTTATATATTGCGTGACATTTGGAGGTAATAAACCCTTATCTTGAAGCAAAATAAGCAAGCTGACATTCAGTACAACCGGGTGCCTTTTATCAAGAATACATACAAATGGAATTTACGTCTTATAGTTTTTCAAGCGTAAAAACTAGTAAAAAAAAGTAGCGTGTTTGAAGAGTGCGCATGTGTGAACGTGCTCTACTATGTAAGAACAGGCCAAATATTGAGTCTGGTAATAAAGCAAAATAACTGAGAACAATTAGAAATATTCCTCAGATGACATGTTTGTAATTTATATTTAAAAATCTAGCGTTAAATGGATCTCAAACAGTTTCATTAAAAGTAGTTATTACTCCACAACGTGCGAAACCAAGGTGGTTGAACGATAGTTTGCGACAATGGGTTTCAGGAAACAGTTCGTGACGAGCTAGTTGATTTTTCCAACGATGCATCATACTATGGTAGTGAAGCACCGGAACTACGTAGTTGTACGGGAAACGCACCCCAGAACCAGTAAATGCATGCATATTAAAATACTCAATTACATGAGTTGTAAAAGTGCAAATACACGATTAAGCTTGCAATGTATGACTGTACAGAACAGAATGATTAAAGATTCGTTGGGTGGTGTTGGGGTTGGAGGAAGGAGTTTAATGTCGAGCAGTCTTGGTATGAAGGAAAATGCTGAAGAAATGGGAGTTCATATGTGCCACTGAGATAGATGTAGACACTGACTGGAACACGTCATGAACCGCTGCCTATCAGCTGATGCGAACTTGGCCTGCCTGAACTAACGAGATGCTTGATTTATTGTACCTTAGCAACCCTTAAAGAATACATTTTATAGTCCAAAACCTTGTCCAGTTTAAGAGGTGTTATATCAGACAGTATTTCTAGCAGCTGACATTAAAGTTAGTTCAATTTTTTTGTCATAAAAAATTCGAAGAGATTCTCTACACAGATCTAACTGGAAATCAAACTGAATGGCATCCTTTTCCTTCCTTGATCATATTTCTTTCAAAGGATGACCATATGCACCTCTGCAGTCCGAGGTTTCTCATTCAAAACAAAGCCTAAGAGAAAGCAATTATAAGATAAATCAACAATTCTTTTCTTTGTACAAGCTGAGTCAAGGTGTTAGTGAGCTCAGTGGGTCAGAATACATCCCCATATTATACGACTGTTTAAAATGAATACAGATATAATTGACTGAGTAAACAAAAAACAAACAAAAAAGTCTTTTGGAGATGCATCATTCTGGCTCTTTATGAAATTTCTTAAAAAGGAATTATGAGTTATAAGTTCAATAACTAAACACAGCGGGTTGCTGCCAGTGGTGATGTCTGATTTATTTTTGAGCACATGTATAATCTATGCCCAATTTTATTTGGCATTTTCTCTCTAAAATCTTTTATTCATGAATGTCATTTGCATAGCCATTATTATAAATGTCAGCAATCTCAAGGGTTGCCTGTTTTAAGTGCATGCCATTATTTAGCGTCACCATCCTGGATTCAGTGTTGCATTTAAAAAAGCTGATTGTTTCCTTTTCAGTATAACAGCTACATTGAGTACACCAAGACACTTCCTCTAAATCCCTCACCTGAAATCTTTGGCATGAATGCCAATGCTGATATTACTAAGGACCAAGTGGAAACGCAGCTGCTGTTTGATAGCATTCTTCTCACTCAGGTGCGTAAACACATTTCGATTATTGGTGCAAACTAGCTAGTTAAAAGTAGCTCTTAGTAGTACTATCAATGACTTGAGTGATTTTTGTAACGGATATTTTTGCCCTCACAGTCTGATTCTTCAGGTGGTAGTGCTACATCTACTGATGACATGGTGTGCGATGTGGCTGCAGACATACTTAATAAACTTCCTCAGGATTTCAATATAGATGCTGCCATGCGCAAGTACCCTACAAGCTACAATCAAAGCATGAACACAGTGTTGGTGCAGGAGATGGGACGATTCAATAAACTCCTCAATACCATCCGGGATTCATGTGTCAACATCCAGAAGGCCATCAAGGTCAGAACATTAGCAAAACCTCTGTGGAGGTTCAGCACTTCAATCGATCATGTTTTCAGGTTCTCATTCTTTCTGGTCTAAACACAAATTGACCTCCAGTGGGAATTTGCAGTCTAATGAAAGCATTGTTGTCAACTATAGCAGGGGTTCTCAACTCCAGTACTCGCGACCCACTGCTCTGCATATTGTGTATGTCTCCCTTGTTTAACACACCTGATTCAGATCCTCAGCTCGTTAGGGTAGACATGCCGTCTATCCTAATGAGCTGAGGATCTGAATCAGGTGTGTTAACAAGGGAGACATATGCTGCGTCCCAATTCGCATACTATCCGTCCTAAATAGTATTCGAAAATAGAATTAGTACGTCCCAAACCGTAGTATGTTCAAATGAGTGTTTCAAAGATACCCGGATGGTCTACTATTTCCGGTCAGAATCCGAAGTGTAGATCGGTGCACACTCTAACGGCTGATATTGCCCACAAACCATTGCGCGGTGGACGAGGATTCGGTTAGAACTACAAACACGAGTAAAAAGTGTTAAAAAAACTACAGACAGGGAGGGCGCGCGAGTCCCGCGCTGGTCCCGCGGCTGTGTAGAGAGGTTTAGATAAACAGGTTTGAGTGATTAATTATCAGTATCTAACCGGACGAAAATGAATTTATTCAATGTTGTCCACATTATATGCAGCAGCATTGTGAACTTTTGTAAAGACATGTTTAGCCATTACTTTTTAAATGCATCATTATATTCAAATTGCAAACACGAGGAGAGTATCTGCATGAAAGACCCACGACTGGCAGATGAACGTGCTCTGAAACGGTAGGAAATCAAATTAGATAGAATGGAGGATTTTAACTTTGACAAGATGATTGACAGGGCAGTTTACGGTGACAGGATGCACGCAGCACGCGACAGAGCTGTCCGTTCAAGATGACGTGATAGTATGTCCCAAAGCTTGCCTACTCTTTTTGCTGCACACTCAAAAGTATATACTTTTCTTCACAAAAAGAGTACATACTTTTAGGGCGTAGTATAAGTAGGCGAATTGGACGCAGCAATACACAATATGCAGAGCAGTGGGTCGCGAAGGACTGGAGTTGAGAACCCCTGAACTATAGAATACTCCCATGTGAGGCTTCTGGCAAGCTCAGCTGTTTAGTTTGAGGAGGTTTTCTCTTCATTTGCTCATAGCATGGTCCAGTTAGCAACATTCATTTAGCTTTCAGGAGAATATGATGGCATTTCATGTCACGCTAATGCACAAAGTATCCATTATTGTCTACATACATTTATTCACAATGTAAATGATTCAAAAAAGCTTCTTGATAGATGATAGAAATGATATAGGATTAATAATATCGGCTTTACTGCTCTCCCTGCTTTTTTGCATGCTAGGCTGCATGGATAGGCAGGGAGTTCACCCAGAACAGAACCAACATAAATGTATTGCAGATATCATTAATGTTCTTGCTAATAATTGAATGTGACAAAATAAATTAAATGGGTGATGAACTGAGAAATAAATTTTTCCTTGAGCTTTTGACATCTAAGAGGTCATCATATTATAAGAATATCCTGTAAGTTTCAGAATTGAAAATGTCCTTGTTAGTCCAATGAAAGCTTTTATTGACACCAGAAGAAGATCAACGCCTACTTCAACACGGCCGGTTTAGCCCCACCCACCGATTCGCACATTACATAAGGCTACGTCCACATTAATCCGGATACATTTGAAAACGGAGTTTTCGTTTGAAAACACTCTCGGTCCACATCTCGCGTTTTCAGGTGTTTTTCGACATTTCAGTGTGGATGAGAAACGTCTAAATTCACTTTACTGCGCATACGTGAAACTTCACAAAAGCTCAGTGAGATGATACAGATGGGAAAATAAATAATAATGTTATCGCACAATAACAGGATAATATAATAGCAAAATATTTCACCATCACTGATGGGTCCAGGTTGCATTCAGTCACCATATGTTTGGTCTAAAATGCAACTGCTCTCCTGTTTTGCCGCAGGACAGCAAATGTGAGTAGGCCTACATTATCGGTCATCTTTGCAGTACTGTGCTATGAAGAATAGCACATATTAAGTTCATAGAAAGTAACATATTTTAGCAATAGTGTAAAAATGGATAACATAACAGGCACAATACCGATAAACATGAATATCTATTGGTACTACATGGATCACATGACTAACTACATCATCGTTTTGAAATTCCTCCGGTTTCACTGTCAACACTACAACGCGAAAGCGGCGTTTTCAAATGTATCCACTTTGGAGAGTGTTTTCCAAAAGATACGTTTTTGTTGACTTAAAACGGTGTCTCGGATGTGGACGGAAGGCCAAAACGAGAGAGAAAATATACGTTTTCAAACGAAAACATATTAGTGTGGACATGGCCTAAATAACATAGGCCTGCTTACCTTGTGATGAAAAACCAGGTCGAGTGAAACTCATTATATGCAAAACTATTATCCACTCAAAGTCTTCAAAGCGAAATGCCCATAAAAACCGAGCGATTTTGAGCTGGGCTCAAAACTAGGGTAGAAAATTACTTCATTATTTTGATGTTTTTTAAAGTAAAAACAAGCGAACATCATAAGTTGACCTCAGACAACAATATAAAAAAAATATAAAAAGCCAGTTCATGACCCCTTTAAGAATCACCAGCAAAAACTAATGCTACGCTTGAGATTAATATAAAATAATCTTAGAGATTCTCAATGAGATAATACATTTATTCAATTAATAATAATTAATAAAATGTACATATATTTGATTAATAAAATAGTTTTTTTATTTTATTTAGAAAGTTCCATTGAAAATTATAATTCTAATAAGTATAATGCTTCTGCTTTCATTGTTCCTTAAGTTTAAATAAGCAAAATTTCTGTATTATTCTAGTTTTTCTGCAAAACCTTGCAATGCAAACTAAAAAAAATAGTATTTGAACATTCACTCCCTGCTGAGAAGATACAAGGAAAATTCATCTGTACCCCAGGGCATGTCCTAATACCGTTCACTCCAGCTGAGCCTCCTTGTCCTTTAGTTTGACTGACAGCTCTGATCCCAGTTAGCATTACCACCCCGCAGGGTGAGAGGGATTCATATGCTGAGATCGGATCACAACCCTGACTTTCATTTACACATTGTGAACCCTTATCCTATAATTAACCCTAAAATAATCCCTTTATCTCTTCTGACTTCAGCTTGATTTCTGCTCTGAGGAATCTCTCCTTTATCCTTTCATTATCATTCATGATCATTTATCTCCATACAACATCAAATACAAAAAAGTTTGAAACCAGCCCCTTAGAAAGAAAACGACAACATAAGTTTTGATCCCTTAGAATAGAAAATGCCAATATACTATAAATATAACTCCTATGAGGAATTTACACAAGTGACATGTGATGGCAAATTTAACAATTATAAATAAAACAATCAAGATGGTAAGACAAAGCAGTGATTGAATGCATGTGTGCAACTTGACATAGGGACTGGTGGTTATGTCTGCTCAACTTGAGGAAGTAGTGAGCAGCATTCTGAAGGGCCGCATCCCAGCCATGTGGCATGAAGAAGTTGTATCCCAGCCTCAAACCACTGTGGAAGCTACATCAGCGACTTTCTTGAAAGACTCATGTTTTTACAGGTAAACTCTTCAGTCATAAAGCATATACAGTACTTTTAATTCCACCTCAGTGCGTAGTACTTTGCTTAATCAAACTAAGTATCAAGACTCTGCTGTGCAGGGGCAGTAAGATTCTTTTTAAAGAAACTAATATTTGTATTGCATACAAGGATGCATGAAATTGATAAAACATTAAAGGCATTTATCATTTTACAAAATATTTTTCAAATAAACTTTCTATTCATCAAAGAATCCTAAAAAACATTTCCACAAAAATATTAAGCAACACAAGACTTTTCAATGTTGATATAATAAGAAATGTTTCTTAGCCCCGAAATCAACTTATTTAAATGATTTCCTCAAACCTTTGAATGAGAAAAAACTTTCATTTCTTACTTTCAGTGACACTGACCGTGTTGCATATTTGGATTCCATAACCACAGTTTTTTTCATAGAAGAATTTCTAGTGATCATTTCAAGTCTTTACTTACCTTGGGATACTCAAGTGCACATTCATACAGTAGATGAAGCAGAAAGGATTCTAGTGTGCATTGTGAGCCACGGGAAAATCACATGAAATGCAACTGACTCGTTGACTCATTCAGTGTGCTCAGATTACAAAAGTGCTTCTGCAAAAGACTATAAATACATTATACAAGTGCCCTTCCATTCAATAAAAGGGAAAAAAAAAAACGTCTGAGTCTGTTACATTCAAAAGACTCTTTTTAACCTTCAAGTTATGCCTTTAGAATCAGTTGGTTTTGTTTGTGATTTATTGATTTTGGTGTTTAATAATAGTATAATCTGTATCACCCACACAGCGCTGGTACATGGACGGCACACCTGCAGTGTTCTGGATGTCCGGCTTCTTTTTCACTCAGGCCTTCTTCACTGGAAGCCAGCAGAGTTTGCGCAAAGACACCACCCCCATCCACCTGCTCAGCTTTTGACTTTGAAGTCATGGAGGACACTTGAATACAAAAAGCCCCAGAGGACGGGTGTGAGAAGATAAAGACTGGAGAAGGAAAAGAAAAGAGAGTATTGACAAGCATGAAATGTAAAATATATGAAAGGGAAATGGGTTACAAGTGACAAAAGGAAAGAGAGACGCAGTTTCATTAACCCCTCACTGCGGCTGAGTGCCATCAATCAGAGTCAACATTAGCAGTGTTCCTGACATCAGACCCCCGCTGTCTTTCATCAGTACATGATGAGCATTCTTCCAGAGGAAACCCATCTCTCTGAGGCCATCACACACCTGCATGAGGCTGGTTATGTGTTCGATTGATTTACGACAGATACTTTGTTGTGTCTACTTCATTTATAGTTCAATCAGTGTATAAAATAGGGAGAGTTTTTAGCTAGCGTGCATGTGGTGTGCAGGGGTGTAAAGTACTTAATTATTTCAAGGAATTTTAACTGAATACTCTTACATTTTAATGCAAAAAAAATGATACTTGAAGTATTTTTCTGTTTGTCTGCATGTTTTAACTCTTTATGAGCTCAGGGCTTGTTTTTCGCCATGGGATTGCGCATATTGTGCATCATTTTATGCAAATTCAAGCAAAGTTTTTGCTCACACCCAAAGTGCGCGCACATAAACTGCCTCTCAGTACTAAATTTTGTTATTTTTCGCTGCTTATTGCACTTAAACAGTCAAATACACATAAAAATAATGTAAAATGCCAGTCTTGGTGAATATTTACATACACACACAGTCGGTTATGTTTTAAGTGAAAGAAAACGCCTGTGTAACAGTATACTTGGATCCAAGAGTCAGGTCTTAAAATGACAAAAAAAAAAAGAAAAATTCTTCTAATAATTAATCATCTGTACTTTTTGTATTTGTGCTTCTGTCAGGTGTTTACATCCGTGGCCTTTTCCTTAGACGGTGCCGCTGGGATCGGAAAACAAAAACGCTTGGCAGAGTCTTTCCCTAAAATACTGCATGAACGCCATGCCTGTGGTGAGAGACTGTAAAATGTCTAATCTCATTCAAGATAAGGCCGATGATATCATGCATATCCTCTGATGTGGGTAGATATTTCAAACAGAGATTCTAGTCACAAGAAAGTTATTCCACTGTAATGATAGAAAATGTATTAAACTTCCAAAAACTTGTTTCAGTGCAATTCAAAAGTTTCAATGCAATTCAAAAACTGTTTGCTTGTAGGCAAACTATTACAGTAACTATGGAAACAAGAAGCAATCATGAGAGAAAAATACCTTTTTCACCAAAAATGTGAATCAAGGGATATAATGCTAAAAAAAAAATCCTGCACAGAGCAGCTAAATCATATGCACAGACTTTCAGGTTCTTTAGCTCTAAGATTAGTCCAGTTATGAAAGCATGAAATGGTTGGTTGTTATTAGGTTCCCATGTGTGAAAAAGTTAATCCACAAATAAAATGCATTTTTTTTCTGTTGAATCCACTGGAAGCATTTAAAGTCTACATGAAACAGCATTCCAAATTGACCATAATGCGTTACATATTTCAGAGTAAAACCAAATTCAACAAGGAAATGTTTTATTATTATTATTGATAATGTATTAAGAAAGTAAATATGTTGACTTCAATTCTCAGCCTAATAAATCTTAGCCTTATGTCCATTTGTACAGACACCCCATTTTTCCGATTTCCTTGATTCTTTTCATCACCATTTCATTCAAACAAATCATCTTGGGGCTTCTTGAGTTTAAGAAAATCTCAACATTAAAAATGTTATGTTTATATTTAAATACAGTTACGAGACGAGAATTCTAACTTTCTATATATACAGGTGATACAATTCAAATTGTTTGTTAAATGTTACGGAACGGGAAAGAGAAAAAGACCACTGTTAAGTTTTGTCCTTTTTATACTGCACAATGGATGTTGCCACAATAAATAATGCATTCACTGCCTGTTTAATATTCAGACATTTCAGGAAAACTCATTACCAAAATATATTTTTTTGACAAGAAGCTAGTTAATTAATTAAACATGCATTTGTTACTTACAGTAAAACTTTGAAATGCAAATTTCCTTTAAAGGCCATTATTAATTTCAGCTGAAAATATTTCATTGAAACGGCTAATCTTAAATACACACACAAGTAGTATGTGTGTGTATATATATATATATATGGAAGATAACATTCTTTGTTTTATAGTTATCTTGGATACCAAGCCTAGGGAAATCGTTTTTTTTTCTTTTTTTACAGAGTTGAACTAAAACCCCACTCCTTTCATTCTGTTCGAAATGATGAAATAACCAACCACGTCCCTCTGAAATTTCATTTTTTCATAGTAATCATAGCAGATTGTTGTGAGCGAGGAAGAGCAATGAAACTGTTTCTACAACTACACATTATCCCTGTCTGTCTGCAGATCTGGCTGAAGCCCATGAAGAAGCAGGATGTTCCAGAGCGCCTGTGCTACATTTCTCCTGTCTACAAGACCAGCGAGAGACGCGGAACCCTTTCCACCACTGGACACTCCACCAATTATGTCATTGCAATGAGCCTGAATTCAGACGTGCCTCCAGAGCACTGGATCCGACGTGGAGTGGCCTTACTGTGTCAGCTTAACTCGTAGATATTCTGCTCTGCTTCTAGTATCCTTCACTTGAATCTTTAGAAGAACTATCCGTGACTAATGTTTATTTAGATACACCATTAAATATAAGTTCAGTAAACTTAATAAACACCTAAATGAAACTCTTCCTATCTCTAAAGTCAACATTTAAAAGATGATCAATAGCAATTTTTTTTGTAGATAAATTACAGCTTTTAAAATATATTTTCATAGAGTGGAGCATTTTAATGAGATTTTTAATAAGCTCAAACTCAAATTAGGCTTTGCAAACTTTATTTTCCACTTCTAACAAAGAAATGCACAGACAATCAGCAGAGAATGGCAAATGGTATTGAAAACATTTTAACATCCAAGCTGTATAATTAACTCATTAAAAAAAAAATGTTCTGCCAAAACTGACAAACTAAAATTTAAGTAAAATATCTGGATGGTCCTTTTGAAATAAAATCTAAAGCATGAAGAAAATTGATGTGCATCATTTTTATTTATCGAGTTTATTCTTACACCACATAACCAAGGTGTTTCATTTGAACTTCATTTGAGCTGTCAAACTTCATTTCAAAGACACATCCACATGATTTAGACCTAATCTCTGAAGACTGTGATTAGGTTTTGCTCACATGACCCCCAAATGAAATGGCTTTACATTCAAGCTGTAAAAATTAAGTACTTCAGGGAAGAGGAAAATTGACAGTGTTCTCATCTCTTCATTCTCAACAGAAACGAAACTAGGCAGTTTGCTTCATGCATGTTTCCATCCAATCAAGTACATTTGATGAATGCAATTACTAATGATACACATCCACGACAACAAAATAAATGGATGTCACATGGTGACAGGATAAGCATGAATCACATAACATGCCCCACCAACTCATGACGATAGAGGATTCAAGCAGCGAACACAGCAAGTGGAATGTGTAGAGGCGACTGCGGCACAGGCAGCGTCTTGTGCGCAAATTCAGAAGCGCCCATATTTGGCACAATCCTTAAACAAGAATCACATCAATGGGGGAGGGCAGATTAACAGATGCTCTATAAATTTGATTGTAGTCAGGTTTTTATACAGGTTCACATAAGGCCAATAATTGAAAAGTGTGCATTACTTTCAATAATAGGAGGGTCAACAACAAGTGTTTTAGATTGTCAAAAAAACAAATAACTCTTAATTTTTAGGTTAAAAAAAGGAATGGTTCATCCAAACTTTGTATGTAAAGTAAGTTTATATGGTCAGTGAATAAAACGTACTGATTTCTCAAAATATTCAGAATTTTGTGCAAACTATCCAGAAATGCCAAACATGTCCTATAGCTAAAAAAGTAACAAAAAGCAAGCATGTTTAACAAAAATTAGTTTTCAGTAGCAAATCTCCTTTGGGGAACATAAATATTTTATGAACTTCAACTGCAACAAGAGATCATTATTTACAACACTTGGATATGAAAATCAACTTGGATTTGTATTCAGAAAGTAGTCTAGATCATGATAAAATTTATCAAATGAACAAATAGACTCCCCAAAGAAAAATAATGTATTCCTTGATGTACAGATATGCTCAGCTAATTGATCATTTAAAATCACAGTGATTTAGCATTAGCTTTAATACTGGACTTGTTCAGTCACTATTCATCTGACCCTCTGAATGTGATCCGGTGTTTAGGCAGCACTGTCACAGGTTATGTATAACAATATTGTATACCTTTTTCTTCAAATACTCAAAATTGGCCAAAACTTTAGTACAATCTTAGCCAATAATGAAAAACAAACAAAAAACAATTGAAATTCTAAGACTAAGGACACTCCCATCACCATGAACAGCAAATATAGTGTAAGAAACAAACAAGTAGGCAATGCTGACAGCAAAGTGTAAATCAGTAAAGAAAGGAGCTCACATGATCGTGGCACACAATACTGACCAGTCCTTTTCAATAAATTAAAGAATATGGAGAGCTGATGACAGTTGGGCTCTGTTGCACCATTTTAGCGCCTGACACGGCGATGTGATACACTAGACATACACGGCACAACACACCAGTTACAAATGAATGGAATGGACTGAGTTACAATACATATGAATGAAAGAGCTAAACATGACACTAAATGGGTCTCAGATGAATAGCTGCTTCTCTCTAGGACACAATTCTAAAAAACACTAAAGTATTAAAGGGATAACCCAAATAATGGGGAGTGTCTCTTGTGTGCCGTGTATATGTCTGACTGGACAAAGGTACTCCAAAAAAAATACCATAACGACAGAAAGAGAACGGTCCAGAAGCTACATCTACAAAAGAGCTTGAAAATCACAAGTAACCTTTTTGAGTGGCCTAGAGAGGAGGAGATGAGAGAAGATGAAACGTAAACATGTTTGTGTGCATGTCCATGTCCACTGTAAGCTACTGATGCGGTCTTCTGAGACATGCTTGCAAGACTGTACCATCACAAAACAAAGCCACTTAAGGGCAAAGCACGAGTGTGAATGTAGCTGAATGACGCCTCCAGCTAGAAGCCAAAATCAATCACAATGTGATCCTCGAAGATGGCGATCAGCAGCATTAGGCCGAATCCCGTGAGCATGCCAAAGTTCTGCAGGATGAAGTGACCCATCTCACAGCGTTTGTGCTCTTCGCTGTCACCATGAAGCATCTCTGGTAACTGAAGGTGAAGACAAATGTATATTGTTAGATAGAAAGATAACATTCAAACACTGGTAACTCAGAACAATTACATTTACAGGACGAAAAAAAAAAAAAAAAAAAAACGAGCTATGCTGCAAATCTTAGAGGACAACTCCAGCGCAAAATGAATCTTTGGTCTAATAACACACTGTTACCAAGCAGACCATTCTCTGAGATTTGTTTTCATGATAATCGAATGTAAAGAGTTTTATCTCTAAAAACTGTTTAGCGTTAGTGCGTAGGGCATAAAGACAGTTTAATAAGAAAGATATTTTATAAAGACAGTGCACTTCGCGTATACAGACAGAGCCATCTTTGGAAACAGTCTGCAAGTCAAACCACGAATGCTGTGCCAAGTGAGCTGAACTGTGTGAAGTTCAGCGAACTTCTGAACTCGGATGAACGATGTTTATGGTTTGACTGGTCGAGACTATTTTCCAAAGATGGCTCCTGCCTGTAGTTGATTGTCTTTGTAAAGCATCTTCTTATTAAACTGTCTGTACACTTACAAAGTTCTCAATGCTTCGATTTGCAGGTAGGGCCCCTCATTATGTTACTGTGTTAGTGTGGGGCTATTTTGAGGTTTGTTATTGGTATTAACTAGGCGATTTTTATTTTTCATTTTTGTTGACTAGGTACCAGTGTGTTATTAGACCAAAGGTTCATTTTGCAACGAAGTTCTCCTTTAAGAGAAAAATACAGATACCATATTACAAGTTTATATTACACAGGTTACTATAATGTTTATATGTAGCTATATATGAACTAATTGTGAGTTTTTTTATGCATTAAATTGATCAAAAGTGACAGTAAAGACTTTCACATTGATGCAAAAATTATTTTTCAAATAAACATTATTTTAACTTTATTCGTCAAAGAATCCTAAAAACTATTTAAACATTGATAACTAAATAATAGCAAATCACCATATTAGAATGATTTCTGAAGGACCATGTGACACTGAAGACTGAAGTAATTGATGCTAAAAACTTTTCCATTACAGGAATAAATTACATTTTAAAATATATTCAAACTGAAAACAGTTATTTGATTAAATAAATGCAGCCTTAGTAAGTATGAGAATTGCTGCAAAAAAGCCCAGAATGAAGTTGACGCCAAATATTAATTCAGAAGTGGTTGTCGGGTTGTGCAATGGATGTGCAAGATCGCACTGTAACTGGCAAGCTAGGATCATCTGCATTTTGGTTCGCTCACCATATCCACTAATGCCACATAGAGAAACATGCCAGCAGTGACAGCAAATATCCAGCTGGTGACATTGTGCGTGTACTGTCCCACAGCCGTGCCGATCACCATGCCAGCGTATGCCATAAGGGCAGAGAGGACGTTGTACACAATGGCTTGCTTCACTGACATCCCAGCCTTCAATAAAACAGCAAAGTCACCTGAAAGAAGAAAAAACACAAATGTGCACTATTAATGTACATTAAACAATAGTACAGTATTGTGAGTATAGTTAATCCATGCTAAACCTGACAATAACTGCTGTGAGAATGGGCTGTTGTCTAAAAAACTGAAGAGGACTTTCCTGCTGCCACTCATTTCCTCCCAATTACTGAAAATATATTCAAGGAGCCTTCGCATCCATCGGTCCTCTCTAAACTACACTCTGGACTTTTGGTCTGTCTCACCTGGCCCAATTAAATCAGTCAAAAGCAATTAAAAGCTCTTCAGGGTGGTAAGAAACCCTTTATTCTAGGGTTTGAAGAGTCTTAAGAAACACTGCTAAAAAAGTGTTATGGGTTCCATCACCTCAACTAGATGGCAAACAGTAAATGCAAACATCAAATACAAAATATAATTAATACATCAAAGACACACTGTTTATTCAGTGGTATTGTAGTGTCTGGTTCTGTTTAAACAAAAAAAAAAGATAGAGTGGCCATCTAGACAGCTACCTCAAACTTCATAAAAGCTTTGCAGTCTTTTAAAACCCATATGTGCTGCAGTGTTGTTTTAGTCCAGTGTTTTTGATTCATTCAAACATGAAAAAGAGAGCACAGCAAAACAGCTGGGGCTTTACGCCTTGATGTTCCTGAGTTTGTGTCAACCAAAAAATGGATAAGACACCTCATTGGTAATAAAAGCTCAAAGCTTGCACCAGGATCGCCACATCACCCTAAAGCTAAACCTGACCTCACTCACTGACATGGTGATGTCTTTTTTTTCAAGGTTATGGCACAAAGGAACAATATTGTTGGAATCCCTTTCAGAAAATGAGAAGCTCATAATAAACAGAATGTTAATGTTTGATGTGGACACTAAACATTTTACAGCACACCTAGAGGTCAAATGAAAGAAAATTCGATCTGCAATTCTAATATGTTGTCTCTTGACTAAGCCACTTACCTAGTTCATGGGGCAGTTCGTGACAGAACACAGCTACTGAAGTACTAATGCCACCTGTAATATTAGCACTGAAAGCAGCACCTGTAGGTGACAGACACATTTCCTCAGATACAGAAACACTTTTAGGGGTGTCACGATTCTCCAATTCCTCGATTCGATTACATTTCAACATGACATCATGACTTTCGCGTTAACATTCACGCCACTTTCAAGTCATGTGGCATGTTATCTATACGCATTTTCAGCTATCCGCATGTATGCGTGTATGTCTACGACATTAATGTCCAAGTGATTCCGCGTGTATGTACGCGCCGTAAATGTCCGAGCAATTTTTATTTATTTTTTTTCTAGGATGGTAGGGGAAGACTCATAAATGCTATTACCCAAGTGACGGGTAGGTTTAGGGACGGGGTTGAGGTAAGTCATATATTTATATATACAGTAATATCGTTAAGTCAACGGCGTTCATAAACACGCTGAAAAGCGATTAGCGTGTTTATAGCACGCCAAAAACAGAAATACGAATTGGCGTGTCATACACACACACGCAATTTCATGAGATCAGTCTGTACATTTTCACTTCTAAGGTCACGGTTCAATTTCAATTCTCGATTTTTATCAATCGGCCAATCGGGATGCTCTCTGTCTTACATGCGCTTTATGAGGCCGTGCGCGCAATACGGTTTGGAGCACATTTTTTTTCAGTCTCGGCATGCACGCTCACTCTTGCACTCTCACTCTAGATCCCAGGAGATTTGAACTAATTTCCACGAGACTTGGGATGTCTGCAAACTGTGACTTTTTTGAAGCGCAAACGTTGTCAACATTCCTCACTGGAAATCCAAAAAAACTTCCACACCTGGGACTTCAATGAAAGAGGAGGGGTTCATTTTGTGGATGGGACTCCTGCATCTGCAGTTGCCACATTATCTTTTGAATGGCTGTAGCTAAGTTAGAGGAGGTTGACCATAGACTCGCAGCACTTCAACAAGTGTGTTTTCGCAGACTTGACATGGGGGCGTGGCAGCATCGATGATTCCATTTTTTAATTCGAAGTTTCGAGATTGTGAATTCATTTCGATTCGAAATCGTGACACCCTTCTGATTAAAGACAAATTACTATGCTACTAGTTTCAATGTAAACAAAACTGACCTATAGCGAGTCCATCACTAAAGTTATGCATGCCATCTCCCATAATGACCATCCATGCTATGCTGGCAATTCCTGCATCTTTCATTTCCTGGTCAGAGTGACAGTGCCCATGGTGTGAGTGACCATGTCCATGTCCATGCTTTTTTGACTTGGCCTTTGGCCCACTGTGCTCTTCTGTTTTTACAGCTTCCTTATAGGGGTGTTCTGAAACAGAGATGGCAAGCGGCATCTTGCTGGGTGAATCCAGAGACTGCAACTCCGTCATCTGTGTGTCATTGTGTCCCGCTTCACAACTTGTACCTTCTCCTGCATGAAAAAGAAGGGAAGCAGAAGCAGTTATTTTTGTGGTCTGCGCTGACTCATGCAAATGATCCAATCTGTGCTATAGTGTCTCTGGACTGAAGGATGATAACACTGATACAAAAACATGTTTTATTTAATCCAAAGTGAAGTATTTTTATAGCCTGGCAAGCAAGACCTATCAAGATGTTAGGTCTGGGAACTCTCAATTCGCATACCTCAATCCGAGGGCAGAATAAAAGGTTGTCTTTCAATATCCCTCTGCACGCCATAGGATAGCGCTAACCAACCAGAGCAATGAATGGCTGTGGATGAGTGAGTCCAATGCGTTTTTCCTCCAGTGGAGCAAGTTGATATATTAAACTTTTGCCGTATCCGGTCATCAAAACTCCGAACACATCTTCCTTTTTTAAGAATGACTCAAGTGACGTTCTCTTAACTCCAAGTCATCCAGAGTCGCGGCCAAAGCCAAATCGAAAGACCGCTGTTCGCCAGCTGCATCTTGTTTGTTTTTAACTAGCAGGGAAATCACCTATGGAAATCACGGCGCAGAACCGTCACAACTCTGCGGTCATTGTTAAGCCCGCTCACCAACTCTATACACGATGTGATTGGCCGGACCAGAGTTTGGTTTTTCCACAATGAAAGTCAACGGAGAGTTGCTAGACCACACTTTGCAGCAAAATATTTTTGCTGCCGCTAGGGTGCGTGTAGATTTCTAGGCTAGTATTTTTATGCTATCTGAATAGAGACTCAACCTACTCAACTCTCGGCCAGGACTCAGACTTCAATGAGCTGCGCCGACTCAAATGCAGTTACCTCTTACATTTAACTGCACCAAGCTTGGCGTGTTACACAGCTTGAATAAATTTTTATAAGATCAGTATATAGAAGGAGACTCGAAAGGATCTTCATGATATCCACACGTACAACTTTAATTAAAAGCCAAAAAATTGTGTTGGGATTTAAAGAAGAAATGAATAACCCACCTTCAGTTAGAGGTTTCAGATGGAGCCACTCAGCATCTGAACGCCTGTTGAGTTTGTGGTCTGACAATTTCCTCCCAATCTCTACCTGCTCTCCATTTTTCTTTTCTGGCAGAGGCCTCCCTGTGGAAGGAATGAACATAAGTGTTTAGAAGCAATAGGTTCTGAGAAGGTTGTTTTGCTGTGCCCCACTATCCGCAGCAATTATGCTGCCTCAACTCTGTCATTCTTAAACAACCATGTGTGAATGGTTTTCTTGCCCTTTTTGCAAGATTTATAACATTTCTTTAAACTCAAAGGTATTGTGGTGTCTCATACCCTTTGGTCGCTGTAGTGTTTGAACATGCCAATGCAATGTTCAATAATGAAGAGGAGGTAGATTCCTGCTAATGCAGTTAGTCCTTTCCAAACTCCGTCAAACTTTGTCAAATAATCCTCTTCAGGTTCTTCCTCTGTATGCCCTTCAAAACTGTGATTATGACCTCCTTGAGACTGAGAATATAGGGAAACAGTTGAAAAGTTGACTGTTTGGACCTTTGCAATGGTTAAATCTATGTTTATCCCAAAAAACATGATCTTACATGAGGGAGCAGATGCAGTAAGGCATCACCACTGAGGGTTCCCACCGCCAGTGCCACCAGGAAGGTCAAGAGAAACTTGAAGCAGGACTGGTTGAGAATGGGCACCAGAATAACACCCAGCAGAGACAGCAGACTGATGATGGTGATAGACACAAAGCCACACATCCAGACCCACACTGCAGAAACAATCAGCAGCAGTGGGTAAGACTGCGATCAATGGACGCATAAGGGCTTTTCACACTGCACTTAACCCAGGGTTATCATCATTCTAAACACCGCTTTTAACACCGTGTAAAGGAGCGTCACACATCTGACAACCGTATATTGCCTTATATTCACTCGCTTTGGGCAGTCACGGAAACACCACGTGATGTTTCGGCATATATAGGAAAATGTAAAACGGCCATGTAAAACGTGTCAATTGGAGTGAAGAAGAGACAGTTTCATTCTTTCTTTTGTAGTTCGAAAAGTTCAGTTCATTCAGAAAAAAAACTTGATATTACAGTCAGCAATGTGTTATATGAGGATGTGCTTTATGTAAACAGTGGTGTGCATATCACGTGCTGCGCTTGTCCAGTCAGTAACACTGACAGTACAGATATGCAAATAAGGACTTTAACCGGCAGTTTATGAATACCCAGGATTAACTTTTAACCCCAGGTATTGCATGAGCAGTGTGAAACGTGAATAAAGAGAACCCGGAAACCATTTACCCAGGGTTTAGAATGACCTGGGTAAACTATTTCAAGTGTGAAAAGCCCTTTAGAGTTTCCACTAATGCTGGATTGTCAACTAATGCTATTGTTCAGATTACACAACATTAATGTCTGTTACTATAGCCACTGTGTCCGATTATGCGATTTTGACTCCTGGAGTAGTATTGTTGCCATAGCTCTGAAAACCTTTCCTTCACTGCAAAATTCCACCTAGCAGCACCAATTCAATAAGCTCTTTTTCATTTCACCCTGTTTGAAAGTTTTATACAGTAGATCTTTGGTGCACCTATTGGTCAACACAGATGAGATGGAACTCATCGTAGAGGACCGCAAAAAAAAGAAACATGTTAGTCTATGACACACTATGCAAGATGAAATGATCGATGTTGTGTAGTCTGAAATCAGCATATGTTAGAATATGTCTAATGCAAACATTAGAGAGCAGTTTTAATGTGGTTTAGCATTGGTTCTTAACTGGTTGTTAAACTTTACAAAGCTTTAACATTCACTAAGTCTGTTTACTCTATTAGCAAGCAAACTAAATAGAGAACTTGTATAGAGAGAACTGTTGATGAGTGTATATACTTTGTCAATACAAATTCATACTAGTACAGGATCACTTTTACCTGCAGATGTTGCATCTTGTGCCTCAGACTCAACGTGGTGATAATGAAGGATGCAGAAGCGTCTGTCTATCTGGTAGAGCAGTGCTGGACATAAATAGGTGAACTGCACTGGAGATATGAGAGAATCTGAACTCAGTCCATACTGGTGTAGCAGCTCGGTTAAATTCAGGCACTGGCGGAAATAGAGGGGAGGAGATTTTTACTTTGCATTCATACACGTCTAATTTCTCAACAAATACAAGGAATAAAATTAAAAAAAAAGTCACATATCAAAATATTAGTATCAGGGGTGTACAAGATTACTTTCTCGAAATCCACTAGTTAATAGACATCTGAACAAATAATATGTGTTAAGGAAGCACTGTGTTTAGGCCAGTTTAGAATCATATCCTAATTATGCTATAATTATCCATAATTATGCTTTTTATTCCCAATGGTAAACATGGTACACGAAACAAGAATGAGTAAATGTACAAACACCCTGATAAAAATATTAGTACGAAGTATTAAAGTACTATAGTGTTTATTTTTCAATTTTATATGTCATCCTATAATAAGAAAGATGAAGACATTAAATATATATACTGATCTGCAAATGAGAGCAAAAATAATTTTATTGCCAAAACCTACTCTATCAAAACAATAAACTTCAATATTCTGAAATAAATCAAATTACTGATATTTAAAGCAAGCAAACAAGTGAAAATAACAATATATACCATATTGTATTTAACAATGAAACAAAAAAAGTGTGCAAAAAACAAAATGCAAAAGTAGTGCTAGGACATTAATTTGCATTATTTAACGTTAAATGTAAAACATACTTTATTACTGTCCACCACTGTTAATTCCACAAATCTGTAATAACCCTCACAAAAATAAACTGAATAATGCATAATAATTTATATGCCTAGCTTGAAGTCGTCCAACTGTAACTATCTTCTGCAACATTTTTGTTAAAGTGAAGCTTTTATGACGCTAAAATTTAACTACCCTAAAAACAATCCCTGATCAAGCTCTTAAGGCACATCTGAAGAGCACTACCATTTCTAAACAAGCATATGGTAAGACAGACGCTGAGATGTACCTCCTCATGTTGGTGAAAAGCACCGTGGGCATGTGATTTGACAGACAGATCTTCTCCTGACACCTCCCTCCTGCCCCTCTGCGGCTGAATAGGGCCATGATCCTGGTCATCTCCAATGGTCTCCAGCTCCACGGCCTGAGTAACAGTGATGCTGGTCTTGTTGCGGCCTTGATGGGCTCTGACTTTAGGTGGTCTCCTATTTCTTCTGGGTTGTGTGGTGGGGAGTTTAGTGGGTGCAGAGGGCTGGATTCGGGGTGTGAGCTGAGGCGTTGCTGAGGTGTGCTCCACACTGTCTGGACCATGAAGATGAGGGTGGGGGTGCTTGTGATGATGGTGGTCATGATGATGGTGGCTTTGGTCACTGAGATCATTATTTTCTTGTGTATGTTCACTACTTTTTTGGTCATGATCATGTTCCAGTTGTTGTTGACTGTGCATGTGTGAATGTGTGTGGTCATCGTCATGATCTTGAGTTTGAGGACTGTCTGTGACAAGTATGTCGATGTGTTCATGATCACTGTCTTTCTCATGGTTATGTTTCTCAGATCCACTGCGAGTGGTGCTCTCAGATGTTTTGCTGCACGGTAGCTCGTCGTCAGAACCGTGTTCTTCATTCTCATGGTGGTTCTTGTGGGAGATGTGGGGCTTCTGGTGAGGGTGCGGATGACCGGCTGTATGCGAGTGCCGTCCTTCCTGAACCTCAAGAATATCCAAGTGTGCAACATGATCGTGCCCAAGATCCTCGTGCTCCAGCCCAACCACCCGCACTCTCGCCCAGCCCTAAACTCAACAGCAAACTCTGGAAGCCTTTAAAATCCAGACGATCCTTCTGGCCGTACCGACAGAACAACTGGTGAATGTAGTAACGTTGCTCATTCTCTGCAGGTTCGCCATTGCTGCCGTGTACTGAACCGGTCCGAGAAGCTATCGCAGGACAATTCTGAAATCTGCAGGTCGCTATGGACATGGTCACCGTGGTTGTGCCCGTGGTGATGGTTGTGCCCTCCTTCATGGCAGTGGCTGCACTGATGGTACAGCAGGGTCAGCACACAGAGAAAGCAGAATCTGGTATGTGTGTGAACTCTCATTATCTCCTCGCTTAGAAACCTCTGTGAAGAAATACAAATCCAACAATTCAGTACACCAGAAATATACCTAAGTTGCAAAACACAATAGGCTGTATGCCAAATGTCACAATAACACACAGTATTGCATACACTTGTATGAGTATAGAGAAAGTGTTAACAGCAGTATGAACTGAAGATAATCAGCTATTTAGCAAATTAATTCTTCTCACAAACATTTGGATATTAAAATCAAACAAAATGGCAACAATACGATTTTTTTACTTTTTTTTTTAAATGCACGTTATGGACATTGTTTATGCTCATCTTTGGTAGCTTCTTTTTAGGCATCTCAATTTTAACAGCTCCATGTTTAACGCTGCTTTCAAACGCTGAAACCATTCAAAACTTATCTAAAAGTTTTATTTTTCATGCCGTCAAGTTCACGTTGCAGTTTCGTGAATGCCAACCATATTAAAATGTGGGATTGAATCTGAGATTGCGATGTAAAACATATATAAAAAAATCAGCCATGTCAAAATAGATCTGTGCATCAAGTGTTAAAGGGGTAGTTAACTAAAAAATGTGACTCTTTGATGCAGCATACAGCGGTGTTGTGCATTTTAACGAGTTGACGGGAAAATTATTCTGAAAACACATTAAAAAAAATTGGAATAATTCGTAATAAATCATTCACAGTGTTCTGAAGTGCCCAAGATAATAACATTGTGCATGTTCATTATTGTGATATCTCTGTAACTTTCGTTCATTGTCAGAACATAAATAAATAAGACCAAATGAAGCGATTCGAGTCTTTTCATAACATTTGGACTAAATCACTCAATTCATATGGGTTAGTTTTCTTACGAGAGGTTCTCTCGTACTGCGTAACATCTTACGCTGGGGAAAACCACGAGATATTGAAGCATAAAATTATCCATAATTTTTAATTAATGTAAAAGGCAGCATGCAGACATAGGCAAGGCGGCTCGCGTGCCTATTGGCTGTCTTGCGGCAACTGCAGCAGCCTATCGAGAGAGGCCCTTTGGTGACGGTCACTGCGTCGCCCTCTTGCCGAAGCGGGCATGGACTAGCCCTATAAATATAGCTTGACGGGCTGATATATAATCTGATTTTTCATCTCTTCAGCAAAGCTCACGCATCGCTGGATCTCGGAATGAAAAGCCGCCCCGTTGACATAGCCTTTCTGCGGGATGAGCCTTCTTGCACCTGAAGCTGCTGGCCTTCATCTCTCGCCGTTCTTGCCATGTCTCCGGCGTCCATATCCTTTACACTCTGCACAAGTGTTGTGTGTGTACTTTCTCTCTAAAAGAGCTTTTGTCTTTTAAGATGCCATCGTCCTGTAACGAGCCCCACCCAGCAACAGGGACCGCCATGTGATCTGCGTTTCCTGCCTGGGAGAGGATCATGCAGCTCTCGTGCCCATGGTGACTCTGAGGACTCCCCTGGCATCCTTCTCCGAGACTGCACTTCCACCCACTACAGTGCCGCGCTCTAAAAAGCACTGTACAGCTGCTATTTACTCGCTTGGACAGTGAGGATTGGGCAAATTCGCATGTGCCCAAGTGCAGTCACGACTAAAAGCACAAGTACCGCCTTGAGCTTGGGCCTCTGGAGCGCGACCGACTGGTACCAGTCAGGTGTAAACCTGGGGACTTCCTCTGGTGTGCAGATGGTGTCCACGGACACCTCCACCTCAGGATGGGTGCGCTGCACGAGGGCAGATCTTTCTTGGGCCAGTGGTCAGAACGAGCGAAGCTCCTACACATTACCTGTCAAGAAATGATGGCAGTCGACAAGCGCTGAGGTCTTGGTCCGCTTGGACAACATGTTAGTGGTAGCCTACATTAATGACCTGGGGCGTCAGATCCTGAAACTTTACAAGCTGACGGAACGCCTCCTGGTCTGGGCTCAGTACAATCTGCGCACAATGAGCGCAAACATAGAGCCTGGTCACCTGAATTTGTGGCCAGACAGACTGTCCAGAAACAATGTTCCAGCAGTAGAATGGTCTCTGCACCCGCAGACGGTCCTTCTGCTGTGGGAAACATTCAGAGCACAGGTAGGCCTGTTTGCATTCCATGAGAACACTCTGAAGTTTCTCAAAGAGCAGGGAATGCACTGGCCCAGGTCTGGCCAGTGCTGGATTTGTAGTCACGACCCGAAGCCCAGAAGTGCAAACAGGAAACGAGGACCATTTGAAGGTTAAAGTGAAAGTGCAACAGAATAGAAGTTGACAACCCAGTGCCATGATTGTACCATGATAAAACTGATTATTTAATAAAAATATAGCTTTTCATCTTGAGAGCCTTATTAAATGGAAAAGGATGGAGGGGGGACATCTAGATCTATTATATTTTTTTTCCAGGGGGCTGACAGATTCCCTGCTGGAAAAGCACTGAAGAGCTTTAATGGTCCCCCTACAGCAACTAGGCTACTGTGAGCCTTGGAGGGGAAAAGTGTGATCAATCTGCTATTAAACAACAAAACAGCCAAGAGATCTCAGCACGAGAAAGAGTCTTTTCTTATATCTGCATACAAGAGCCACACATAAGAAACGTTTAATGGATATGCTTGCAAGTATTTCCAGAAACTTTATTCCAAATGCATTGCCATTTATTCTATAATAGTTTTAACTCACTAGCAAATCTCAAAAACAAATCTTTCCAAATGTATCTGAGCAGAGAGTACACTTTACATGCATAGAAATACTCTAATATTAAGAATTATTAAGAATGGTTGTAGTATGATTATGAAAGCAAAGCATCCCATAAATGCGTTAACCTGATTGCTATAACCAGATTACACCAATATTCCATTTTCTAGAAATCTGAAAAAGTTATCTTGTATGTGAAAAACAATATGCAAAAACAACAACATGCTTCAGCTCCATCAGATAATCATTTATCAAACTTATGATTCCTTCCGATAGGGAAGTTAGGTCTGCCAAAAATAGTAAATGCAAGGTTGAAAGTACATACAGATCAGCGTAATAGTCGTCTACAGCACGTTAAAAGTTACACGAAAAAAAAACAGTTTGCTTTTTCATATCTGCAAAAACAATTTACTGTAACAAATATGATAAGCTTTTTAGCTTGTGCTTAACTTACTGAAATAAAAATGTAAAATTCTAATAAAACTCAAGGGAAGAAAACCTACAGACTAAAAAGTATCTGTGCATAGAATAGAAAATAACCAAATTTATTAAATGGTTGTTTAAGCCAACATATCCTGTGAGCAGTACTTATCGATAGTCTGCGCTCCAGCCAATTAAAGCGTATGAACTCGTATAAAAAGGGTAAAGATTGTCAAAACATAGTATAGTTATGATCCTTCCCTCAACAACACAGTGTTTATAACCATGAGAGTGGAGTGACCTCTGAACCCTTCAGGAGATAGGATAGGCCAGGAGCACAGCCTGTATGAAGATAACCCTGCCTCATTGTGCTGGCTCAATGCACTCTTTGTTTGGAACCTTATATGACATCCCAAAAATGGCTGATCATTTTTTGGGGAAGAAATCCTTAAAATCAGCACAGTCATGTGCTGCAGAGATATCATAAGACAAATACTAGTGTACTTGAATTTATTCAGCTGGAAAACACTTATGATCAAGTGAAGTGAAAAGGCATGTGAAATTCAGTGGCTCTTCAACTGAACATCTTAAACACCTCTCCACTGTTTGCAAATGATCATTTGAATTTGCATGTGAAATATGCCAATTATAACATCCTCATCATTACAGGGAGTGTTATGAAACTATCAAATTTCCAGAGTTTAAAAGTTAAAACGTGAAAAATGTGATGTCTTTAAAATGTCAAGATGAATATATCAAGATGAAATAAAGGAAATTTCAGAAACATTCGGTGTTGTACCAGCAATCATGGCAGACAATTGAAAGCAAATCTGGACAAATGCTGGCACAACAGATGACACTCTAGTAGGGGTGTAACGAAACCCTCATGTCACGATTCGATGCATATCACGATACTGAACTCAAGATAAAATATTATTGCGATATTTAAAGACATGATAAAAGGTTAACAAAAAACAAACTGTTGATTAAAATGCTAAATTTGGTATTACATTGGGTGCGGAAAATAATTAGGCTTGAACTTAGTGCTGGTTACTCAATGCAAAGGGACAATGGTGACAACAGAATACAAACATTCATATCTCAGATTCATATCTTTTTCAGGTGACTGAGGAGAGCGCAGATAATATGTGGCGCTCTCCGACACTGAGCTGGGCTCTGCAAAAGTCACAGGTGGAACGAGGCATCTTTAAAAAGACGTCTTGTGGTCTTTTAGATGCTATTAAAGCTTGCAAAAAGTATACGTGGGTGGATAGCATAGCTCACAAGGAAGGGCGAAGGTGGCCAGCTTCCTCAAGCACTGTCCTAAGCTGGCTTGTCGTGGTTTCTGGTTTCTTCTCAAGATCCAGTGATGCGAAGAGCTTCACTGAAGAGAACTTTTAAAAATCTTCTCTCTGAAAAGAGATTCAGCCTCCGAGCCCTGCTTATACGTTAAGCCACGGCCATTCTGGCAGGCTAGGACGCGAGTGCCCTTGATTGGAAGTGACGTCAGGTCGGGCTCACTGGTAGGCTGCTGCAGTTTCCACAGGGCAGCCAATGAGCATGCTAGACAGCCTGCTCTAAGTCTGCTAGCTGCTGTACTGCGTTGACAACGAATATAAAATTAAGGATAATTTTTTGGCTTCAATATCTCGAGAAGACAAATCTTTCCCGTAGAGTAAGCTAAACTTACGCAATACGAGAGAACCTCTCGTAAGAGAACTCTGAGCAGAAAACAAAACTGATTACTGTAATACTGTACTAATGCCGTCTTTCCTAACAGTGCAGCCAAAACAAGAATCATGAGAAAGGTCTAGGGTTTGTTTTTTTTATAAAATATTACATTTTAATAAATTTTTGTCGGGAAACTTGACTATTTGATCTTTTACTGACGGGTCACTTGCCTCATAATGTTTGAACTTTATTAGTTAGGCTAGTAGTTTTTGCTGTGGTATTCAAGCTTTTAAGTAATACAATTAAATGAAGTTAATGAAGTAAAAAGTGAATGGAGTAAAAACATCATTAAATGTTCTCTTTTGAAGAAAAGGCTTGTAAATGCCTCTCATTACAAGTTTGGAACAATGTTTGTCACGTGATGCGCTTGCAGAGATGGAGCAGCATTAACTGTGATCGAGCCGCTCTGAACAGTGCTACTGTATGCTTCAACATGACCCCAAACCAAACTATGGCAAAAGTTCAAAAGAAAACATTTCGCGAACTCCAAATGACATGGGTACCTACATGATGAATTTAGAATTATGTAAACATCTTTAACAAAACTTAAAGGAAAAATGTTTACTATATCTACGATGGTAAGTTGCACCAAAAATTCCCCTTTGTAGAATACATTCCTGTAATAAGCTGTTGGGCTAGCCCAAGTTCTGTTATGATACATTAAACTGGGCCTCTGAGCAATGGAGGGAGAGAGAGAGAGAGAGCCCTTAAGATGCATCATATGACTCTCACAAGGCTTCTGCCTAGACCGAGCATCTCTCAAGTCACGCATGAGTCCACCGCTGGTGAATTCCTGTTTACAATCTAGCTTACTGTAAGAAGTTGAGCAGGGTTACAGTGGGACTTGTCTGGATCAAATAAAGCAGCTTTTACAACACAGTCGATCAACTTTGTGGCGATACGGCCATGGCGGCCAATAATCCTCTCCAATTCATGCCTGTGCCAACCCATTTTGTGATCAGTGTGAATTTTAGCAGGCCACAGAACAATTCTATAAGCTGCAGCTTTGCCAAGCAATGAGGGATCACATCTCTCCAACCAATAACTCCAGATATGATCTTGTCCTTCATGATCTACGCATTCAATCGGTCATATTTCAACTGCAACACAAACAAAAAAATAGCATGTCAAGAGAAGCCTCGAGGCTTGAGAGATGAGCAGATGCCACACAACAGATGGGAACTACACATGTTTTGCCAGCACAAGGAATTCTGGGAAATGACAGCAATACATAGCTGCAGTGCACAAGGAACAGTAAATGTAGACTACCTAACAAAGACATTTTAAAGGTCTTCATAGAAGAATATAGGCAACGGCCCAATAAGATGGTCCAGCTGGTTAAACGGGCCTGTTTGTGTGTCTAGGTGGAGTCAAGAGGTCATGCTTTTCAAAGCTTTAATTCTTGACTCCACCTAGACACACACGCATGTTTAAAATAAACAAACTCTCCAGAAGGTCCAGAACAGCATGTCATTCGGTTCATGTGGAGGAACTGCATCTTGTAGCAACATTGTTAAAATTTGTTGAGACTAAATGTAAGATTACCAAACAGAAACAAACAGAAAGGTTTTCCACTCAAACCGTAAGTATTTAAACTGTAACTAGTCCATAAACTTTCTTGTTTTGATCATAAACTGGTTTACATCTCATAAAAGCAAACAGAACTGCTCCAATCACATGAAGAGAGCAAATAAAATACATTATACCATCAGCTGAGTGACCTGAATTAACCTAGAAATATTTATAGAGTGGTTTAGGGTGACTCCGACAACATAACCAAGTCATACAATCAATCCAAAATATCGCAAGCTAAACCGATGGCAACTTTCAAAACCACGAAGTTCAAAATAAGTTAGTATTGCTGTCACCTTGCTGAACTGCTGATCTTCACACTACTAGTAGGATCTGCTTTCGACAATCTATCCAGAGTAAAAACGTGGCATACAGATTAGTTTAGGATCTGCCTGCAGGTGCATCCGACAGCTTACCTCTTTCTGTCTCAACAGGGTGGAGGAACAAGTCATACGTCTTCAAACTCGGGCAGGGAATGCTCTACAGCAATATGGAACGAGATCTGATGTTTTGAACTTTTCAAGTGTGCTGATTTAGTGGCGAGGGGAGGGTGTACTGGACATGTGTGTTTGTAAGGGTTGGTAGGTGGGTGTGTAGGAGTGGGTGGAGGGAGAGATTTGTGCTAATCATCCCTAATGTACATCAAATGTGGAAAAAAAAGCAGTTTAAGGCATTTTGTACTAGAGGTTGACCGATGTCTCGGCAAGGGGGCGATATATTGGCTGATATTTGGCATTTTTTAAATATCCCACTGGCCGATGAGTTATGGTCTCTGTTTAACAGTTTTGTCTAATACATCACTAAATAGAACGTTAAACAAATAAAGTAAACTCTGAACTTAAAGTATTATAGCATTTGTTTTTTTTTATATTATTAGTAAAAGAAAGGAGAACACTATTACACTCTCATAACTTTCAGCATTCAGTACAAATTTATACCATTTAAACAAATATTTGGATGTCTAATAAAGTTTCACAAACCTCGAATCCAGCAGTGAAATCTTCTAAAGACCACATTTCTAGCCTGCATGAACGTGTTACTCTGTGTGTAACGGTCAGTCCGTGTTAATTGAAGGTGGACAGGAGAGTTCCGCTTCACGATACACACACGATCAAAAACGATCTACAAACCCTTGATAAAAACCCTTGATTTTACATTATGCTGCTCTATATTCAGTTGCCCAATATGTGATTATAACTGTGAGCTATGTAAAATGTGTTACCTTGTCTTTATTTGAAAAAAAATAGGATTCAGTGCACACAAACAGCTTTATAACATTATACTGCTCTCTAAGATAGAGATAAAACAGTTAACCACTAATTTGTACAGTACAAACATCCTGACATCCATATGGACATCTCGCCACTTATGAGATATTTCCAGTAAGATTATGGTTAGCCAAATATTAAGCAAATATACAAAGAAACGCCCATTGAACTGTTTCTTGTGCATAGCAAGTCTACCTAAACTCCATATTTCAACAGACGGACTAAATGCAATTTGTTCTCATTGCTTTTGGCTTACAGTCAAACTTTGTGTGATTCAGCACAACTTCTGTAAATTGGTTTCGATGGTCAGCTGTAGACTAGAGACTAAATATCAGAAGGAAGAATCCCACACCATAAGTAATGGTCCAGTGTTTTTCACAGACAATGCGATTAGAATACTATGATGCATGTAGTTTTTGCCTGCGAGAGCTTCAGTCTGTGATGTCCAAGACACCAGAGGGCTATTATCCAGACAAGAGAGTTGATTGTGAAAGAGAAGGCTGGATACTAATCAGAGGGATTTTTAATGCTTGTTAGGTCGATTGATAAGTCAACAGGGGAAACATAGTAGAGAGAAACCAATGAGAAGCATAGGTAGCATCCTTTATTGTAGGAATGCGCCACGGTCTTCTTACGGTTTTAAAATAGGTGCATCCCACTAGAACTGCAACAAACAATTATTTTGATCATTGATTAATTTAATGATTAGTAGAAAGATCAAACATACATTATTTCACAGATTAATCAGTAGTCTTTGATCTAGGGCTGCATGATCCATTGAAATCAATAACGTTTAAACCGATTTGGCTTATCACAATTATGAAATTGCAAAGGCTGCAATTACTTGTTATGCTCAGCTTGTCAGTGACGTATGGCTCTGTGATCAGTAAATGCTCCTCCATCTGAAAGCACTGCATGTTTGATAAAAGACAACATTTGATAATGTGTTTTTACTCCAAACTCAATTCATGACGAACGTTGGGCATGAGATGATGTGGCTTCTGATACAGAATAAGGCACACAAAATGTCATAGATTCTATACAGTGATAAAGACGATGTTGATTTGCATTGAAGTATGATTTCTATTGAGAGTAGATGTTAAACTTCATGCTGATTTGTACTCAGCTTTGGCCAAGAAAAGCACAAACTAAGAGGTAGCTTTGCAGTAACCTATGCTTCATCTATTTACGCTTCTTTCCATATGGTGATGTGAATCTCCTTCTGCCCGGCCTTAACGGCTGCAGTGTACTTCGCACGTCAGCACACACACGACGGCTGTCACTAACGGTGTGGTCTCCCCAGCGGACCAACACGACAACCGTCTGGTCTTCAAGTGGGCACCTTCCGTCCTGAGTGTTTCATCGACTAGCCCACGTCAACTCAAGAGGGCTCGACAGTGACTCCAAGAGTCAACCTCCTCTGTCCCCGACTCAACTCAGTCCAGCTTACTGACCTTTACATCCCCCTGCTGCCACATTTCTGTCTCAACCACAGCCAGTTGTTGCTCCTCTCTGCTTCTTCAGATAAGTTCTTTACAGTGCGACGCAACTCTTGATGGAGAATTTCGAGATATGCTTGTGAAAAACGTATGTACGAGCCTAGGCATAGATTTAGGCACTCATTATTCGGAAAATGCTATATTATGGAGTTGTGCTATAGGCTAGCAAGGACAGCTAAGTTAGTTCTTAACCACCTTAAGAACTAGAGCTGGATGGAGCCTTTTGGCAAATAAGGCTGTCACTTTTCGTAAATCGATTGCACAATCGATCAGAACCAACCAACCCAAGTTTCAAAAACAAAAATAGGATAGAAATACAATTTTAACGGCATTTTCTTTTTTTTTTACCAAAAATGTATTTTAGCTACAGTACACAGACATGTAGTATGATTGAATCATATCATGTAGAATAACAATTTAAATATTTGCTATTACTGCGCTAAATCCACGCAGATTTGGCTTACACGAACTTCCCCAGCTAAGCGAGTAAACATAGAAACATGCCAAATTGGTTAGTGATTTGACAGCGTTGTCTTGTAGGTGAAGATTCCCTGCATGGCACAGTGTTCATCAGGTTGCAGCTGGTGTGTTCGAATCCAAAAGAGTTTGCTTACTATGCTTCAGACAACCTGGAAAAGTAAATCTGGAAAAAAAAAATGGACCTACCTTTTTTGCGGTTACTGCAAACCAAAATATTTTTAAGGATGGCCTCATGGAGGACCAAGTGAAAGAAGCAACAATCATTATTTTACTACTACTTCCTAGTATTTTATTACTTCTGTTGACAACTATGCTTAGCTTAGGTTTGCTCTGATTGGTTGTAGGCCTATCCAATTGAGTGCAGGTTTTTTTTTTTTTTTTTTTTTTCTGGGACACCTCATAATCAAAGCCCTAAGGAGAAATATCAGACTTACATTCTGACTGGAATATGAGTATGACGAAGTCAGGCTAATGAGAACCCATAAGAGAAACACATTCAAATACCTTTCTGTACGACCAATGCAAATCCTCACACCAAAGTTGTAAAGCTATGCTCAAGAACAGCTTATTCCTTTAGAAAAGGACATGACATCACATGGAGAATTAAGCATCTTAAATGTGTCCTGTTAAGCACCTACTGTAATTAAATGGTAACATCTTGGCACACAATATCCATATATGTTCAAGACTTAAGATTTGAGCAAATTCTGAATCATGGAAATCTCTGAAAGTTCCTTTATCAGAATTAACATGATGACTAATGTGACATTATACGATGTTGCCACACTTTGCTCCAAAATTTAGGAAGGAAGTAAAAGTCGAGACGTGCATTTTAGTACTACATAGTCAATATATATAGATTTTACACTGAATACACATGGTAACTGTATGTTCAAGACTAGTTATATAAACCCTAAATACCTGACCTAAATTTGGTCTTGGACATGGGAATAATTACTAAAACCAGTCACCTGCAAAAGACCATGTATCATGTATATTTCAGTTCATGTATAATCCCTTACATTCTTAACAGCTCTGTACAGGCACCTATAGCTGATCATGTGAACAATCTTATGGGCTGTTATTACCAAATGTGAAGTCTTATTTGATTAAGACTGGGCAAGTTATGTAAAAAAATGCCAACCTGTTTGACTAATTCTTGTTTAATGCTGGTCTATAAAACAACGTTGTTTGAGACTGTTCATAGTAAAATAATACATGCAAAATGTTCAACTTTCAGAAAGAATCAACAAGTTGGCAATTTCTCCACTGAGTTGGCCGTTTCTACCAAAACGTATCAGTGGTTAGAAACATCCATTGAAAAAGCTATCCATCGGAATTCCCATTTACCTCAACACAGAGACACAATCTGCTATATTTGTTAATAACTAGGCTAGGCCTAAATTTTTATGCTGCGATGTTGATTTGAGCCAATCACCTGAACCAAAATTCAACTAACGACTCTCCAGCTGCAAGTTTACACAGTCGTGACACAAGTCACACGACAACATTAATTGGCGCCGGAAGAACGCACACAGTCCCAAGCTCTTAAGCTCATCTGAAAAACCAAACCTTGAAAGTATACTGATGTAGGCAGAAGCAGTCAACAAAATAAGCAGTCAAGTCAGACAACACCTACTTCTCACACTGAACCAACAATTTACTTAAGCCAAAGCAAATCACAGGTACATCTACTGTTGTCAACAAAGTGGAGGATGTACTTGAAATATTAAGGTGTCTGGTAAGTCCATTTACTAGTGGTGAAAAAAAAATTCTGTTCAGAATCGCGATATTTTGTGCACGCAATTATATCGATACAGTAGCACAAAGTATTGCAATATTTAATTATAAAATTATCTGTTTCACTTTCTGGTTTTCTCCATTGGATTCTATGAGTTTACTCTGATAATTTACATGCGTATTACATCCAGAAGGTGGTGCTTGTTGTGGTGATTAGTTTTCATGCATTCAACAGCAAATGAAAATGGCTTCACCATCTCAACGGGTTGTACACAACTTTTCAAATTGAAAGTGAGGGTAAATTTCAGTTTTCAAAAGTTAATAGTAAGTATCTTGACATTATTTATATGATTATTCTCAGGTTAATTTACTATATTATATCTGTTTTATGTTATTCTGTTGGATTGAAATAATTTTAAAAGTTATGTGCAAGTTTTTGCACTTCAGTTAATGCATAGAAGATAATGTTCACAGAGTTAAATGTGACATTTGAAGTGAGTTGAGCCGTCTTATTTTCCTCATGCTTTGTAATCCCTTTGAATGATATGGGGACATGAATCGCAATATATACATCACAGAATCGAATCGCTATACTTGCTGTATCGCAATAATATTCCCAATTCCCACCCCCAGCATTTACTACTTCACCTCAAACAAACAGGCAACATTGTATTTATTGTATCCTCAGAGTCTCCACTGATAATAACTACACTGCTTTTATGTTAAAAATAAAATGCTAAAAAACAAATTGCATGACCACTCAGCTAGTTATAAAAAGAAATAAATAAACATGATTTGTAAATGTCAATGGAGGTAAATACAAAGTGGCCTTAAGAAATTAACACATTTTACGAAGTAATTTGGGATTAAAGACCTTATATTTCCCTTTCACATTTTGAACTGGGTTAAAACTGGGCTGAACTGGTTTAATCTGCCTTTTAGAAGCAGAGGCACTGTAGATCCACAAACAGCAGTTGTTGTGGTTAGGCACGGTTAAACAGAGGAAGGTTTCAGCAGGTGTGCACTGGCAGAACAGGAAAACAGCATCACTATTTCACTGCAGCAGTACCACCATTTGTCCAATCATTGTCACATTTTGAGCAATAAAACGTAAAGAGTAGTATCTTTTTTATGCATATCCCTACCTCAAACTATATTAAAATGACTAAATGTCAATTGGAATAACACCCTTCTGAAACCATATTGCAAAACAAACAGTGCTTGGCTTGATTTATGTAGGCTAAAATATAAATAAAGTACATTTATAATAATAAGAAAGAAAAAAAGCGAGTCTTTGCTGGTCTTGCAGCCTCGCCAGACTGGTTTTCGAAGGGATTTGGACACTTTTCAGATGGTCAGGTTAGACTGGGATCTGCCAAATGTTACTCGAAATGAATTTGGAAACAAACATGTTGCACTGTCTGGGCCCAGAAAAATTGCAAAGAAACTGGAATTAAACAATCTACATTATAACACCGCATTCAAAATACAAACTAAGTTTCATTGCCCGTTGAATTTGACATTGTCAACTGTAATTAAAGGATAAATTAAGCATATGTGCACAGACACCTCAAAAAAGAAAAGGAAAAAAAATATTATGCAGTCTAAGGAAAACAGGAACATTTAGTTTTATAAATAAACCAGCACGAGATAATCTTTAGGACTACAACACCGTTCACTTCTTCACATGACTGATCCTAAAGCCCAAACACACCATTAACCCCACGCTTCCTCTTCATGGCGCAATAAATCTTAACCAATGCTGAGAACAAATGTATCTTATAAACAGGATTCGCAACAAACACGTGTATCTAAAGCAGGGAAATTCAGCTAGTGGATCATCAAGTTTAAAACGCGCAATCGGTGAAAATGTGGTCAATCTAAATAGCAGGTGCTAACACTGCTAGCGCCGAGAGCTATCAAATCAATAATAAGTCAAAACATTTTCACGATTTTATCGTAATACCCTGCTCTCAATGACCCATCTGAAGCTGCTCGGGTCCATGTTGTGGGAGTGTATGAAAACAAAGCGGGTTTTATATAGTTTACCTCACTCGAGTGCCGTGTGCATCTCCTCTCCGCTCGGTACTAAAACACTCACGCTGCGCACAGCACAAAACTCAGACCCCACTGCGGAAACGCCATTCTCAAAAACAATAACGTACTTACTTGTTACGTTCTTACACCCGCCTCCACATTTCGAGGAATGTGTAACGCATTTTACGTAACATGGAACGCGCTCTATGACGTGTGCTTCCGCCACCAGACAGTCTGAGCTCGGAAGCGGGCGTCACACAAGTCGGTGATATCAAAGACTTTAGGACTTTGGTAATATGGCAGAAATAATTGAGAAAAGCCGCGGTACATTCTCATATTGTGAAAATCTTTCAATATGTCATGTACTTATTATCATGGCTGTCTGAGTTACATCCAATGAGATTGGCATCTATAGAGCTTGGGCAAAGTCCACTCCAGTCAATGTTTTCCATTGAAATGATAGCAGCTCGGCGGTCTTAGCTTTTTTTTTTTTTAGGATAATCCTGTATCTCTAGTATTAAATTATTGTTTTAATTGTGGTGTAGTGCATGTAATGTAGGTACTCCATTATAAGGCTAATTCCTTTTGGCACCAAAACTCTATCTCAGGTCCAAATCGTATGAGTGAGTAAAATGCGAGGTTCAGGGGCGGGGTCTGGGGTAGGCACGAGTGAGGTCATATGAATTCGTACGAATTAGCCACCTCATAAAATTCGCAAGAACAGGCAAGCATTTTTTTTTTCTCTGACGCAATATAATTTAAAGAAGTACTCTAACTTTTCTTGGCTTCTGCTATTCTGTTTAGACAGGCTTGTGAAATTGATTCAATCCTAAAACAACAAACTTTTTTTCTTTTATTTATTGTTACCAGTTTTTCTCTCCTGTGAAACAGTGAAAGAAATTAAGTAAATAGCATGCTGTCAGTATGCTTTTATCAATAGAGAATGCACCATAGTCGTAATTTGTGGGGGGGTGGGACATGTCCCCACCACTTTTAGCCAGGGTCGATAATGTCCCCACCACTTTTGAAACATCTGGCACAGCACGGATGCAAATTATAAAAATAAATAAAACATCTCTAGTTAACTAGCAGAGCATTCATTTAGTTTTTTTTTTAAATGAGGTGATTTAGCGATGAAATTTGTTGCTTTTGAAACCAAAGTGATCGTAGCCGCTGTGTCGTGCACAGTCTTCACATGGACGCGCGCTTCAATCCGTTGTGGAGACTCTATATTCGTTCCCGTGAAATCACAAAGTAAAAGGCACACAAACATACAACTGATAAACATAATTGGTTTATTGTCGGATCTATGTATTTCTTTACATGAAAATTACATCTCATTAAATGACAAATTAAACATAATGTACTATTTTAATCGATTGCTGGACATCGATATTTATTGTACATATGTGTACATCTGATTTATGATTTAGCATAAATTTTGTTTCCGCAGTAGTTTCAAGTCATACTTCAGTCATATGATGCAGGTCTGGTCACCTCCTCAAAGAGCATGCACAGAGAAGTCCAAATTAAACATGATTTAATGACTCGTTTTATTTTTATTTATTTTTATTACTGTTTTCTCATTTATTATTATATTTGTGTTACTGGTTGTTTTAATTTGTTTATTCTGTTGTAAAGCACTTTGGTTCACCTATCGGCTGATGTAAGGTGCTATATAAATTAAGTACATTTACATTTGCATTTACTCATACATATTATAAGTACACTTTGATGGCCCAAGACACGAAACGAGCAGTTTGTGTGAGAAAACGAACAGTATTTGCATAGTTTTTACCTGTTGTAATCATAGCCATGTCCAAGTGATCTGAGGGTGCGGGCGCTTTGCGGCTGTAATAGATCTATCATCTATTCAGTTCACATTTATTTGTATAGCGCTTTTCACAATACATATTATTTTAAAGCATCTTTACAGAAAATGCATGTGTCTACATTAAAATTTTGAGTGATCTGTTATGAGAGGTGACTATGTCCAAATTATGTATTTCAGAAATGTACTTATACAAATCACAATTAGCTTAAGGCAACATGTTACCAAATGTTTAGGATATAGAAAAATTGTAGCATTTGTATAGCATTGTAGCAACAGTTTGCATCATCTGAAGTTTTCGCAGGTGCTGGGTTATCTGAAATCTTCATAAGAGGCTGGATCCAAACTGGAGACCAACTCTCTTACCTCAGGATGGGCATCCCGAGATTAAACTGAAAAGCAAATGGAAAATAATTGCACACTGTAGCTGCTGTTCATTAAATTAAGCAAGGATAATCGTGCATTTAATCTGATATAACTGGAGTATAAGGTTATGAGATGTGTCTTTTATCTAAATTTAAACTGGGAGAGCCCAGACATTATCAGGAAGGCTATTTCAAACCCAAGTGTGAAAACGCTCTCCCTCCTTTAGACAAGATCTATCATCTATCTATGCATGCACAAAGTTTAATGATGCAGTTGGATCATTCATCTGATTCTGGTGATGAATTCAGGTCTCGTGGGTATTTTCATTCTTGTGTGTTAAACACAAGTCCTAATAATATGTGGAGGTGTAACAGCTTTGAAGAAATGATGGAACTGTGCTTTTGTGATCAGCCAAGACAGTGAACATCATGCAGTTTTCTGAAGACAAAAGGATTTATTCTGCAATGGATGCCACTCTTGTGGGATCTATCTATCTATCTTGTGGCCACTCTTGTCTGTCTGTCTGTCTGTTGTCTATCTGTCTGTCTGTCTGTCTGTCTGTCTGTCTGTTCCAACTTTACAGCGTGATACCAGGTTGGTCTGTCTGTCTGTCTGTCTGTCTACAACATTATGTATGATGATATCCTGCAAATATAGCACCCATATATAATTTCTTATTCCTGGCACAGTGAACAGAGGAGGATTAAAGAGAAGAACATCAAGATGGGTGCTGTTACAATAAAACACAAGTCTATTCTTAACCTCGGTGAATCCCTGTCTGCGTTTGAACCATGGCTGGCTTTTGATTCCTCCTTGTCAGCGGTTATATTCTGCATTAGAGAACTGAGGTATGGACTAACACATCCTCGTCAAATCCCATGTTTCTCTGAAATCCTTACAGCGCAAAAGAAATATGCTGAAGAGATCCTGCTGAGAAATAACATCTTGGTAAGGAGGAACAGGATCAAAGTCAGTGACGCTCAGTTCATGAAGCTGAGGAAAGTTTCAGAGTTACCAGGGAAAACTTTTTTTTTGTTTAGGAGACATTATACTCCACTGATGCTGTGAATAAACCCCTGTGTTTCAGTCTGTAAAGAATGTGTTGCCAGCTGCCATTAATCCAGGTCATCTGAGAAAATCAGGTGACACGGCTGCTCATAGCAATGGATAGTCGGCATCAAGATGACACACTTCACATATTAATCACCTGTCAGTCCCGGACCGTCGTTGACAAGCAAGAGTCATCTGAGAAATATGAAATGGTGCCTTCGCTTCACTTTATTGTAAGACACCTGCAACACACTCTCTTTCCTCTAGAGATCACATAGAATCTATGATGAGTGCTGCCACTCAGCTGCAGTGTGTGTCTCAGGTGTCATTTTTCATTTTCTCTTCCTGTTTGCTTCACATACACATGCCATTCAGCAAAACAAACCACAGGCCTTGAATATCTTTCCATTGGAAATCTCATTAACTTTCTTTTGAATAAACAAGGGAATGGATTTAGGTTTTAGTTTGTAAAATGACTTTCAAAGATGATTTTGGACATTTGATGCTTCTTTAAAAAAGTCTTATGTAGAGAATGCTTGAAAGGGAGCATTTTAAAAATGCTATCTGAAATCACAATCATTTTATTCTATTGAACACCACAATGCGTATCATAATATATGGGTAGGTGGATAGAAAAAAAGATTCAAAAAAGAAAAAAAGAAAGTTTCAACTTAAAAAGTAAATATTCCCATATAATATATAGACAGACCTATTGATAATATCTATTTTTTATATTTTATATTTATAATTTTATATTCAAAGATATTCAATACCACACAAAAGGCTTACTAATCTGTTTTATATAAAAAACAGTAACATTGTGAAATATTATTACAATTTGAAATAACTGTTTTCTATTTTAATGTACTGTATATATATATGATATACCTGTTTTTTGAGTGGAAACAGTGATTCTTTAAAATGATTCCTTGATGAATAGTAAGTAAGTAAAAACAACATAATTTATTTGAAATGAGATATTTTGCAACCATTGTAAAGTCTTTACTGTCAATTTTGATCAATTTAATGCATGTATTCATTTCTTTTTAAATACTACTGACTGCACAATTTTGAATGGTAGTGCATGTTTTCTATTTCATTTTCACAGTGTAAATAGGTGTTTTAAATATAAATATCAGTGCAGTGTTATTGCCGCACTTTTTAAAAACAACATTTATTTTGAATATATTGTTTATTTAATCATTTGTTTATGGTCCACCCAATTCTATTTATGATTACATCTCACCATCTAGTTTTGCAGCCATGTCATTGGATTACAATACAGTAACTCACAAACAACAACAACAACAACAACAAAATATCCATTACTGATTTTGCACCTGTTATAACTACAAGCAGTGTTCTTATGTTCAAAACCCTAATCAAACATTTAAGTCAACACTTTACATACTGAGCCTGCAGCTCAACCTTATCAGTTAAGGAAATGAACAGCAGAATTACCTCCACTAATTAAGCATTTTTATCTCGTCGCATATTGGCGAAGCCCACATCACACGGGGTTATCCTCAGTTCAACACCTCTCCTCGGGTTGAGTACACCAGCTTTATAGTTTGATGGATACAGATTCTATTACCTCAAATCATTACCATAATTTTCCCCAGCCATATACACCATTTGTTATCAAAACCTCATTTCAGACAATTGCAAGGCATTTCTCACGCCTAGCAAATTCGTTTTGCCACACTTAGTCATGATCCATCAATGTAATTTGAAAGAGCACAAGTACGTTTTGCTATGAGCGACAGACAGTTATTGAATTAAAAGAGCATGGCTCATCTTCACCTGCCAGCACAGCTGCTAATGGCCTTAGATCTGAGCGGAGCCATGCCAGAGTTTTCTATCAAGTCTGTGAATTTCCTCTTTCACACTCAGTGATTATCTGCAAATAGTGGGGTGGTGATGGCAGCAGTGGATAAGAAACATGCCTTTGGTGTGAGAGACCTGTGTTCGAATCCACTGTGAAACACCAATGTGTCCCTGAGCAAGACACTTAACCCCTAGTTGCTCCAGAGGTGTGTGACCTCTGACATATTTAGCAATTGTATGTGGCCTTGGATAAAAGCGTCAGCTAAATGAATAAATGTGAATAAGCAAGAGATATACTTTCATGTTATGGATTGATTGTCACATGAAAATGTTGTCTCTTTTTAACGCTAATGATTATTATTATTATTAATGAGTATATTTTTCGTCAAGAGCAGAATTGCGGAAAGACAAGCAATCACAGACAACTGTCAGTCATGGCTTCTTGAAGTATTTTACTTACTAAATATGACATGGTGATACTGCAATAGTAGACTATAAGTGGTATCTTATTTTATATAGAATGGCCTATAATGAGATGCTCAAGTGTTTCAACATGTCTATCAATTAGAAGGAAAATACACTTTTTTGTTAAAATCAGCTAAATAAATAAATGAATGAATAAATAATGCTTTTATGATGCACACACAATACAAGGAAATTATTTTTTTAATTGTATAAATGATTCAATCTTATATACACTGATATAAAACACAAAGTTATAAACACATGCAATGATTTTTTTATTGAACTTATCCTGTTGTTTGGATTCAAACCTATATATAAGGTATATATTTTTGCATTTTTCCACCAGCGGAGCTATATATATTTTCCACCAGTGGAGTCAATATAAGGCATGCAACAGTGTTAAACTTTTACAGATAAATTATAAATTTTTATTGTTTTTTAAAAAGAAATATCTTCTGCTCACCAAGGCTGTATTTATTTAACCAAAAATACAATATTATAAAATATATTTTTTAAAATGTAAATTATTCATGTGGCATGAATTTTCAGCTTCATTAGCCTACTACAGGCTTCATAGTCGCATGATCCTTCAGAAAGCATACTTACATGATAATTTGGCTCAGGTAACATTTATTACTATTCTTTTTATTATGTTCAAAACAGTTTTGCTGCTTAACATTTTTGTGGAAATGGGGATACTTTTTGTCAGGATTCCTTGATAAATAGAAAGTTCAATTAACAGCATTTATTACATTGCTTTATTACATTTATTAAACCATGTTACATTTATTTGATGAGCTATAGCTAATGCCTTAGAACAAAGCCTCTGCTATTCTGTATTGTTGCTGTAAAATAAACAAAAATAATAATAATAAAAAAAAACCTTCAGAGCCTCCTGATGTTATTTCAGTGTTTAAAAGGCTTTGGTTCTCACATATCACACTTACTCAGATTGAGATGAAGAGTGAGTATATCCATCAAAAGGCCCATACTTCAGCGCACAACACTAGACCTTTGTTTGTCATGCCATAGAGAGCTTTCAGACTTTGATCTCTCAGATAAATCAGCTGTAGCCCTTCTCAAGCACATACACACAATGCTCAGGAGTGTGTTTATGCTTTTATGTTTCTGTATTCCCTCGCCACCACAGGCCGTTATTCGTCCTCCCCAGTGACTTTTTGGAGGCTTGGCCCGTCATGACAGGAAGCGTGTTGGGCAGATTGCAGCAGACAGGATAAGTGGTTGGTCAGCAGTGCAGGACTGCAGTATCCATTGGGACCGCTGTTATAGGCGACGGGTCAGCGTTTGCTTCTTCACCTGCATCTGCAAGTTACCGAAGAGACGTCGAGTAGGTCACACAGGAAACATTTATAGTCATAACAAAAACTCAAACTGCAAGAGCCCATTTACGATGTTCTTGCCCACCTGCAATTCTGTCATTTAACTCAGTTGTGTGCTTTGAAACAATATTAAATATAATATATTTATATAACTCTTATACATATATACCATGATGATAGTTGAACAAACTCATGGACACAGGTTTAATTTCAAGTTGACAAACCCTAAATCGTTAATGTCACCCCTTCTTCCATTGAGATATCATTTTTTTTAAAGGGTATATATCATGCTTTTAAATAGGTCCTTTTTTACATACAGATCATACATTTGTGGTCTACAAAAGCGAACTGCAATGCTTGCGCTGAATTCCTCATTATTATAGCGCCACAGGCCCCTATTCTACCCCTTTTCTGATGTGCCTCTGTGAGCAACTCGTTTTAGAGCAGTCTCTTTAAATGCAAATGAGATGCGTCATACCCCGCCCGCTCTCCAGCTTGTGGAGTTGACATTCGGTTCAACTCCACCCCATTCGGCCATTTTTTGTAGTTTGATTAGAGATATACAATTATACACGCGTTATATCACACGTTAACAAAATGTCAACAACGGAAGACTTGTCTATCAAGCCTCAACGAGTTGAAAAAGAAGACAACAAACCTGCAGAACAACGTCTTCATATGAATGTATTGCAATGGCAAGTAACTGTATTGTGTTAAGTTAAAGTCGATTATTTCTCTTGTTAAAACAAGCTTTATAACAAGATATATGTCAGTTATAACAAGATAAATGACTATAGTCTATTCTTACCACTAAATAGCTGTATTGCTAATATGATACGTGTTAGAAAAGCATCAGGGGAAACAGCAGCTAAATGACCATTGTCATGATGTAACTCAAGAACAATAATACTGCAGACATATAACGTTACTTGAACAAAAACAAAGAAAGACAAAGGTACTGCTAAACCATGACAACCATTTAGAAAGTAAAGTACTTTATTTACAGCTTATCGAAATGCTCTGTTCGTTGTCTCCAAAGATAGAAGGAATTGACCCCTTATTCAGACGAAGTTGATCGGCAAACCCTTCTTTATACTGCCGGAGGTTGTTGAAGTTGGAATCTTTGAAGTGCTTAGCGCAAAAATGACTTTACCCACAGATGTGGCTACATTTCCTTGATAAATAAAACTCAACCAGGCGCTTCAAAGAGGTCACGTGACATCAAACAACCATTCGACAACAAGCATATTTGTCGAAAATTTTTCATTTTCACAGGTTCTCGGATGTATGGCGTTCGGCATTCTCGTCGTTCCCACAGCGTCACTTGGCGCAGTATCACGAGTTCCCTTGAAAGGGAACGTCTAGATTACTACTGTAACCATTGTTCTGTAACCATAGGTAACGAGACGATGCACCACTTTGCCATACCTCCTTCATCCCTGACATCGACTGCTTCGGCATTCTGTTGAAGCTGACGCAGGGCGACTTACGGATGTGCTTTTATCCTTTCCTCGATCATGACGCCACCCGCCCGTGACGCTCATTCTCGCCATTGGACTTAGTTGACAAGTCGCATTCACGCAGGGGCATTCCCACAGTTATGTCACCTTTATTTATCACCTTTATATATAGCGCTTTTTACAATACAGATTGCATCAAAGCAGCTTCACAGTGATAACATGAAAATAATACAATACAGATCAATAATATTGTTGACTGTTAAATGTCCCCAACTAAGCAAGCCAAAAGCCAAGGCAACAGTGGCAAGGAACCAAAACTCCATCAAGTGACTGAATGGAGAAAAAAACATTGGGAGAACCCAGGCTCAGTCGGGGGCCAGTTCTCCTCTGGCCAACGAAGGACCACAATGACACAGCGTCATTGACGCATCGCTCTCGTTCCCTATCTCAGGGAACTCATGGTTTACAGCTCGTAACCTGAGATGTTTTCTCTGCAAAAGGTTTGGATGACGGAGGAGACTGTAGAGCGGGGCACATTAGGCTGCACTCTGCGTCCTGCCATCGTGAGGCCATGGTTGATGACATTCAACCACCAAGCACCCTTCTCCTCCTCCTCCTCCTCTTCCCTCGTGCAGGTAGATGCCCTTATTCATTTAATTGGCCAGGTGCCTTCTTGTTCAGAAATTGACTGGTCCTGCTGGTTATGCCATATTTACCTGATATAAGAGTTTGTCGATGTGTGGAAGCTTTATTCTTCAGAGCGAGTTTATTTGCAAACTCTTTATTAGTCCAACGCAGAGCATCTACACAATTACAAACCTCATCTATGTCTCATAATGAGGCCTGTCATCGATATTTATTTGGAGAGAAATCGGGTACTACTTTATATGCTAAACATAGTCACAATGAGTTTGCACATTCCCTGAGCCTGGAGACATTAATGGCTTGCTGTAGTTTAATGAAAGATACATTAAACCATGGACTAACCTCAGAGACAGAGAGAGAGAGGCACACACAGAGAAAGAAGGAAATAATCAGGGGAAGATGAAAAAATTTCCCCTAACACTCTTTCACTTCGTTATAGCAGGCAGGGAGAGGACATGACCTTTGAGAAATCTGCAGTAAACTCTATTGTGAAAGAGCTTCTCTCTATCTTTGTTTCTTTCTCTTGTGCTCTTTTCTCTCATTAGTGCCTTGTAATTAGAATTTGTTTACTGATCAGTCATGCATTATGTGACATATTTGCGGAATGAAGCTGAAGACATGAACAGCACTGAGAGCACGATCACAGCGGCAAACAAACAAGCCTGAATCTTTTATATAGGCTAATTATTAGTTAGAGACCACTGTGATCTACGCCGAGAGGTTGTTTTCATATTGTGTTATTTCTCAGAGACATGACAGAGTTGCAAATGTAAATGATTTTTCATCAAAAGGGGACAAAAAGGTCTTACTGAAAATCAAGACATAAGCAACAAACTTTGCACAGATGACTTGATGAGAGTATGCGCGTACTAATTTGAAATCTTTCTTGCAAGCCTTTAGTTCTGTCTGGCAATAAACATAATTTACAGCTTCAAACAGCAACAAAATCCTATTTCTGTATTAAAACATGTATTTTCTTACTTATGTCACGTCTTGTTTAGTTTTGTTAGTTCATTTGTGTTTTAGTCTGGTTTTAGCCTGTTCCTGTTTTTCTTTGTTCCCTGTCATTGTTAGTTGACCAAAGCTGTGTCTGAAACCACCAACCCTCATTCACTTTTCCCTACATTAGACCACTAATATAGTTCAGTTGAGGGAGTGAATGAAAATTAGTGAGCAAATTAGAACTTTGATTGCTCCAGAAGGGCTGCCGCTTTTGCATGGTTTGTTATCAATTATTATTTGAAACTGGCAGCTGCAGAAGGTGAAAAAAATGTGTCTTGAACTCTGTCATGAAAATTATGTCTATAAACCTTATTTGAAACAATTTAACCAAATTAAACAGGTATACCCTTTAAATATCTATTTGATTTCAGACACAGCCCTTTCCTAGTGCTAAGTTTGATTCCATCATTATTGATTAGTTTCACCTGAGTTTCGTTTAGGTCACTTTGTTTACTGTATATGTTGTGTTTATCCTGTCTTCCTGAGTTTATCCTTTGTTGCTGCATTCTTTTTGTCATTATGAAAGAAAACGACTGCTGCATTAAATCCTGCCTCTCGACTCCCTTGCTGTAACCTCCCGTGACAACTTAGAGCAGATAATGTTGCTCTTACCCTCCTTGAAATGTAATCTTCGCCTAGCAACCATGATCATATTGAATTGATGCTCATAATTCCACACTCTCCATCTAATTTAGCCACTATCAAGTTCGGTGTCGTCAGGTTAATGGCTTCATTAGGCCACAAATTGCCACCCAGGGCTGTGCAGAACGGCCAATTACCATTTTTCATCATTTGCTAGATAAGCAGTTGAAAACATTGCCCAAAATTTCTAGTAAATCGATTATCTTGGGTTCAGAGTTTTTTTTTTAAGAGATAAAGATCTTGCAACTTGCCGTTGAAATGAAAAATGCCAAATACCATCAAACATGCTCAAAGCTTAAACTCATTCCACTATCAGACAAACATATCTTATCTATAGTTCTGAGGACAAAGACACTGGGCAAAACAATCTAAACTAATCATGCTTGTGGTAAATTAGGTGTAAGGGCATCTTTTAGAAAACTTAATCCTTATTTTATTACATGCATCACTTGACGATTTCTGGTAGTTTGTAATTTAAAAATGCCTAAGTTTAATATTTAGGAAAATACACTAAGCAGGTCACATCTTTCCAAATTAAATTAATTTTGAATTATGAATTGCATATGTTAGTGTGGCTGCTGGCATTTTAATCTCATAAATGTTGACATCTTTGGTAAACATTAAAGACATGTTTGCATGTATGTTGTATTTTAGAGGTTTCAGGAGGTTATGGTTATTTAACTGTATTTTTTGTTTAAATATATATGCTTCAATTAGCATTATAGCTCATGCTTTTCCCCTATTTTACATGTAATTGTGTTTTATGTGTGTCTTTTTACAGGTATGTTTGGCCTTTTTTATGTCCATTTATGTTTAATTGTATAAATAAAAATAAAAGAACAACACACAAAAAACATGGGTGTAGAGGAATAAGGATTCCACTCTTATTGTATATGTTTATTCATATTTTAGTTAATGATTTGTAAGTACATCATTGTGTCATGACTTTACTTGAGGAGGCACATCATCAATTCATTAGTAACTAACCATACACTAACATCAGCTAATGGTTTGTTAAGGCATCATTATGTCAATGACTTTACTTGAGGGGGCACATCATTACTAACTCATCATTAATTACTTAAAGTAACATGAATTCATGACTTCTTGATGTATCTATATAATTAGTTTTTTAAAAAAAATCCCATAATTGCTTTGGGATGTGTGATTGGCGAGCAGATGACGCAAAACTCGCTGAGACAATTTTTTATGCTCTGGTAAAAATGGCTTCAGCAGTCTGGCAATACTACAAGGTGCGTGAAAATGCAATTCACTTGCAATCCATCTGCAATGTGTGTACCACGCCCCTGTTTGCTTGTCAAACTGTGCAGCCTCTCTGATCAACCCATAAAATCACCGGAAAGAATAGAGTCCCTCCGCAACGGCGATAGATTGAAGCGCGCGTCCGAGGAAAGACTGCACGAGCTACAGAGCTGTATCCACTGATCACCGCGGCAACGAGCGCTCAGCTTGAGTTCAAAAATAAACAAACACATTTTAGTTCTAGATTTCGATTTGATTTTGAAATCTCTGGAGTATCAGTATTATGATCATTCATGTACTATTGTTGTAAAGTGTTACCGGCATTTGTAAGCTATAATTCATGCTGTGTACTGTATCTTAACTTCAGAAGTCAGAACCCCTTTTACATTTAGAAAAATAGAAAACATAATGAATCACTTCTATTACGTAAAAATATATAAAAATGAAGACACATGCAATGCTAATATCCATGGATTTGCGTCATTACAGTCTGTAAATATCTCTTAACAACACAATGCAATCACTAGTAAGACTTTCTGTAAATAAAGTATTTGGGAAGAATCTATACTATATTAACAATGCAATAAACCACATTACACATTAATAAGCCACAATAAATAAAACATATTAAGTGATTTCTCAAGTCAAGTGAATTACGGGTCATTGGACAGGAGTCCAATCACAACTGACTTCCGGAAAAGTAACCAATGGCATTTGAGGTTATTAAAACAGTATGTCCCGCCCCTCAACTGCCAAAAGTAAAACTGTTCAAGCGAACAAAAGCAGCAGGCGAGAGCACATTGAGCACGAGCATGCAATGGCTTGGATTGCGTGCAGAGGTCATGCGGTTTTTAAATGAACTTGCGAGTTCCCGTTTCCTCGCGTGTAGATCTGTTATCCTCTCACAAAAGTCAATTACCACGCGCCAGCATCAGTTGTGCGCACGGTTATTATTGCCATTGGTTTGTCGCCATATCAGTCTCCTACATTGAAATCATTGGGGTCGCTGTGTCCATTGCTTTTACTGTCTATGGTTCAGAAGAGATGGGTGCTAGCATAAAAGCCAGTAGTGAGATTTGCTTGCTTGAAAACAAACTATTATTGCCAGTCCAGTGCATTCAACTAAAAAAATCTGAACAGAACATTTGGGGGATTTTCATGGTGACAGTCAGAGCATTCTCACTGAATTGGCATATTATTTGTGAGTAATATTCAGATGCCCTTCTAAATAACTTTTTCCGATAACACAAATCACATTAACATTACACAACACTGTGGACTTGCTGCCAATAAAAAAAAGTCCTTCATAGTGCCCATATGTTCAATTACTGATACTGTAGGCAATGTAGAGACCAGTGGAGAATTCTGGGAAAGCAGCATGCGGAATTTGTTCTAGGCTGCAGGCACAGGGAATTCAGGAGAGAAACTCTAATGACCAAAACAAACTCTTATACATGAATATCAGATGATATTCATGTATATACCTTACTGACATCACTCATTTCTAAAACTTGTCTTCCACCATCTTGAGTACCTGATTCAGCAAGATCGATATGTCAGTTGCAAAGGAACCAGAGCTTAGATTCTCTGCCCGAGCCCGAACTTAACCGGGTCGGGACGATATTTCCCGTCACTATCCCCGGGCCACTCCCAATGCAAAAGAGTGCACGCGGGACTGAGATTTGATGGCTGAGCGCCAGGCAAAGTGCACGGCCGGTAATGCACTCCACTCTGTGTGTGCGGGTTGCAAAGAATGTAAATCGGTTTGGGGGACTCCCGCATACTAGAAATGTCTATGCATAAAACATATAAAAACTTTTATTCTAATTTTTGAACTTTACAAAAGAGAAACGATTTACAGGCCAGAGTTTCCTTTTTATAACATGTTTGCAGCGTTGAGCGATTTAGCCAATCACAGACATATGTGTTGATTTCTTGAACCCAATGGCCAATCAAAAGCATTTAAGATAGACTAAAGCATTTAAACAGACTTTTTATTCAGAGCTGAATTCTGTATGCTAGCAAATCCTTGAATTATAACAAACAAATTGTATATATTATGAGAAAATTATTGTGCAGTCAGCTTCATTGATATTAACAGAGATGAGATTGCAATGAACTGATGCCAGCTTTTTAGGAATTATTAAAGGAGGGCACTTTGTGCCCATTCAGTCATTTTCCTTCAGTCATATCATTTCAAACAATGCACGCAGTAGACTGTTTGCTTTTATGTTATAATAGTCATGTACGTGTGCAAACTCTCTGTGCAGTGTTCATTTTGTCTGTGGTGAGTGGATGTAAATATGTTGTTAATGAGCTAAAGCTAGCTTAGGGGTGTGCGATATCACGATTTATGATTGTGGACGATTCAAATATCTCCACAATCTGCTTTTGAAGAAATGTTGTAGTATTGTGCATTATATCAGTTGCATTTCATCCTTCTCAGCTTAGGCTACAATGTGACGTATATTCACATTAAATGTTAACACAGAGGAAGGGACACTGCAGTTCACAAAAGTTAATTATTTGCATGTGCTTTAAAGCCTTGCCTGTTAAACATGCCCACATGCACTAAGCCTGTCTAACAACAGCACCAGGTTACTGAACTATGTTATCTTTCTAGTCTTATTGCGCTAATAATGGCAAATACACACACGTTTTCCATAAAGTTGGTTATTGAAAAGATGGATGCTGGATGACGTAAGAGGTCACGTGACTGACATTCATAAATAGCTCCAGCTTCCAATGCATTTACTCTAAAATGACTTTAGCGGCATTTACCGAACGAGTCTTTTTTATCATTAGAGCCCCAAACTATGGAATATAAAATTGACTTCATCACCATGCGTCTTCATAAGTAGATGTTATTGCCTTTCTGCTCTCTTATTTTAAAGCTGCACTGGGGTGCCAAAACAGCATGCATTGTGAGTAATGACTAGCATCAATATTACTGTAATGTGATTGGGTGATATGTGGCAATCATTAAATGGGACGGTCAAAAAGCGGTCTTCTATTGTACTTGTGTAAGGGGAGATGCCACAGCAACAAATATCATCCATGCATGCATCGCTCTCTTTATACTTATATATTATACAACAGTCCTCGAGTCTTGGCATTCCTGAGAGACACTGAAATAGTGTCCAACAGCACTGGGACATTTCACTTTTTATCACTCCACTTGTCTGTGTTTGCACATTCCAGATAGACTGTCAGTCTGTGCATCAATGGTCTTGAACTCATTCATTCAACCTATTATTTAAAGTCGGCATGAAAAGGAAGATGCATATAATCATATATTTTTTTCGCTGACATATATCTGAAGGAAATGTAGACTTGATTTTGTCTCTAGGGAATTGATTGGATCGCCGTCATTTGCCATATCTGTGTTCCTATATGAGTGACAGGTTTTCTCTCCCTCACACTCAGTACAAACACGTCATCAGAGAAGCACATAGTTTACAAGGGCAAATCAAGTTCAGCAAATATTCATGTCAACTCTCCACACTTTACGACCCCTCACCTTCAGATTCTTGTATCCATGGCAACACACCAGTTGGAAAGACAGAAACTAGATACAGATCATTAGGACCCATGTTTCTGAGCATTCCGTCTCCATAAAAATGGCGAATTTCCGTTATGTTGCGCTCCTCTGTCTCCTAATGAGCCACCTGTCGATTATACAACTCCTCTCTAACGCACAATTACACTATCAGTCCTGACACGAACAACAGGCCAAGCATGGGGAGAACTGGAGGATGAGAAAGAGAGTGATGGTTTGGGTTGATCACATGTGGGATGGAACATGATGACACATGAAAACCAAAACATTTGGAAACTCCCTCAGAGTGACTTTCTGTTTCTCTTGCAGCTGTTTGGAAATCAAAAGGTAAGACTCACTGACTCACTTCAGCATCTCTTGTCCTCTTTCTATTCACTTCCCCTCTGGAGGAGCCTGAGGCAGGAGAGCAGGTGTGCTTCTATTCACCGTAATGCAAATGTGAACTTTACTGGGCATTGTGGCTCCTCAACTGACGCTATCTAAAATCACTCCATTGCCGTTTCGCTGCCTCTAATGAGCTGCTTATCATCCTTGAGAGAGAAATAATGAGTTTTTTCAAGCACCACCACCTGTCCATCTCCAGCAGATAAACAGGGCAGAGTTTCATGATGTGGGCGGCAGCAACAAATTTTTGAATTATAAATCGCTCTTTGAACACACAAAGCAAATGAACTGAATGTAAATACACCATGTGCATTTTTATTTCAATGCTATGAGAGAAGTGTGCAGATAGTCAAACAATATTATACACTGAAGTGTTAAGGGTGCAGTGTGTATTTTTAGCGACATCTAGTGGTTCAGTTGCGAGTTTGCACTAAGGGCTCAGCCCACTGCTCACCCCTCCCTTTCGAAGAATGTTACGGTGGCTAAAATGGGACAAACATATTGTTGTCTGAGACAGCAGAGAATAGCCAGAGTAAGCAATATTGTCAATGTTTCTGTACCACTAGTCCATTATAAACCACATCATGGATAAAGTTCATAAAGCCACAGTCAAGTGAGGATCAAGGGTTTTAATATATAACATAGAATAGTAATCAATGCAACCAGTTCATTTCTCCCCACATAGCAAACCCATAATACAGCGAGGGAGAAGAACAACATGAAACTATGCAACCATATATCTTTTCTAACAGGGTATAAAGTTGAGATGGCTAAGACATGCTACTGTGGCTAAGCTGGTTTGCATGTAAGGCCTGCTAAATCGATCCAATGGCAGTACTCAATTAAAGGGACACCAGGCAGGAATCCTGTTTTTGTCAAAGACCGACCCCCTAGACTCAGCTCTTTAACATTACTGTCTGGTAAATACCACTCACACAGAACGTGATGTGTTACATTGTGTTTAATTTGTCGTTTAATGAGATCTAATATATGTTGTTAGTGGTGAGAATTTTCATGTGATGAAATACATAGATCCAAGAGGCAGAACTTTTGCCATGTGCAAATACAGGTTCTGGGTTCTAATCCCTGACCAGCACCAGCAAGTTTATTGTCCTCATCAACACTGAATTGTTGACCAGTTTGCAGTATTTCAAAGCAGGAGCACGTCTTTAGTGCATTTGGGTTTTGTGATTTCACCGGACTGAGTCGCAGTCCACGCCAACGGATTGAGCGTGGGTCCGCTTGAAGATTGTGCGCGTCACAGTTGAATGAATCTGAATGAATCCAATGAAACTGATCTACAGCGGCAACGAGCACTTTGGTCACTTTTCAAAAACAACACATTTCAGATCGCCTCTTATTTAACAAACCAACGAAATGAATGAGCTCTACTGAGAGTTACCTGGAGATGTTTTGTTTTGTTTGGGGGGGGGGGAGGAGATGGTGTTGGGGTGCAATGGGGTGTCATACAGAATCACTGCAGTGTTGGTCTACTAGCTTTAGTTCTCTTTGCCAAGCTATCCAGTATCGATTTGAGTCGCATGGCCACTGCGGTGTGGCCAGGTGGGTAGTATTTTCTTGAAATATGTGTTTATCACAGCCAGGTGTTATCGGCTGGTAACAAGGAACTGGTCCTTGGCTAACAGTGGGGGTCCCCAACGACAGGTGGTGCGACACTCCAGATGGCATATAAAATCGTTACATCCATGGATGGAGGTAGATATAACTATATTTTGTTCTAAAATTAACAAAATTTAAAATTCAATACCAATACCAAGCAGCAACATTCTAATGCTCTATACCAGGTATATATAAATATGTGTGTGTGTGTAGGCCTACTTGTGTGTGTATGACAGGTACGTTATCTGATTACGAATATACGTGAGTGACATGATTTTATTTTAATGACAACTAATCAGTTTAATCATAGTTCTTTATTATGTTGTACAATTCCCATACATGTACGTCCGAGGTAACAAATTCATTCACAAGACATTCCCTGTGGAAAAAGCCTCGCCTCACACGAAAGCACTGAACAATGCCATTGGCGTTTTGACAGTAAAAGACAAAATCTGTAACAACAGCATCCAGCATCTCTGCCATGTCTGTGTATAGTGATAGTGCCATAACAATTTCTATTCTCATTGTTGAGAAATATAGCAGCACTGCACTATTACTATTGTATACTCCATCTTGATCAGATTTATTTCCGTTCATGATCCAACTTTAAAAAATGAGTCTGTTCCCTGTAGTGTTTGTTGTATTTCTGCCTGAAGAGGGCAATATTGTATCTTGAAAATTGCACACTCACATAGCACTCTCTTCTCTTTCTGCTTTTCCACTGTTTTCCCTGACATTGATGACCAAATGGCTGTGAGCAGGCACAGTAGGGGCATTGTTTTGTACAAGACAGTTTTTGCGGATAACAGTGAGATTATGTTTTGGCATCTGAAGCATGTTTTCTGTAAAATGGTGACTCCAGGCCGAAAATGAGTGGAAAAGCTTCAGAGGCTCTAATTCCATTTTCGTTCGTTGCATCACCTTACTGTGTTTGGAGTCTCTTTGGCATTGTCTCAATGCAACTTATAAAATCTTCAACAAACAAGCAGAGTGCAAACACTTAAATTAGTGTCAGGCATCTAGATTACTCATTAAAGATCAGAATAGCAATATGCATGCAGCAGTGCCAAGCAGGGCATCTGTCATCATCTCCATCAGCTTCTCCAATACAGAGCAGCAGGTATACATGAACCCAGCAGAGATCTGAGGAACCGTTGTGCGCGTGTGTGAAAGATAGATGGCTGAGGGGGATAGCTGTGGATTAATGAGAGATATAGCCTATAGAAAGATGAGAGATAGCCTATGTTTATAAGGTTCAGATTCCAAAATCTGTTCTAGATTTGATAGCTATATTAATCCTCTATGTAGCTAATGTTTGTTCTTGTGAACTACGACATGCAGAGACTCGACATCAAGCCTTTTCATGAGCTTGTGCTTTAGACAAGTAAAATTGGTCAATTCACTTCTCCGAGTAAAGAAATTGCTTGTCCCGGAAAAACAAAAATTTTATTTTTGTGTTGTAAATATAATTTTTTTTTCTGAAACAATATTCTCATCAGTGATCAGTCAGCTTTGACATATTACAATCAGCATATTTATAATATGTTAACTCTTATACAGGGTGTTGTAGAAATGTTAATACTCATTTATCCCTAACAGATTTCATAAGAGAGAGAACATATTTAATGTGTAAAAATATATGTGTGTACATTCGCGTGATGCTTGTGCGTTATGTTTTAGTAACATATGGGACAGGAACTCTGACCGTCAGGGACGGCCAGTTTTGGTCAGTTGTTTTTTTTCAGTACCAGTTTGTGTCTATAAGTAAGAAATTGAACAGCAGTAAGGACCTTATCTGGGTGGATGAAAGGTACATAGAGTGAAGAGGAACCTTGAAAAGAGTATAAAGGCTGTCTCATATTTTGTCACTCTCTTGCACAGCACAACGTCTGTAGGCTGTCTAGATCTGAACCCATTTTTGCAAGAATACATACTTCTCTTTTAATTATTTTGACTATGAGTCTCTTCTATACGCAGTGATGATGTTTATCCGAATTTTTGCCACAACAAGGGCATTTCCCCCTAATCAGTGTTTAAATACTTCATCATTCATTTTAAATTTTATCAATTATATTAGAATAATAGGGCTGCTACCAATCAAGTTAAATGTAATACACTGAAAACACATCTGCATTAATAATGTTATGAGATTGTTTTGAAATATACTTTTAAACACGAAAGTAAACCTTTCGGCAGGTGACCATCTTAATGAGTGAGTCATTGAGTCATTTATTCAAACGATTCGGTCAAATGGCTGATTTCTCCAGGAATGAGGCAGTTGTTTATGAATAGGTCTTTGAATCTTTGACAACCGATTTGTTCAAAAACCTGAATCATTCAGTAATGAAAACACGGTAAGTTTACCTTTGAGATGCGTTATGGTTCTGCTGTGATCTATGTTCGGAACTATTTTCACTGCTGAAAAAAATACAGTCAACATTGCATCTATATTATAAATATAATTTGAGTGGTGGTTACTCATTTTATTTTGTGCAATCTCAAGACCTAGGCTGCCTACTGAGATGCATTTATTTTTGACAGCCTGCTTATGGGGCGGGCAGCTAGCAGATCATTAGGAAAGATTTTTTTATTGTTATAATTATCGTTAAAAAGATCATTTTTGTTTGGAGAATGAAATCACTGATACAAACTTTAACTTATTTTACGGTGGTCACGAGTTCATCAACAAACAAATCCATTGTCAGCCATTTTATGATGTGAAAGCGAAAATGAAAGTAAATGCACAAGTTTACAACTGTTACTCAAGAGTCAGTATAATTTTAACAAAATAAAGGAAATTAGTACTTTTATTCAGTAAAGATATGTTATTGATCAAAATTGACAGTAACGAGTCATCAAATAATCCTAAAAAAAGTTTCAAGACAAAAATATTACGATTTAGAAAATTAATATTAACTGTTTGTTTTTGATACCAAGAAATGTTTCTTGAGCAGCAAATCAGCAACAGCTTCAGCTTTGCCAATTTAAGAACTTTTTGAACATTTTCAAGTGTATAATTCAAAATACAGAATATATTTTTAAAAAAGTCTTAATATCTTTGCTTATTTGCTTAAAAAACCTTTAGGATGTTTCGATATGTACCTACTGCATTAAATAATTTAGATGACTGGTGAGGCCTTCAGTGACTTCAGTGCACCATTAAGGATGTAAGCTCATCATCATTAGGAACAAAAACAAAAAGATGCAACACATCTAGATTTGATTTATAGGAAAATGGCACTTTCAGAGTGCACAGTGGGTCCTGTGATCTGCCTGTGGATGCTAAGAAGGGCAAGTGAAGGTGGCAGAGAGGATTACGGGCCACAGTTGTGGCCCCATAGTGGCCCATAAAGAGGAGTTAATGGCTTGGTGTGGAGAGAGAAACTCCTGTGCCACGAAGGCTGTGAAAAGCGATGACTTTTACAGTGTGCTGATCCACAGCCTGTCGCACGCTCCCCTTTTCTTCCTCGGCAGGGATTAGCAGGACTTTCTTTTGGATTTATGGCAAATGAAGCGCTCTTAATGACGCCACTGTAGTCATATCATGCAGATAGTGCCACGTACTTTGTGTGAAGCCCAGGCCGCATGTGTGGCTCTGAAACTCCCTCGGCAGGAGCAAAATTTCCATGGTGTGAAGAAAGATGGCTGCAGAGAGGCCTTGTCTCAGGCAGAGAGAAGAGGCTACTCAATGTCACATTGAGGAGGAGGATTACAAGATAAAAAAGTGTGTGTATGCAGGCTGGTGACTGACTGAGTGTGATGACCCGGGCAGAGTGTGGAAACTGTAAGGATGCAGCGACAGGAGTCAAAACACATGCAGCCCCCTGCTGAACAGACAGTCCGAGAGCAGGTGTATATATTTCAAATAATGATTCAGACAGAAAATATATTGTCACTGTAGCTGTGTCTTACTCACTGATCCCCATTTTGATGCACAGTGCATCATCATATTACCATGTCTCTGCATTTATCTTCTGATGAATACTGTTATTCATAACAGTTCAAAGTTAATGGCCCATGCAAAAGGACAGACCAAGACTGTTCAAGAAAAGGTGACATTATATTTATTTTATGGGGAAAAGCTTAGAAACTGTAAAAGTAATCAATGTAACAATTACATTTATTTTAAATATCTATTTTCATCCTGTTACTAAATTTATTATAATAATAATAATAATAATAATAATAATAATTATCATGGTTGTTATAGAAAACGTTTTTTACTCTGGAAATATTCCATTACATAACAGTTGAGCTACAAAAGATGGCGTCGTATTTTCTAGTGAGAAATTACTATTGTAGTATCAGAATCATTGTCCAGAATCATTTTGGTGTTCCTTTGTGCACAAATGCTGCCTACAAAGTCATTGCTTGATAAGGCAGCAAGGCAATAAGTCAGCTGTTTTTGAACACAGCATAACAGTACACATTTTCAAACTCTTTCTAATCAAATTCAACTCATCAGCTCAGTAGAGACTCATCTCATCACACTCATCCAAAATGTGCACTGTTGGTGTGCCTCCAGGAGCAGGGTTGGGAAACACTGCTCTAAACCAGTCCATGTTGTACATTTCCCATCCAGGACAGTTATTATGTAGATGACAGTTATAGCAGCAAAGCATTTATCGTGAAATTACCACCCTGTTATGCTTTCTAAGCCCAGGGCTTCTGTGATGAGGGCACCGCTGGTGAAAGCGAAGCCTTGGATTACTCTGAAAGCCAAAGCCCTGTCATCTCACCTGTCATGCATGGCCAAACACAAAATATGGAGTGACGAGTGCTTGCAACACTTTCTAAAGGGTGACAAAAGGAGAAGGACTGTGTTAAAGTGTTAGATTTACAGAGTCAGAACTGCAAGCAAACAAGGGAGGTCAATGATGTGACTCATTTAATCATCTTAGTATGTCTAGTAGTCCTTCTAAAAGCATAAAAAGGCGGTAAGAGTAGAGAAATATAATTACTTCAATCTTTTATTCAATTCTACAGACAAAAACTCTTACGTTAAGTTGTGTGGAAAGTTATAAGTAATAGGAGTTTTATACAGCTTTTTACAGTGGATGCCATTGAAAACATGGTTAAGTTTATGTCTATCCCTCACCGCCTTGTTTTCATACTTGTCATGGCACTGCTCTGAATAAGGTCTGTTAATGAAATCTGAGAGATTTCTGTCCCTTCAATGAAAGTTTATTCTCCCATGTTTGCTTTATGTATGAACAGTACAATTTAGGCTTCTATTCAAATATCAAAATTGATCAATGCACATTAATAGAAGCTTAACCATAGTTGCTTGGTGAGAACAAACCTCATCCTTGCAGAAGCTCAAACATGGTGTAACACGCGAGAATGAACCTCATTAGCAATAAATCCCAATTAGAGGCGGCATCCTTCATAGGACTCAGACTTCAGAGACTGCATCCTTCAAAGTCCTTGAAGGTCAGCCAAGCATTGTTAAATGGGACGGTCCAGCCTACGGACCATCCCACCGTTACATTGATCCTACGGACTGTTCTGCCATTGATGAGTGACAGTAACATTTGTACTGGACTTTTTAAAAAGTTTAATTAAAATGTCTGAAAACAAAACAGGGTTCACAAACTATCTAAATATGTTCATCATGGTTCCAATTCTGGAGTATATAAACTATATGTAGGCCTAATTGCATCTTGGTAAGATACAAGTCAACATTCATATCATTTTATATTCAAGTAAGATGAAATACATTCATTTAAAAGTGTAATTTAGCAATTCAAAAATCCTGTTGTCAGTGCTGCGCAATTAATTTTGGTGTAGGCAAGGCTGTGAAGGATCCATCTGTTGTATCCTTTGTTTCACGGTATGCGAAGGACACATTTGGAGGAGGCGAAGATTGAGAATTCGGACAGACTTGTTGCTCTGAATTGGTTTCATTTAACCAATTCGTTTTAAAAATCTGAATCATTCAGTAACAAAACGTCGCTGAGTGTTGCTTTAAGAATGGGCAATAGTTCTGATGTGATCTTTGTTAGGAACTATTTTTTTGGTGAAATAGAACACAACCAGTCAATAGTGTCTAACATGTAAGTAACTTAATATGAAGTTGTTTGTTGGACTATAAAATCAATGTAACATTTGCAATCTTGATAATATGAAACAAAACAGTTCCCAGGTTGTGTTATTTTACTTAACTATATCAAATGTTATAAATAACAAACTTAAACATTTTTAATTTTTAAATTTCTTTTGTGAGTTTCTTTTTGTGCTGTTACCTTAATTTGTTTTGATTTCCAAAAGCCTTTTTCAAAGAGACAGGCAGTACAAACCTCAACAGCGCGACTTGCTACTAAGAAATGCACTATCCGTAATCAACTGCTGTTTACGCTGAATGTAATAATATTCAAAATTAAATTTTCTTGCTTTTCAATGCTTCCCTAGTTATTTTTCGTCACTGATGGTCCAATCAGGCTACTTGTCTGGTTTCCTTTTACAATCTTTTAATGAACGTTTTTAAGCATCATCAGAGTTTTGGATTAATAGATTTTCACAGGGACAAAGGGACAGAAATCTCTCCGAATTTCATTAAAAACATCTTCATTTGTGTTCCAATGATGAATGAAAGTCTTACAGGTTTGGAACAACATGAGGGTGAGTAAATAATGAACTAAATTTAATACTGTTAGAAACAACCTTGATAAATATTGCATAATTTAATTAATTAAAAATTTCCTTTACATTACTTTCGACAGTCCTCGGGTATTAAAAATGTGGTCCACAATTGCCTCGGAATGATTCCTAATTTGGAGATATTAAGGTTCTTCAGATAGTGGTAAAATTGTAATATCTCATGACCTTTGGTATACTGAATTATCTACAATAATGTCCTTTGCCATGTTATGAAAATAATGCAGTTCACTGAATCCACAATTACTCTTTTTTACCAACGCCTGGAAATACAACATTGCCTAGAAATTCACTATTTTCTTTGCTTTCTAATCTTAATGCTTTCTCTTTTGAGTATGTAATAAAAGTTCCTTCTTATGAGGAAGAGGAAAACAAGAATCATTATTCTCATAAGGAAGCTCCAAAACCAGCAAGGATTTGCTCAATGCTTATCAGATTCTGTGCTTATGTCTGGATTGACTAATTCTTGGTCTGAGCTGGTGAAATGACATTTTTGCATGGGCAGCCACTCGGTAGCTATTCCTTCTGGAGGTCAGCCTGCACATGCATATTTAATATTGTCAATACACATCAACTTTAATGGCTTGCTTTGAAAAGAGAAATAACTTTTTCAGCTCCTTAAAAAAGGATGTACATCCTACTGAAATCTAAAAGCTTTTTCCTGCGCAATTAATGTCAGAGTGTAGACATCACTTTTGTTAATTAATGCACCACACTTTTTCCAAATGTAGAGAACTTTTTGTCCGTTTTTATTAAATAAAGTTTTAATAATTCTTTATTATGTTTTGAAGGTGATATATCATGGAAATTTGACTTTTTCCGTGTTTAAGTGCTATAATTGGGTCCCTGTTGCATCTACACACAGAAACCTGTGAGAAGTGACAACCCAGTATCCTTGTTTTTTGTAAGCCTTTCTCTGAAGATTTCCTGATCTGGGGTATTTTAAACTGATATTTCAAAGACACATTCTGATGACACCATACATCTTTTGAAAAGGGGCATAATGTGACGCATGTGTTATTAAAAATAATAACTATCCGTTATCTGTAATATAATTTATTTGCAGATGCCACTTGTTTTATGTGTAATGCAATTACATTCATGAATATGAGGCTGAAGCTTTTAAATGTTGTTGTTTTTTGTGTGTACATCAAATCTGTGTCTTTGCTCTCTTAGCAGAGGGCTGTTTTCCATGTGCGTCCATTCATCTGTGCCCTGAGGGCGGTGTAATTAACCCTCTATTGATCGGCCGGTGTACACCCTTATGGTGAGGCGGCCCGTGATAACTGCGTGTTACTGGGCTTCTCCATGTGTACTCTCAATTCATATTTAATCGATATTCCATTAAAGTTGTGTTTCTGCAGAAGCCCAGAGTGATCTGAGTGTGGCGGTTAAAGCAGCCAATGTGGTCTTGTTTTTTGGTTGAAATATTCAGCAAGTTTTTAATTCTATCCGGTTCGCTGCTCTGAATCACCAGACGGATTGAGGATAATCCTACAATGCTGAGGAATACAATGACTTAATGGTTTAGCTCCCCATTACTTGATCGAGCTCTTAACACATTATAGTCCTTCACATCAATTCCGATATCAAAACTCTGGTCAGTTGATAATACCTAGAATATCAAAATCAACTGCTGGCGGTAGATCCTTTTCCTATTAAGCACCAACACTCTGGAACAGGTTTCCTAACATTGCGTCCTCTTGGAATTATAAGGTTCTATCTGACATTTTTGTCAAAATTGAGTTATTCACATATTCTTATTCTGTGACAATTTATTTACATTATGTGATGTGTTTTGTACATTTAGGGTCCCTGTTATTTTTATGTTTGAAAGAAACTTGTTCCCCATACACATTTTCCTATATGGAATGCAAAAACTTTGAAGCTCAATATCTCAAAACTGCTCAGAACGCAGATAGAACCTTATAATTCCAAGGGGACGATTGTCCAGGAAGCAGACACACTCTGTCAGTTTAAATGTAGACTAAAAACACATCTCTTTAACCTACCATACACATAGAAAATTATACATTCCTATTATTCAGTTCAGTTAAATGATTATTAGGCTGCATAAATTAGGTCAGCCAAAACCAGGGAACACTTTCTATAGCACCTGATGTACTCGCCACATTGAAAGAAGAATGGCAATATCCAGACCAGATGGAGGACCTGCACCTAAGACACCGACCACAACGCATCCCTGAAGTGTCAGCAGAGATTGGGTCAACTAGACCATCCCCTGTGAAGACCTCATCGACACGAATCACCACTGATCCTCAACAAACTCGTCCCATGCCGGCGTGACTACAATCTTTAACCAGATGGAACATGATAATATTCTGATTGTTTTAAACCAGCCTGATTTCTGACCTATAATGCTGCCTGAATCATAATCATACACTGTTCGTTCATTGGCCAGAAGAAAACTGTTCCCCGGCTGAGCCTGGGTTCTCCTATGTTTTTTTTCCTCCATTCTGCCACCTTATGGAGTTTTAGTTCCTTGACACTGTTGCCTTTTTCCATCTTTGTTACCATTTGCTTGCTTTGTTGGGGACATTAAATGTAACATTTAATTTAATATTCAACAATAATATTGATCTGCCTGAATTGACAATATTATACAAGAAATGAACTGAGCTGGACGATGACATCACGGTTTACTCCAGAGCGGCTATACTGACTTAAGCTGTGACGCTTTTTTTAGCATTGTGTTCCTGTTCTCTCTGTAAAGCTGATTTGAAACAATCTGCATTCTAAATAGCACTATATTAATAATTTGACTTGGCTTGACTTGAGGTGACTGAGGAAAGTATTGGATGGTCAAATGGTGAGGCCATCGATTAGAAGTTGAGGTCACTGCTGCTCTTTCTCTGTCAGTGGTGACAAATTAGACCCCTGTGGTAAATATAATGCCCTTGTGGACATCCATAGGCAACGTTTGTAGAGATCAGGGGAGGTTTTTGCTGTTACCTGATTATCATTCAATACACAGCATGCAGTGGGTGTGGACAACCCAATACCACCCAGAACAGTGAAAAAGGGCTTTTGCCCAGCAATATCTTTTATTCTGTCCATCATCCAAAACAACTGCCAAACACTTGCTTTTTTCAGTATTTCCTTAAACTTATTCATTTTCTTCCTCTTACCTGATGACTTTATCAGTAAAAGTTGTCTGTATGACAGAGCTGCATCCATGTTGTAGTAGCATATGCCTTGTGTATGGAATGCTCTCTTGTGACAGGAGTTGTCCGACAGCAGCTGCCCCTGCCAGGCTGTCAAAGAGCAGAGATGAGGAGCAGAAGTTTGGTAAATGATTAAATGCTTCTCACTGTACTGAATACATAAAAGGGCTCTCTCCCTCTCTCACACAACACTGCACCATCAAAAAAAAAAAAAAAGGAATACAGTTCAAGCTGTTCCAAGGTTTTATTTGTATTTTGTACTTTTGTGTTCTACTGGACTGTCTTGAATTTAGCACCGAGTATGGATAAAAACTTCAAGATTTGATTCTAATAGACATGCTTTCACCTCGATTCATTTTGATTAATTTGGGCAATAGTTATAATGTCTATTTGTTACATATGAAAGTGATTTTATCTTTCTGCTAATGCTATAAATTAGGCATGGCAATGTTTCTGACTGATTCAAACCAGTAACTCCTCTTTTTAAACTAGTTTTTGTTCAGTATGATTTATATGCTATTATAATATTTATTAAAGGTCTCCTGACATGGAGTTATTTTATTATTTTATGTTTCGTGGGTTGCCCTTATAATGTTAGTATGTTTTTTGAGGTCATAATTTAGAAATTAAAGGCATTGTTCCTAGCCTGATTTTAGCTTCTGATTTGAATGCTCTATTTGAAGGGCGTGTCTGCTGTGGGATTCAGTGTAACCGGCCACTGCTGTGATTGGCTGACATGCTTGCATACGATATAGCTATGTATTACAAGTGAACTCTCTCGAATACTTTTACTACAGCTATTATACATTTTTACCACTACAGTTATCGAGATAAACTGAATCGTGAGAAGTTTTTCAGCCCATTATCATCCCAAGGCGTCAAATACTGACACTTTTTTTCAAATGCGTATACATCCAACACACATAGCACCCTTTAGATGCAAATGGCAAATGGCTAGTTTTGTTCAGTGTAGTTTTGTGAGGAAATGAGTTGCGTGTGCTCTCTTCGGCTCATTAAAGATCACTCTAGCTTCAGCATTTTGGATCACTTGCAGAGGTTTGACAGAGCAAGCTGGAAGACCTGCTAGGAGAGTATTACAACAGTCTGGATAGAACAAGCGCTTGGACAAGGAGTTGTGTAGCATGCTCTGATAGAAAGGACTAAAAAGGAATTGAGTCATTTATTTGTGATTTGTACTGCACTGGTTCTGTTTGGCATTTGATTTTGAATGTTAGGCATTTTAAGAATGTGTGCATCCTTAGGGAAAACCCAGCAGAAAGTTTTCTTGACATAATTTTAGAGTACACAGTCTGGTTATTGCAGAATATATTCTTTAAAATGTGATATATTTAGCTTAAATTGGCTTGACTCAAAAGCATAAAACTGAATAAAAAGGCTTTTGCTAAACTTCTTTTTAGCTGGTAGGACATGGACAGTGTTATTGTTTTAAACATCTTGGACAGAGGTCAATGACTCTTAGAAATTTCTGAGACTTTTTTTTTTCTAAACTTCCAGAACTCAATTTCTTCAATGGGAGGTCATTTCAAAAGTTGTTAGAGCTACAATAAGACATATTGGAGTTCAGGTGGGTCTTTTCAACTTGTGAAATTGAATTTTACAATCCTAATGAATTAGTAACAAATCATTTATCAACCATTTACATAGTGGCTTATGCAATATTAATACCTTCTGAATAAGTTATTAACAGGAACTTGTAAAAATGGTTCTAGGAGGCTCACTTCCATTGTTGAATAATAAGGAAAAGCAGTGGCAATGACATCTTCTGCTGAGCAATGTGAAAGGTGGGTGTTAAGTCTGATCTCACAAGTACCAAATGAGAGCAAAAATGCACGTGTCAGACGAGAGAGAGAACAAAATTGAACCATGTACCATTATATCACCATTATACTATTATATTTCCTCAGCCCATTTGTCACCCCAATGGTATTATCTTCTACCTCACAGGAAAAAAGCTGAGGGAGAAAAGTGACTTCTTGAAGAACAAACTTGCTCGTCTCTCACTCAGAGACACCTAATCTAACCGTATCCACCACAATTCCACACTTAATACATAGAAGACTGTCATTTAGTCAGCCAGATCAGGGCCGTCAGGCCGTCTGGGTATTCCAATCCTTCTTTCCAAGGGAGGGCAGGGGGTAGGGATTCAGATTTAATGTAATTGGGATGTCAGTGATGGCATCTCTGGCTTATCTTCCGACCGTCTGCCGCAGGTGACACGGCCGACAGTAATGAAAGTCTTACTCTGGTGGAGATGAGGCCATCAGACCTTAGAGTCAGACCTCTATCTGATTTAGAAGAGAGCTGTGGAAGAAAAACTCAATTCCTAAACTACAGGAACACAGAGTGCACTCTGCTCTATGTACTGACTTGCCATTTCTTCAAGGAATCTATAGCATTTTCACTCCATAGCTTGTTACAGACCCCATTAAATAGTTTGACAAAAGCACAGATGTCATGTGTTGATGTGTTTAGGGGTCAAGCACCAAAGGTCCAAAGACACATATTGTATCCTTTGGCATTTTAAAGTTGTGAATTTTGGCACACTGATAGAGGAAAGTCTGATCAGTCACCATAGCAAATTTAGAGTCTCTAACTCAATCCCTCTTGCGCCACTAATTCATATTTTACTAAAACTTGCCTATTAATACCTGCTTGCCTGAACTTTAACTTTGAAATATTTTAAATGGTGCCCCGGCTCTTAATTTTCAATCCTCTTACTTTATGCCGTTCTATGGTATTGTGCTGGGAAAACAGGAAATAGCATTGTGCTTTGTGAATTACCTATCGCTTGTTGGTAAATGTTGGTACCACAGTTCGATTTGCTGATTGCTAGACTTCAAACGGTTTGCCAGAATATACTGACTGTGTAAGTTACACTCATAGAGAATAATGTGTTCGAATTTTAGCGGCCAACACAAACACACACACCTATTTACTTGATAATAAAGCTATCTTTCAACTCAGGACAGCGCCCCTTCTCACAAATACAGACAGGATTGAAGATCAAATGTTAAACTGACACATAACATAACCACGATCAGTGGCGTTTTATCCCAGAAACGCGGTGATTGGTGGAATAGGAGCCCCGTTCTCATCCTTTAGCGTCACATAAAGCGCTTTATGACAAAACGGCGCTATACTACGCACATGGTACCCTTTATCGTTTATAGACACGCGAACTCAAGGCGTCATAAATCCTTTCAGCGTAATATGAGACTACCCTACCCTACCACCTAAACCTAACCATCACAGCGCTGTTATATAAACGATAAAGGGTACCATGTGCGTAGTATAACGCCGTTTTGTGCCATATAACGTTCTATATGGACGCTAAAGGATGAGAACGTTGGGATAAGATATGGAGCAGTCGACCGACATCGACATAACCAATCACAGTGTGACAGACGCTAGCACCAAGTGCAATGTTTAATTTTAAATGAATGTAGCCTACTGGCAGTCTGGCACATGTGGGTATTTTCCGTGGGTGATCTAGCCCCTTTTATGCATTTTGACCGGCTATTTACACAACAGCAGCGTGGGGGGTCTGTAAACGCAACGTTTTTGAAAACAAACCATTATCGCCTCTGTGTAAACTTCCGTAAATTTGCTCATTACGTGTGGAGTCAGGACTGGTGCATATTGTTTCTTTACAAAGTGACATTGCCAGCTGGACTGCATAATACAGCATTTTTCAGTCGTTTTCACGGAGACATGAATGAGGATTATTTTGACAACACTCGAAACGCAAAAGAAAAAAAAAAAACTTTTTGGTAACACTTTAGATTACAGCCCGGAAAGTACTGTGTAATTATGAGAAATGTACGGTGTAACTTTCAGTGTACCTATAAAGTACTTACATGTAAGTATATGAAAACAATATGTAAAGTTTGGGGAATAAACGAGTAACAACCAGGAGAATTTAAAAAAAATATTTACACAGTATATTGCGGTCATTAGTTTCCAGTTCCACTTATTTGCTGGGTCAATGATAAGGTCAATGTTGGCTGATAGAAATGTTTAGGTTAGTTATACTCTGTGTTTCCGCATGCTCCTGAACAACCCTAGACAATTAAGGTTACGCCCACTTTATAGGGAGCCTCTGCCCCAGAACTGTTGAAAGCCTGGAAACGCCCTGAGTGTAAATTCAACGTGAAATTCTTTACACAAACCAAGCTCCATCAGAACAGTACAACATTGAGGTCTGAAAGATTATGATTATAAATTAATCTCGAAGCTATTTTAGTAGCTCAAGGAGTTTTCAATATTAATGCTTTTAACCAGCCGTGTTTCTCAGGGCCTTTGATGCAGTCATGTTTCTGCCTGGATGTCTCTTTGCATAACATTAATCTGGACCTGACATAACATTGACCCTGAGGGAACAGCTCCAGGTAGAGAGTGAACAATTCTCATCAAGCCCCTCTTAGTGAGGATATGAGAATGACCTCAAAACATCTTGAAAATCTAGATAATTCATCAATGCCTTTTCTTGTAACCCTTGAAATGCATGCTCTCAAACTCGCACACAAAGGAAGTAAAAAAAAAAAAACGCCTCTTCATTTAAAACTGCAGTCCGTTGCTTTTTTCTTTGGATTAAAAGTTATTAAAACAAAAATACACCAAAACTACATTACCATCAGCCATGGATTCATGGTCTCATTCTGTTTATGCCAAATTCTGACTGTACCATCTGAATGTCTCAACAGAAGTCGAGACTCATTAGACCTGTCAAATTTTGGTGAGCTCTTGCAAATTGTAGCATCTTTTTCTATTTTTTAGTGGAGATGAGTGGTACCCGGTGGGGTCTTCTGCTGTTGTAGCCCATCTGTCTCTAGGTTGTGCATGTTGTGGCTTCACAAATGCTTTGCTGCACACCTCGGTAAGTAACGAGTGGTTATTTCAGTCAAAGTTGCTCTTCTATCAGCTTGAATCAGTTGGCCCATTCTCCTCTGACCTCTAGCATCAACAAGGCATTTTCGCCCAAAGAACTGACGCATTCTGGATGTTTTTCCCTTTTCACACCATTCTTTGTAAACCCTAGAATTGGCTGTGCGAAAATCCCAGTAACTGAGTATATTGTTAAATACTCAGACCAGCCCGTCTGGCACCAATAACCATGCCACGCTCAAAATAGTTTAAATCACCTTTCTTTCCCATTCTGACATTCAGTTTGGAGTTCAGGGTGGGGTTCACCAGCCGTTCGTAAGTTCTTTCTTAAATTGTAACGTAAAGTCAATGTGATCTCATGAGAATACGTATGTATTTGTACGTAAAGTGTAGTTCTAGCATACATACATAATTACGTTTCATATGCGCAGAAATGTATAATACTGATGTATTTACAGTACTAAAATGTAAAATATTTACGTATTTAGAGCACAAAAACGTAATTATTTACGTATGAACAAATCCACCGACGTACACGTGTACGTATCACAATGTATGCATATTACAATTGTAGCATTATGTTTTGACTATTGCATTCCACTGTCTTATTAATTAAGTTTTCAGTCACATTTATTGATTTAATACTCATAAATGGTGTTAAAGAAATGCACCATAAAACCTTAATTAATTAAGTTTTCAGTCGCATTTATTGATTTAATACTCATAAATGGTGTTAAAGAAATGCACCATAAAACCTTAAAAATACATTCTTTAACGTTACTCATTTAACCATTTTGTAATATAGTTTATTTACCTTGAGACACAAAGCAATTTCTCCTATAAAACACAACAAAAATTCACAAAAGACATCAATTTTATATATTTGATGTATTCCAAATCTTTGGAATCCATAGCCTAAGTTGTTTGCAAGAAACAACTCCTAATTCAGCCCTTTAACCAGTCGTGATCTTCGTCTCTGTTCTCAGCAGCGACCGACTGTACATGTCAAATCCCGCACTGGTGATAAATTCAAATTCAAAAATTGCACCCTTGAGAAGCGTTACGTCATGTTTTACGTCAGTGATACGAAACGTTCATTGGCTCTTCCCTGCTCGTCCCAGATTGCGACATGAAGGACTCTTGCGGTTGGTTTAGTTCATTTGAAATGTTGCGAAGCTGCGAACAAAAGCCGGTTTAACATTTTCATTGATTGTTAATTTAAATTCTGCTTTTTACTTGATTCAAAACTATTACAATACTGCCAGAGAGCACTGCTATGCATCATCATGTGAACGGCTTTTGGTATCGATTTTGACATTTTCGCAATAAATGAAATTATTGTGATTATACTTGTCTGTTTGTTTTTCTTCATAATTGTACTTTACATAGTTTTAAGGAATTGTTATGGGTAGGTTTAGGGGTAGGAGTAGGATTGGTGGCTCAAAATATATTTTAATGCCATATTGTTAATAAAACTGCCATTTTCCAACACATCTGTCCATTATGTTTTATCCTTTTTTATATTTTGTATAAAATGGGTATGTTTAGGTTTGGGATTAGGGTTACGGGATCTTACATTTATCTAAAAAATGCTAAAAGGAAAATTATACAGATATCTTTATGATATAGAATTTACGTAAAGAGTTAACGTTTTGTAGCTGTAAAAACGTAATAATGTTACGTTTAAATGTTGCATACGTCTATATTATACATTTCAGCATCTATCCAAACGTACTAAAAAGTATGTTTTCTATCTTTGCAAAAATCGTAAAATACCTATTAACAATGAGACCAGGCTGGTAGAGTCCACACTAGAGGCTTAGTAACTACTAGCTAGTTTGTAACTACTTTATTCCGTTGCACCATTTGTTCGTAAGGTAGAACGTAGCTAGTAGGTTGTAAACTCTCCTGTAAAGTAATGCGTAGTCGCATAATATGACGTTTCAGCCTCGACTGTGTTAATAGCAGCCTTCTAATGCTTGAGCAGAAGTTGTGTTGAAATGCTGTGAATTTCAAGTTTATCTTTCATTCTAACTTATTTTGCCTCACCTTACTAAGGGTAAAAATAATATCCATTCAGAAGCTAAATAACATTCAGAAACTGTATTTGAAATTAAATTAATAAGGATCAACAAATATTGATACAAAAAACAAGAAATTACATTTTTTGGTTATGACTGATATTTGACATGCACAACATGGACTGATGCACACAGCAGCGCTGTTTACAGTAGAAAGTCATTTTCAAACATCTGTTCCAAATCGTGGCTTCACAGTCAGCGTTAATTAGCTTCTTGTTTCTCAGGCAATCACTGCATTGGTCACCTCAGGATAATGAAAGCAAATTGTATATACTCCTTGACAAAAGTTATAGAGAGAAATATTTAACAAGAGCCTCTGAAATCATGTTTTGGAATCTCTGGAATCAAGTCTTCAGACTTCAGATGTTTATGGTTTCAATTTACTACTGTAGCAGATTCTAGCTAAAATAAAGGGAACATTATTTTAATAACTGATCATGAATATGATCAGAATACACATACACATATTAAAATTACCAGTAAAGGGAATACATTTGCCAATGTATATCTATGAATAACTGAATACAACGGATTATAATCAATTATCCATACAGGTAGGCAAAAATAGATCGATTATGTATAATCAATACACAACAAATTATAATTAAATATTAATATGTCAATTGTCTAGATATAGATCTATTCCAAGGGTAACCCTTATGGAATTAATTTGTTATCAAATAATCTGTTCATCCAGCAAACACATCAGCCTTGATAAGACCAATGAAACGAATATCTGAGAATACTTTTAGGAGGGCCATTGCTAGTGGGTGTGTTTGGCTAAAACGAGGTAAAATTGACGAAGAAAGGAAGAATGGACAAGTTGAAAGAAAAAGAGAAGGGACTCTACCGGAGAAGCGGAAATGCCACTGCCAAAAAAAAAAAAAAAAAAAAAAAAATTATCGTTATTTGGACAAACTGTCCACAATAAACAACGTTGATCCATATGATTTAGTGTTGGTGCTTGTTTTAGTAGCCTATAGGCTACTCAGTTGATTACCATTGTGCATAATGCCTAGCTATTTGACCTGAGAAGCAGATCTAGTTGCTTGTTAGCTTGCTATTTTCAGTATATGTTACGTTTTCATAGGTTTTGCAAAAAAAAAAAATACAAAATAAAATGTTTTTGCTGTTGTACATTACTTTTAAGGCTTGACATTAACAGGGTATTTGGTAGTTTATTTTAAAATAGTTTGATGTGTCTTTGCCCATCCCAGTTTATGTGTACTTAATCGGGTTCTTAGTGGATGCAATCAGTACAGAAACAGGAAAAAGTCACTTAGTGTATTTATTAAGCAGTTATATATTAACTTGATGTACAACTATATGTACAACTATATATCTATGATTTGATATTACTTTTGTCACTGTCACTGGTGTTACTAGTATGTGAATACAGGCTTGACTCTTGTTGCACGTTAACTTCATGTCAGACAGTATTTGAGACGCTGACAAGTTGCTAAGTAGTGAACGGAACATTTAAACTCATTCACTCCAAATGCGGTTGTCAATCCCAAAAAGTTTCAGTGTGACTGTGAACATGGCCATACATTTGCATTTGTATTTAATAAACAGTGTAGGTAGGCTACTGTAAAATAATAAGTCATCCAAGTAGCCAGGAAATGCTGTAAATTCCCTGCAATATTTAACAGTTAAAATATACTATCTTAATTATCTTTTTACCTAACACTTTATCTCTCAATTCTCTCTCTTTGACACTCTGTAGTTTATTCATATGGGTTTTGTAATTGCATAATGAACCTGGACAGAAAAAAAACAAAACAAAAAAACACAGCTGTTAATTTGGGTCATGTTGCCAGCCATTGGCTGCCACCCATTGTGTGTGAGGTGCTTTTCCAGCTTCTGCATGTATGCATTTTTTTTGACAGATGGGTTGCTTGGCTTCCTTTCATAAAAAGCAACAAACAGTTTTGGCAGTCAAGCACACAGACTTTGCATGTTGTCACCATTGACTTCTCAATATTTACATCATTCCAGCATGCTGGAATTAAAATTTAACCATGATGCTTTTAAAAAAAAAAAAAAAAAAAAAAAAAATTCATGACAGCTTTACACACGCTCTTTGCCTGTTTTTCATTTTTTATTTTACTTATAACTATCATTATACAATACACTAAAAAAGTTTTTAAAGACGTCTCTTATGCTCTTCAAGTCTGCATTTATTTTCACCCAAAATACAGTAAAAATCAATGTGATCTTTTATTGCAATTTTTTCAATTTATATAATACAATTTAAAATGTAAAGCTGAATTTTCAGCATCACTATTTTCATTAAAAATAGAAAACAAATATTTTAAATTGTAATAATATTTCACAATATTATTGACTACTGTATTTTTCCATCTTTACAGCTTCTTCCATCTTGGCAGTATGAAGACAACATGTATAAGTGGTAAATTCTGTGGTGTGCTGTTGTGAAGGGATGATGATTTATCACCCCCTGATATAGTTTTACTCAAGTGATTATGCTGGAGGATTTTTGTGGTTTGCCCAAAGCTGACGATGACCCATGCTGGTTCTTGGGTCACAAAGGTCCCAGATGTATTCCATCACCAAATGGGGATATGAATTTAGCTTAGAAATTACTTTTCAAAATGGCAATAAAACTGTCAAAAACATGCGTAACACGCACACATACAAGGATAGCGAAATTCAAAAAGTTCAAAAAGCGAAAATCAAAAAGTAACACCTTTCAGTAGTTAAACTTTAAGATATTTCCCTTTACCTACCTCATAATATGAATCAAAAATTTTGGATCACACACACACACACGCGCACGCACGCACGCACGCACGCACGCACGCACGCACAAGCACCGCACGCACGCACGCCACGGCACGACGCACGCGCACGCAACACACACACACACACACACACACACACACACACACACACACACACACACACACACACACACACACACACACACACACACACACACACACACACACACACACACACACACACACACACACATAGTGCTTTTACCAATACAGATTTTATCAAAAGCAGCTTCACAGTGATAACATGAAAATAATACAAAAAACCTTGGGAGAAACCATGCTCAGTCGGGGGCCAGTTCTCCACTGGCCAAAGAAGGACCAGTGTATGATTCGGGCAGCATTACAAATCAAATTGGATCGGAACATTAAGAGTATTTGTCCGTTTCCATCTGTTTGGAAGACAAAGTAATCACCGCCGGAGATGAGTTGTTGAGGATCAGTGCCGATGGCTGTCGTGTCGATGAGCTGGTACTTAAGGATGAGTTGGGATGGGTCCAGGCGAGGTCCACCATAGATGGTCCCTTGGGATAAACAGAGAGACTAATATTAGTGTAGATGCCATCCTTAAATAGTACGTTGGGCTTAATTGGTCATACACTGAGATCTATTATGTTGTTAGTGTTATGAATTTTCACATGAATAAATAAATAGATCAGCCTGATATAGCCTAGTATGTTCTGTAATGGTCCAGTAGCAGAATATTTGCCAAGTGTGTCAGAGGTTCTGGGTTCTAATCCGCACTGAATAGTTTTCCCCCTCATAAAAACTGATTATGTTTATCAGTTGTTGTATATCAACAAGCAGCGACACATTTGTTTGCATTTTGTTTTGCGAGTTTCAATGGAACGAATAGAATCTCCACTACGGATTGAAAGCGCACATGATCACTTGATTAAAAAAACAAAACACGTTATGCGCAAGATCGCCTCTTATTTAACAAACGATACGAAACGAATGCTTTGCTAGTTAGCTGGATATGTTTTACTTGTATTGGTGCAGCCATACCACGAGATGTTCCCCGTAAATGACACCTATGCCTTGAGGCAAGCTAAAACATACCAAAAACTAATTTCAAAGTGAACTATCTCTTTAAATCTAATAATTGCTTATATCATGTACAACTCTGCAATACACAGAAGTTATTCCAGCCACTTAGCTCCTTAGCGGTTTTTGGTTTGTCTTTATGTGATGCTACAGGTCTGGTTGCAATCTCTTTTTTTCTGAAGCCACTCCGAAGTCTTTTGCATTTTACACGGGCGAATCTCTAGTTGTCACTGGTGATTGTCATTTGAACATTTCTAGATATTATATTTTAGATTTGTGAGCTCTAGTGGGAACTAAAGGTGTGAAAATAAACCCGAAATGCATGTGATCGTTGTCATGCGGTAAATCCGGCGAATCTTGGAACAGCTGCTGACGTCATCAGAGCTTGTGCAGCCGCTCTCTGAGAAACTGCGCTGTCTGAGTCCTCCAGCTACTCTCCGAACTTCGCTCTCCGCGGTACTTTCGATGGCATACGCACAGTCATGTGGAGTCAGCGCTGCATCAAGTCAGACAAAATTTCTAACCGGCATGCACTGCTTCAAAGTGAGCTACCGATTGGTCTGCGCAGAGCTGCATCGAAGTCGAACAAGCCTGAAGTGTAAGCACTAAGAAGCGGTTTTGAGACTCTTTATTTGTATCAAAATTGTTAATTTTTTATGTATTAGTAATTCAAGCCAGTGACTAAAATATCAACTTCACATTGTTTATTTTATTAGGATGAAAATAATCTTTTTTAAATTATGAACAAATTATCCAGAAAGCGATCAAAGAACAATCTTTCCACACAGCAGCAAGTTTATCTGGACAACTTGTTATGAAATCCATGACGCACGTTACACAACAAAGCTCTTACTGTACATATTTTTTTTTGCATTGGTGAAGGCATTAGAGAGGGTGCAAAGACTTGCGTTAGAATGATCTTCATCCTCGCAATCAACATACTGTCATTGCTAATTGCTCATAACAACATTTTATGTGATGGGAATAGATCTAGGCTAAATACTTTAAAACTTCTCACGATTCATTAATCTCAATAGCTGTAATAGTAAAACGTATAGTAAAAGTATTCAAGAGACATGTAATACGTAGCTATTTCATATGCAAGCATGTCAGCCAATCACAGCGACCGGTTACACTGAATCCCACAGATAGGAATTTTGGGTTTTCATGAGCTATATGCCAAAAATCATCAGTTTTAAAACAATAAAAGACCTGAAATATTTCAGTTGGTGAGCAATGAATCTAAAATATATGAAAGTTTAATTTTTATCATTACATTATGGAAAATAATGAATTTTATCACAATATGCTAATTTTTTAAGAAGAACATGTGCCTATAATTCATTGTAATCGATCTAAATGTTTTCAACAATTTTCAACGAGAAGGAGTAAGCCCTCTATGTAATATTTTGTTAACCTCTAAGCGTGTTATATGCTGTGAAGTTATTTCAGTGGCAAATTAATTATAATAGCGGATAAATTTAATAATAAAATTAGCCTAGGCCTAATGATGATAATACAAAAATACTTAATAATAACAGTGAATGCATACATTGGAAATGTTAAATCATCTTTGATATTAATGCTTGTTTTGACAAAATCTCTGGATACATGATATTGTCTATAGGCGCAATGTGCTGTGTTTCACACGTATTTAGTGTGAGGAGTGAAAGTCGCAGCTTGATGATCGGACGGTTTAGTGTGAGCAGCACATAAATCCTGAACTTTGGCTTTACACTCGCATGCAATTTACTTGTTCAGTGTGAGTAGGTACCTTGCTGAAATCGCACAGACATCGCACAGTGTATGCCTTAAGCGCTACATGTCTGTTTGAAACTGACTGGCCCAGTTATCTTGTCTTCCAGTTGGACATTTCTAACTCTAAATTACACTGACATTGAGTTAGAGACCAATTATCCTGCTTAAAACCACTTATTGCAAATGACTGTTTTGCTTAGCAGTAAGCGCCAGTCATTAGGACTTCAATATTGATCAATTCAGTAGCACTCCAGTGCTTGAAATCCATGACCATCCTATATTTCGAGTTTGAGTCTACCAAGTCAGCAGCATAGTTTGGTGGAGTGCTACTTTTAATGAAGGGAAAAATTATGATTCATCACCTTGTGAGCACAGAAACACTGCTGAGAATCTTTTGACACACTCCCTCTCTTTTACCAGGTTTGCCTTTAATCTGTCGCTTTCAGCAGCAAGCAAGCCTGGTCCTCTTTGAGCCGCTTCAGCCTGCCTCATCTCTCTTCATCTGTTCGCTGCGGTCTGTGGACCTCCAAAGGTCTTGATGGCATAAATCATTGAGTAAAAAAAAAATAGTCACTTGAATTCCTCACAAATAAGCTTTGCCGATGCAACGTGTAGCAAACATTGACATTTCTACATGACAAAATTAGGCTGGCGAGTGTCAGTTTGCATCTTTAAGTGTGTCGTCATTAAGTCATGTCTCGCTGACATTGCAGCCTCTCCCTTCACCTTCAGTTTAATTAGGTGCAGCTCTTGTGCAGTCTCATAAGAGAGAAACGGACCACTGATTTTCAGATGGATGCAGGAAGTAGAAGGAAGTAGGAGGAAAGAGGATTGAAATGAGACAGTGATAAAAGAGGTACTGATTGGATTGCAGTGGGGGAAAAGGCTTTGCAGATGCAGTTTTGTTTTTAATTAAAGAAACTAAGCCATTTTATTTGTTGTATACCTTTCCTTATGTACCTTCTGAAAAAAAAATGTTTTTTTGTATTATAAAATAAAAGCAGTCATTAAAATATTTTTTGTATTTCATTATTTTATTTAACTTCTGACAAATGCGATTATGAAGGCAATTGTAATATATTAGTTTGTTGACTCAGTCATGATAATAAATATTACAACATTACAAACAGCCTGATGTGGTTTATTGAATAAGGACTCCTGATAAAACATTATCGTCATTCTTGATATTAGACTTTTCACATTTGAATGAGATTTTTGTAATTAAATCACTTCAAGAGAGTTTAAAGACGTACAGTCAATAATTCCAAACAAACACATAACATCCTCGTTTTCCATAATTTTCCATTGCTCAGGTTTAGGCTATATTCTTTATTTTGTCTTTGTGTGAGGAAGAAAAAAACATTGACTTCATTGGTTAACTTTATTGATGAATTATATATATATATATATATATATATATATATATATATATATATATAGAGGCTATATTGATTCTTGCCACTTTTCTGGTATTTTGCCAGTTACTCAACACAGGTAAATCCTAATAAGCGCTCATTGTCACAGTTATAAACACGATAGGTCTCTTATAAGTGGGGTTATGCTTCACAACGGCTTTGTTTCTAGGCAGACTTTTAAAGAACCCAACACACACATCTCCTGGAAATCAGATGATGACTTTGATACTTCGAAGTGTTTCCCATTTGTGTGCCATAGCCATAGTTTAGCTAACGGTCTGTGGGTGTGACGTCTGAGGCTGAGACTAGTGCTAATTTGTCAACTCATCTTGTGGTTACTTTTGCTTGCAAGAGCAATACAGGATGTAGCACATTTTTTCAACTGTGATGAAGATGATGGCTTAATGCAGTTTGCATATGCACAGTGTTTGCATATGCTTATGCTGGATAATTTTAACATCCAGTAGCTGTTGTACCTATATATAGGAAAAGTGAAGATGAAAACAACAACAACAACCTCCAAAAACTGCTATCGTTACATGCGAGTTTAACATTCCCTGGTGAAATGTCATTTATCAGAGGTCTCAACAGCTCATAATGATAAAGGTAGATATAGGCTACCGTTCAATGTTCATTCATGATTAGAGAGCCTTGTATTCATTAGGTAGAGCATACACAGAGAATAGAAAAGCCATACATCATTTGAAATGTGACATTAGAAATGCTGTCACATATTCATGACCCCATATTTGAATAACGTGAAAAGCCTTTCAGATTTTAATGTAACAGCGCTCTCCTGAACCTAAATGTTCCTTTGGTTGTACTCAAAGGCATGAGTGCTGAATTGTTTCAAATTCAAATTTCAAGTAACAGTGAGGCTGAATGGCAGCCTGTTATTGATGTGAACGACCTTCAGCATTGCATTAGCTTACGTGGATCTGTGTATGAGCAAAGGCCTGCCCTCTGCAACTTAATTAATAGAACGTCACACTGATGGGAGAAAATTTGGTTCAGGCTGAATCTTCTGCACCATTTAACCGTATAATGGAATGGTTTCTTCAACGTCTTCCCAAAAGCTGACCTTGCCAGCGTCTTTGAAGGCCTGCTTGCATTTTTAACTGAATAGAAGTATTGAAGGCAGACATTTTAGTCTCAGTGTATTTGCTGTCACTGAGATTTGAAGAAGTTTATCTAATTGGTTCAGGTTTTGCACATGCATATGGCCTCTATGTGTACACAAAATGCATGTAAACTTTTATCATCTTGTGAAGAGATTTCAGATGAGTAAAGTTGAGCCGAAAATGATACAGAGGAAGAAAGTGAGAGTCAGAGGAAGAGATGAGCAGGAAAGAAGGGCAGTGAGGAAAGCTTATGTTACCCCCAAAATAGTTCAAACAAAAAGAAAATTCTGACATTATGCTCTCTCATGCCATTTCAAACCCATACACTGTTATTTTTTATCTTTACATACTCAGAATCTAAAATGTTTGGAAAAAGAAAATATTTTAGAAGAATTGTGACAAATGACAAATTTACTCTCAGGAGTAACCACATTAGATTAGATGCTATTTTGGCATTGATGTTACGATGATGTTGGAGCATGTGTGGAGGCTGAGAGTAAATTTGTAATTTGTCACGATTCTTCTAGAATATTTTCTTCTGTCTAGTACAATAATACAAATAATAAAAAGCATAAACAGCACAAAAAACTAGGTCTGAAATGGCATGTGTGTGAGAACATTAGTTTTAGATTAACTATCTATTTTTAATTAATTCCATATTTATGTACATATGTAAACTACCATTTAAAAGTTTGGGGTTTATGGGGTTTAAAAAAAAAAAAAAAAGTTTCTTAAAGAAATATCTTATGCTCACCAAGACTGCATTTATTTGAAAAATAGATTAAAGGCAGTAATTATTGTACAATATTATTAAATAAATAAATAAATAAATAAATAAATAAATAAATAAATAAACGAATAAACGAATAAACGAATAAATGAATGAATAAATAAATAATGAATAAATAAATAAATAAATAAATAAATAAATAAATAAATAAATAAATAAATAAATAAATAAATAAATAAATAAATAAATAAATATTAGTCATTTATTCCTGCAATGGCAAAGAAAGCTGTATTTTTATTTTTAACAGCCATTACTTAAGTCTTCAGTGTCACTTGATCCTTCAGAAATCTTTCTAATATGCTGATTTGCTCATAAGCGTTTCTATTATTTGTGCTGTTTACTTTGTGGAAAAAAAAATATTTTGGGATACATTTTTTTCCATGATTCTTGGATAGAACATTCAAAAGAACAGCATTCATTTAAAATAATATATATATATATATATATATATATATATATATATATATATATATATATATATATATATATATATATATATATATATATATATATATATATATGTATATATGTGTGTGTGTGTATATATATATATATATATATATATATATATATATATATATATTTTTAAATGAATGCTGTTCTTTTGAATGTTTTTTTCTGTAACATTATGAACGTTTTTTTTAATATTATTGTGACATTTTAATTGATTTTATAAATCCTTACTGAATAAAAGCTGTAAAAAAAAGAGGCCATCCTAAAGGGATATCGAAAGATTAACTCTGACTAGCTTTGCTGGTGAGAGAGAGGAAGAAGACAAGATGCCAGGCCATCATACACAATTAAAAGCAGAGTGTGGATGTGTGGATGAGAGGACGTGCGCTTGTGTGTAGCAGGCAGGCTCAGACAGCGCACGCCTTCGGCTCCTCACTGCCTCTGAGATTCGGATGACAGCTGAGGGTCCCAGAGGAGCCCACTGTGAGGCCTGAGTGAAGTTCTCAGAAACTGGGGCTGAAAGGACAGGAAGCACAAAGACGAAGCAGGGACGGCAAAACACCAGCGCTACTGGCTGCAGTAATCAGTGACTTGTGGAACTTCTTGCTCTTGCCTTTGTGTTGCCTTTTGGATAGTAATATTACACATGTTCTATGTTCTGTGCCACTAAAATGTATGTGTATTTAAAGCATGTAATGAATCATAATTTTTAAATAAATAAAAAAGCCTGATACAAAATGTACCCTCAATTGCCCTAATAACATAACTTTAATAACATAATGTCAAGCCGAATTAATGTAACTCTTATTACTGCATTGATAAGATCCACATCCAAATGACAAAGTCCACATATAAACTGCAGGTATATGCCTTATTCACGGCAGCGCCATCTCTGATTTTAGATGAGAATGAAAGCGAGGCTGTGAGGGATTGACATGCATCTCTTTAATGGGCTGTACTGTTATTTAATGTGTTTTCGGATTGTTCTGCTCATTAAAAAAAACTGGAAAAAAACATCTTTCTAAGAAATGTCAGTTGACAAAAAACTCCCGACAATGTAAGCTGTGGAAAATTGTAAGTAATCTAGGAGCTTTATTCAGCTTTTTACAGCGGATGCCATTGGAAACACGGTGAGTCTATCCTCACAGCCTCACTTTCATACCTGTCATGGCGCTGCTCTGAATAAGGTCTATTGATGCCCAATTCAGATTTTTTGACCAGCATTTTGTTTTAAAAGTGACCCATATCCAATATCTGCATATACACTAAAAAACAGCCCGATTGGCAATGGACGCATAGAGCGCTAACAATAAGCTTTTGCTTTCCGCTTCTCTTTAAAGGTCAGCAAAACATTGGGTTGAGCCTTTGTCCTCAATTGCACAATTGAAAAGAGTTGATGTAATTTGCCACTAACTCGTTTCCGGTCTGTATGCTTACATGGAAGATGTAAGTACTTGTATCCGATTTATAGCCGAAGGCCTGAAACCGATTAAAGAATATCGGGAAAAAAAATCGTTACTTGAACCATGTAATGTAAATGCAGTCAAAATGGCTTCTATTCTCTTTCTGTAGGCATCTTCAGCATGTTCTCATGTGTATTCAACACCAGTACCTTCCCAGCGACCAGCCCGCTGAGACGCTTCAGTTGCCATGATTCCTTGAGTGGCACTGACAGCCTGTCGCTTAAGTCAGCTGCTCCTAGAGCAAATCAATTCCACAAACTTAGGCTGTGTTTCACTGTCTGACATAATAGGTAACGGTGTTCTGTTGTGCTAGGAGAAGGATGGGTTGTAGTTAATGTCACTGACTCAACAAATAATGACCCAAAATACATGTGTAGAATCGGTTTTGTCCCTGAAGTCTACAGCTAAAAAAAACCCAACATGACTGCATTTATATGCAGAATAGTATATACCAATAGAAATCACAAGTTTTATAGTGATGTCACGTCGGGCTCAGTGGTAGGCTGCTGCGTTTCCCGCAGGGCAGCCTGAGCACGCTCAGACAGCCTGCTCTAGGTCTGCTATATGTTTATATGGCAGAATATATAATAATGTACTATATAAAAAAGTATATTTTATTTTTTCACTAGGGGTGCCAGTCTAACGATAATATTGTTATCAACATTGCTAGTTTGTGTGATGGTTTTCAAAATGCCACAATTGCTGTTCAGTGTCTATGATGCGGAAGTGTCGCTATAATGTGCTTTGGTCTGAGTGCTGCCATGTGTTCGAGCTTACAATAAATTCAGTTGGTTTCATGGCTTGTTGTCACCATATTCTGCTGAAATAAACACACCGACTGTGTGATAATGGAATTATTTGTAATGATGATTTGCATTTTATTACTTTTTATACATTTTTTTAGTTTCTTTTTTGGTCACTTAATGTTTGCTTTTGCTTTTCTTGTCAAAGGTAGAACAAAATAATTGTAATGGCACATTTGACTTTTTCGATTTTGTTTTATTTTAACTAATAGTGCATTTATAATAGTTTTCATTATAAATTCCTAATGGAAAGTGAGTGTGTACCACTCTTTTTGTTTGCCAGTCGTCCTATAAGATTCAAACCCATGACTGTGGCATATGAGTAACTGCGTCTTCACTCATGGAGTCGGAGGCAGAAGCTTCAGTCCCTATTAAGTATTCACCAAGGCCTGCGTCTGCTGTTTGGCAGGTACCCCTCCATTAGCTGAAGCATTCGGAGCCATTAACATTGATAATTTCTAATTAGAATTCAGCAGTGACAGACAGCCTAATTGGCGGTTCTCCCTAAAACACACTGGTAATGGCTGCTCATATTAATTACATGCAAAAGAACATGTTTTTGGACAGCAACCGCAGTGAAGAAAATAGAGGTCTAAAGGGGGCTGATGAGAGGATTTGAGGCATCGAGTATGAGCTCAGAGTTTGTGGGTTTTTATAAAGCATGCATGGATTGTCCATTCACTATTTTATTTATTTTTTTAACAAAGACATTTTAGCATTCATATGACAGGCAATTCAGGAGTTTAATGTGGTAGCTTGTATTTAAAGCTTAAATAAATGTTTCTAGAACATCATCAAAGCTTAAGGAGAAGAGAAATTAAATCTTCATTAGGAGTGAAGTTTTTTTTTAGGTTTGACTAATAGCCCCTTGTCCCTTTGACAGAGCCTCAGGCATTGCCTCAGAGCTCAATATAGCCTAACTATAAAGCTAAACAAGACATAGGTGACTTTCTATGATGAGATTTACTGTTGCATAGCAGCTGCGATCTGCAGGTCACAGATGTAATTATCTGATGCATTGTGGTTAATATGATGACAATAGTTGAAAGGGCAAGCCATTGTTAATGGCCTGTTCACAAGGCCAGCGATTTGAAGAATTTGCTGTTTGTTTTGCAATAGCGCACCATTTAATATGATTCGTGGGTTTCTTTAGAGCGTGCAGATGAGAAAATGACTCTTCTGAGTGTTTGTGTTCATTCATGACAAAGGAACATGTTAAAGGTTAGCATCAGTGACAGTCTCAAAGATCGTCATGTACCGTTAATTTCAATAATTACTATGTCCTGCTGTGTCTGACTCTTCACAATCACTTTAGAGCATTTAATGATGTCATCTGTCTAGATGACAATTTAACACAGTTACTGAGTACTAATCCACCTTATTATGAGGATCTACATGTTCTTGTAAAATCATTTCTATTAAATGTGTTTCTTATAGCTGCAGTTTCTTATCTGTTCTGTTTATTCACCTGTTTTCACTTTATAAATATCTGTCAAGTACCTATAAATGACCTGAGAAGGACTAGACAAGAAGGTTAATGTTCTCACCCATTAAAAAAAACAAACAAACAAAAAAAACAACTAAATTGCACATGTTTGCAATGACTGCTACTTACATACAGTATTAGTTTGGTGGTCAGTGAGATTTGTATAGAAATAAATTGATATTTTTATTCAGCAATGATGCATTCAGTTGATCAAAAGTGAGATTAAAGATGTTTACAATGTTGCACACATTGTTCTATTTCAAATAAATGCAGTTATTTTCAACTTTATATTCATCAATAAATATTAGAAATAGATCCCAGTTAAGCAGCACAATAGTTTCTGACATTGTTAATAATAAGAATGTTTCTTGAGCTCCAAATCAGCATTGGAATGATTTCTAAAGGATCATGTGACACTGAACACTGGAGTTATGCATTTTAACTCCAGTCTTCAGTCTATAGCATTTAAAAAAAAAATGGAAAACACTTCTTTAAAATGTTAATAATATTCACAATATTAGAGTTTTTGCTGTATTTTTGACCAAATAAATGCAGCTTTAGAGAGAAGAGAGTAATGCAAAAATGCACTCCAAACCCTTTAACAGCATGGGAGCTAAGATGAACATGCCTTAAGTCTTTATCAACATTTTTTGAAAAGTGAGGGAATGCACACTTTTCCCTAAGCAGAGAAAGATCTTTAGTGAGCTACTGTAAATCAGTGTCATCACTCTTGGTTGTTTGTGATTGAAGACATTTGCAGTATTTAAAATGTACTTTTGCAGGTTCAAAATGAGCAATCCAAACAATACCAGAATGCGTATACTAGAGAACCTTTGAAAAGCACCAGCTTTCAGAGCACTTTTATTCCCACTGCTTGAAATATGAGCAGCAGATATTTCCTGCTCTTTCATCTGTTACTGAATATCTCATGAAAAACAATTCTCTACTTCTCTCCAATACTGGTACTTCTCCTCCTCCTCCTTTTCTTTAAAGCAAAGCTGTAAAGTTACTAACTGCTACTCTCTCAGGCTCAATATCCTCTCTCTGTTCCAAAATATCTTCGGTGATTTCCTTCATACTTGTCGTCTACATTGAACAAACCTTGTTGAACAGTGGCTGTGTGTCTTTTCATCTCAAAAAGTTCTTCATCACAGTCAAACTATTTCAACACTGATGGACACTTAAAGCCAGAAGTATGCTACGTCTAGATGAGACCAAACTGCTATTCTTCCTTGCAAGAACTTATTGGTACTGTTATTCTCCATCTCTTTGCAAGAGACAAACACAGTGGTCATTCCCAGATCTAGTTGTTTTTGCATCATTACATAATGTTTTATATGCTTTTATTTGAGATGTTTATAGTGTTTTGAATATTCTCTTTCATGCAGTGTGTAAAATAGCTGTCTGTGAATGTAAACGGTCTGCAGTTGAAAGTGCACAGTAAAAAAAAAAAAAAAAAAAAAAAAAACGTTTCCCAAGACAGAATCGACTAAACACGTCGTTAGGAATTCAAATCCCAATCACCTATGCATCACTATAGCCAACATATTTGCATAATAACTGCCTATGTTTGACCTTTTTTTTACTTTTGGTGTATGTAAACCTGTTGTAGGAGACCTCAAAAACAAAATTAGGAATCATAAAATAGCATATGCACTTTATTTAAATTTCATACACTCTTGCACAATAGACTTTTTTTTCCCATTCAGATGTTAGACCTGCTTTCCTGTTGCCTGGAGATCATGGCAAGACCCGCCATGAGCTCTCAAGTGATTAAATGTGTCTGACATAGGATTGCACCAGCTCACTTGTTAGTCGATGACACGAAACAAAACCTCAACAGCCTTGTCTCCCACCTCAGCCATGTCACTGTGACAACTGCACCTTAGATATACCACAGGGAAAGTCTTGCAAACAAACTATGCTAAAAAAACAAAACATAGCATGAAGGCAAAGGGATTTGTGTAAAACCCTTTTTTGTTTGTAATTGACAACAACTGCTGAATGTTCTTTTTCGGTATATGGATTCTATTGGACAGTGGACAGGGATTTTTTGTGGACAGCAGAATATGGACAGCATTTTTTGCATTCCTTGTTTCATGAAGAAAGAAAAAGAAAAGTAATTGCGGTTTGGTGAATAAAGCTATGTTCAGACTGCAGGAAAAAGTGGCCAATATGCAACTCAAATCTGTTTTTCTTTTTCATCGGTTGAATGATTTGACCGATATGCAAACTGGAAGGGGTCCAGGGAGGGGGAGAGCAAACTTGTTATGATGAATGGCATGACTAGCCATTCGAGCACTTCATAATAATAGGAGTAAGTGCAACTGGTCAGTAGTCATTGAAACAGGATGGAAACGGCTTCTTGCGGAAAACGGCAAAAGCTTGAGTTAAAAGAGATGATAAAAATGTCTGTGAAGAGATCCGTGAGTTCTGCTGTACAGTCTCTTAATGTCCGCCCAGGAATGTTGTCAGGTCCCGGACCTTTGTGTGCATTGATCCTTCTGAATGATCTCCTCACTCTGTCCAGGGTCAGGATCATCATCTGGTCCCCAGAAGGAGGTGTAATCTTCTGTGCAGTGGAACTGTTTTGTTTCTTCGAAGCGAGCAAAGAAGGCACTCAGCTCATTCAGCAGAGAGATGTTACTGTCACAAGTCCGCGGTTGGGGCTTATAGTCCGTAATAGTCTTTATCCCCTGCCATAGGCTCCTAGTATCTCTGCTGTCGCTGAATTGATGGGCTATCCTCCTAGGATACTGAGTGAGTAGGGTAGCATATCGGCTAAGTCCATCAACCAAAACACTCCTCGTCCTTCGGCTAAGTCCATCAACCAGAACTCTCCTGGTCTGAGTCTGTAGAAGGGTAAGAGCTTCTTGATCTTGTTTTGACCTTTGTGAGCAACCCTTCGGATCTAATGGGTAGGACATCGGCCTGCCAGAGTCTTTTGACATTCTGAAAAAGCTCCACCATTGAAGGTTTAATGGTAATATGCAGACACTGCTGTGACTTCAATTTATCTTCAAGAACTTGTGCTGGACCTTGCAGAGTCCAACCCAGACGTGTCTTAATGGCTGCCGGACCACCTGATGGACCAAGGCTCTATAGGGGTTATTAGGTGAGGATGGTCTGCTCCGATCAACAGCATTGGGCTGGCTTTATGAACTGGCTGAAGTGGTAGACCTCTCAAGTGGCTGCATTTTTGCTGAAGGGCTGCAACTGGACAGGAATATCCTGCTAGGCTCAAGGGTTCTGCTGTAAAGGCTCTCTCGATGAGAAGAGAAGGAAACTGCTGTGCCATGGTGTGTTGTTATGTCCTGCCTTATAGTCCTCAAGGCTAAATTCTCTGACTTCCTTGTGAGACCTAATCTTTGAGCTGCAAATGACAGAAGGATTGTGCACTCTGAACCGCCATCGAGCACAGCATATGTGTCTAAGCTCTGACCCTTGTGTTGCAAGAAAACTCTAATGACCTTAAGAACATTTAAGACCTTAAGACTTGATTGGACCCTTCAGGCCTGTCCATGTATTGGTAGAGCTGACAAGGCAGGTGCCTTCCTTTGTTGGCTTAACATTCACATTATGGAGTATTTGCAAATGAATTCCATTGCACAGACGACATGGCTTCTTAAGACGACAATGCGCAGCTCGGTGGGAGCGTCCACACTTCCAACATCTATGATTTGACTTTATCCAGTCCGTCACTTGGTCTTTGGAAAGTGCTTGAAAGGACATACAACGGGCAGAGGCGTTGCTTTGATTTGTGCTCTTAGCTAGCTGTGACAACACTGGTCATGGTGGTTGATCTGCACCATGGAGTATTGTGGTTGCATGATATTTCACCTTGGAATCCCTACGGAAGTCTGGTCTCTGTGAGCTTTTTCTCGACTAATGATTTCATGGTCTTGACACTATGACTAAAACTTGAGCCACCAGTCAAGCAGTGAGTACACAGTACCTGGTTCATAACTCATATGTCTTCTAAAGTATAAGCCGCAACTCAGGAGGTAGTTTAGTGAGGAGTCGAGCCACATGAGATCCACGTCGTAATTCAACTTCTCCTTCTGTGCCCAGTATCTTCAGCAGACCAACCAGTGCCTGAATTTGTAGAGCAAAGCATTCAAACCCTGCAGTATATCCAGACTTGGACATCCAGGGAGTCCATAACAGTAGCTATTCTATTCAGAGCGAGTAGATGAGGTCGCCCAAACCTCTCAGAGAGTGCTGCTATGGTGTCTGAATAGGGAGTAAGGGAATTCAAAATGAATCTGCTATCAGGTGAGCTTCCATTAACCTTAAGTGGTCAACCAAAACCTGATACTGAAAGAGTTTCCGTTGCCTATTGTTTATCTCTCTTAACGGGCGCACACTGGCTGATGTCACGCAGTGGAGAGCTTGCTTATTGGCTGGAGATCATGCTTATTGACTGTAGAGCGCGTTCATTAACTGTGTCTTTTTAACATAGATAAAATGTCTATATTCTAAGTAAAGTACAGATCCTTCAAAATTGAACTTAATATTGTACTCAAGGACATGTACTTCAACTGTCCAGCTCTTGACATATCGGAATTCATGCGACTTTTACATTATTCTAGTATCATCATTCATCACAATTATGCACAGATGGGAGTCACTCCAAAGATTTTACAAACTGATAGTTTGAAAGTTTATTAGGTACATATGGAAGATGGCAGCAAAGTTAGTCGGTTAAGGGATGGTGAGCTGTTATACTCATAAGTATAATGGTGGCTCTATTTAAGCAAAACTTGAGGAAAAACTCTATGAGAAAAAACTTTGCTCTCTTTCTCATCCTTGCCTGTGTTTTTATTATCGCCTGCACAAATTTACTGGCTCTCCCAGCTCATCATTTTATAAATCAAAGTGCAAATCTTGACTTCAGTAACCTTTGTTTTTACTAATGCATAATTCTGTGCTGTGCACCATCTTTGTCATTGTTCTTTTTTTGCATGTGGGTCATTCTAAATAAGAACCAGTTCTGCTTTTTCAAGCCTGCTGACCCAAACATTTTGCATTTAAAATGATTTATTGGAAAAAGAAACAATCAGCATCTGTTAATATGGCTTGGATTACATTCCATAAATGATTGGGCTTTTATCTTTTGATCCTTATGTAAACCTGGATGAGAATGCTGTGTATTGCAATAATTATTCTAATAAAACAAGAACCACTGTAAATAATGACAGACAGGATCTCAGTGCTGCTGACCTCTGACTGCCATTTGATCTTTCAAGACCATGGACAGCACTTTCTAAATCCTTCTCACCTAATTGTATTCTTGCTGTATTGAAATGTCACATGAAAACAGACAAATTATACCAAATCTTAAATTTTTGAAGATAACAGAGACTTTCAGATCATTTATTACGAAACACAGTACACTGTACTTTCTTGCTGTGTTTAAGCAGTAGTGCATATCTTTTGCATATCATGTCATATCATAATCTCCTTTTCAAAATGAGGGTCTCAACCCAAAGCCCTGGTATTTTAGCACCTTGGGAAGGTGTTTTCCCTGTGTTTTTTTTCCCCATATGAGAGGGTGTCTGTGTGCCCCAAGCATTTTCTCTGCTGACCTCCTCCATCTGAACAAACTAGTGCTTGTGTGGCTGTTTTACTATTCAGAGCAGCAGCCGTTCTGTGGGCCTGGGTGGTGTCAGAATGTGTTAGTTTTCACAAATTGCCTGAGGGTGATAATAATGTAATCAAGAATCCCCCATCTTCACCAGCACTCGTCTACACTACCGTCTTTGGCCTGATTTTAAACCTTATAGGTTGCTTTCTTTGTGATTTATTGTTGTAGTCACCTCTTGCAATTTGCTTAGAGACAATGTCTCATTGTTCTTAAGGTTTTTGTCCTCTATTTCTCTTTAACGTTAACCTCACATCTGGTCTGTCGTGTGTCACAATCATCCTTAGTAATCCATTGGTTTTAAAAGATGTTGTAGTATGTAATTGGATTTATTTGGCAAAAAGGTTGGCTGAGCTCTGGATCCCTGAATCCTGGGAAATTTATATGACTTTTGTGTTACAGCCCCTGATTCTCTTTGAAACCCTCTGAATTATCTCATGTGAGTTGCACATCTAATTTCACTGGAGTGCCTATATATTGACATTCCTAAACCTGCCAAAGTACCAATACAATAAACACACTCAGCAAAATATCAGCAAATAATCGTTACCATGAAAATCCCAGAAAATATTGAGATATCATTTTTTTATCAATATCGCACACCCCTACTGGCAAGTAATTGCGGATGGTAAATAGCCACCTTTGGCTAGCCTAGTTTCCTTCTTCTAATGTCAGTTTTCTTTCTCTATTAAAATATTGTGGGAAGTTTGTAATAAAACATGGATGATGAAACGTTGCAGTGGTTGATTGGGCCGACCATTTCACACATTTCAGCCTGTTCCAATACCAGTAATACCAATAACGTTTGCTTTTCTCTGTACCAATTTTGGGACAAGAGCAAAAACTGTTGAATTACTTACTTTTTTGGTCTTGTCTGTTGGTTTTCAGTGTCAATCATCACAGTTTCCGATTAAATTGCACATTTAAATATGGTTGTCAATCTAGAAACTTTGCAGTGCACTTGTAACACCTGTATTCATAAATGGGAAATAAAAAGAAAGAGAAGAGTGCAACCTCTAAAGTGCAACCTCGCTGAATTCTGCAACTTGCGAAACTCCCTTTATTATGAATTATTTGTAATTTTTTTAGCGATTGGTGAGGGTTGTACAATTGATGACCCTAGTTAGATATTAGAAGCCCTGAAGAACACTGAATGACGTGTGAAATATCATAGTAACTTTGCTATAGGTTGTGCTTTCTCTTGTTCCATATGCAGTTTTAACCACTGGGAAAGAGATAAGCGCCTCAAATCTTTCAAAAAGTGCACAGATATAATCTCACTCTTCATCACATTTTTCAGGGAATAATCTTTCCCATCAACACAGGCTTAGGCTTGTCAGTGAAGATGAGCTGCTTAATTCTGTTCCATATAGCACTTAACCAGTACCTACATGTACACAAATCTGAGCACAAATCCTTGATAATACCTCATGACAGTGTGTCGTCAGCCAAATGGTTTGATCTAGGTTCTGGTATACCTTGGGTCAAAACCTATTGAAAAGAGTTTTTGATGCCAAGAACCACATAAGGATGCCCTTATGAGAAACCCCTTTCAAAAAAAAAAAAAAAAAAAAAAAAAAAAAAAAACGGCACAGCTATTTTTTATGTATTTTTCAATGTGACTTTAATAAAAACAAATATTTGGCTTTTACATTGTCATTGTATGGGGCGGCGCCAGCTGATTTTGCCGGCGCTTCAGCCCAGAATGTTTTGAGTCAAGCTCCCGAATGTAATGATTGTCACTGAGCAAATATGAAACTGGACAATAGTCTATGTCAATGCCCGAAAGTTGCTTTATTTCATTGCGCTTTGGGTTTGCATATACAGCCTGTAAAAATAGACCTTAAAAATATTCTATAGCTTATAGAATACATTTCTTTGCTGGGCTGCTCAGTTTCTTCCTCTCTGTTGAATATGCAGTAGGAGGTGGAGGAGCTAGCACAGTCAAACGCAAGAGTGTGAAGTTAACAACTAAGACAGTCAGCGAGCAGGAAAGAAAAAAATACAGAAAAATGAATCAAACAAGACTTCGGTGATTTTTCAGAAAGAAGTTAGTGGGTAAGAATACAGTGTTTTTATCCTTAACGTCTGATGATAGATCATCATCTAGCTGGCTTTCACTGTAGGCCTATTTGTTTAACTAGCTAGTTATTATCAAGGCTGACGTTAGCATTTGTACTGGCATTTTCTGAGTACAGAATGTCCTCCGGATAAAAACACAATAGATGAAAAATCTAAAACAAGTGATAGAAGATGCTCACTCACTCAAATAACTTTTTCTTCATCAAATATTAAACAGTGTGCAAATCAAAAACCTGCCTAATATTATCAACTGGTACCACCTGTCCTGCATTTTATGAAGCTGTAAAGCTTTGTTGTCCCGTGTCATGCAAGTCATAAGCAGTGTGCCGCATTTTAATTTTGTCTGCATCATTTTATCGTCCTTTAAATTACAATTCTAATGTTGCCTTTTGTGTTGATAAAAAATAATGCATGGAGCTAATGAAATGACTTTAAAATTAAAGTAGGTATTGCAAAAATAAAGTGCAAATATAAAAAACAAAAACCATAAAACTATAACAAGATAAGTTTGTTCACTTAAGTACACAACTAGGTTTCTCATTTGTAATGCATCTGTGCTACAAGTGAACTTATAAGTATACTAGTAGAAGTTTACTGTTTTAATACTATTTGTATTTTTTTTTAGTTTAAGAAAGTACACACTGAAGTGTACTCTCTCACTTTAGTTTATACTGCAAGTATACTTGCAAGTTTTCTTTAAAGTTTACTACTCCTACACGTATAATACATTTAAACGAATAATACTTCTTTATAAAATTATCTTGAAGCATACTTCTTTTTCAGAAGGATAGCCAGAAACATTAGTTTTATCCCACTGCACTGAATACTTTCCTTGTTTATCAGGTGTTGGTTTCTCATAGGATAACCAGGTATGTGTGACTTGTTTTGTGTTATTATTTTGTAGTAAATATACACTTTGATTTGATTAAATGGTTTTGTAGAGGGTAGCAAAGATGAGCTGCAGACTGGGGAGGAGCCAGACAACATCAAGTCATGAGAGAGAGAAAACAGCAAGTGATGAGAGAGTAATATAACAAATATAGAAGGACACACTTTACAGCACTAAGCAATACATTAAGAAAAACAATAATATACAAAAGCTACCCTAGTCAAAAATGAATAAATGTATTTTAAATACTTTTATTTTGGTAATTATACTACAAATACATTTATATTTATGCACTTAATATAATTCATCTTGCAATTGTACTTTTTTGTATACTAAATGGGTAGCTAATAATCCAGAAATAGTGCTGAGGTTCAACTAAAGCTATACTTAAGTATATTTGATTGTATTAAAATGAAACTATTCCAAGGAAACTTTAAATATCTTGCATTTAAAGAATTAAATTATACAGAGATCATACTACCCAATATGCATTAAAACACATTTTCAATTTTAATTCCATTTTCGTTTTTATAATTGGATACACAATCATCAGTGGGATAATTTTATCTTGTAATGATCCCACTGCTGAATTCTACCATTTGAAGTTTCTGAAAAAGATTTTGTAAAACTGAGAAGAGAATTACAATAGCCAATACAAGATATTGCCATTGCATGCACAAGAATAGCAGTTTATTATTTTGCATGCATTTAGTGTTCTCTATATTTAGAGTAAAGGTTTCACAATTTTTCAGTTTTAATTTAGTGCCTACTTGCATCCAAACCATTATTTAATTTCAAATAAGCAAGCCAAGAGAGAGTATAGTAGGCTTTGAATACAAATAAAGCTGGGTGTCATCAGCATAACATTTACAATTTATACAGAATTTATGGAAAATGTTATCTTTAGGTAATAGATTAATAAAAAGAAGAGGGCCCAAAATCTAGCTCCAAGGTACTGCCACTAGTAATCTAAGAGGCTTTTAAACTTTTAATTTAAATGAACTGAGAACTATAAATACAAATCTAAACCAGCAAATGAATATCATTAATTCCAAAGGAAAGCAGTCTCTCCAATAAAATAATATACAAAACTGTCAAAAGTTGAGCTTAAATCAAGAAGAATGAATATTGATAAAAGTCCAGAATCCACAGCCATCAACAAATCATTCGTAACTTTAATAAGCACAGTCTCTCATGTTGTGAAATGGATAATAGGCAGAAATGGCTCAAACAAGTTATTGCTGAGCATAAACCCAGAATTCTCCATTAACACTGAGTCTCATGCATTGGTTAAAAAATAAAACTTTTTTTCAGGAATATTTTAGGCTTATCTGGTGTCATTAATTTCACTTTCCATTAATGTTTTTGTAATATCCTTTTATCTAAGCTATCTAAGCTAAGTCCTTTTAGACACACTCTATGAACTGGTGGGAAAACAGCTGCATCAATATGTACTATCTAGGCTTTTTTATTGAATTCTATAGAGCCTCTGTGATATCATTACTGGTATATTATTTGTTTTTTTTAATTACACAACTTAAAAGTGACTGTATAACATAAATAACCCATCTCATAGTTACTCACATTATCATGCATCACCAGCATCTTGAATTCTTTCTTTAAACTGACCAGAGTAAATGTAATACTCGTCTTGCACAATGCTTTGTGATCCCATGGCAACTGTAATTTGTCATTAAAAGACACCGCAGGGTCTCCCAGTGAAATTCAGGCACTTGAGCATTGTTATCTGCAGTATGCTTCTTTGCTTGGCTGTGCTAAATTTAGTTAAGATTTCTGGTGTGAACGTCAGGCTGGTTATTCATGACGGTGTTGGTGGGTTCAACCTCCCAGCAGGATTTACGCTAATGCAGACAGTGTCCTACTGTGGCAGAAAACAGTAATGGTGGGCCTCACAGTGAGCAATGAGTGCTGGGAAACTGGATGAAAGATAAAGAAAAAGACAGATTCAGTCTGGGGAATCTAGGCAAGTGTTGTGTGTGTGTGTGTGTGTGTGTCTGGTGGTGTAGAGAAGAAAACAGAGAATTGCTCAGTTACAGTGGTTAGTGATGTAAAGAAAAAGCTATGGGGGGCTATGGGGGTAAACAGGTAAGCAGAGAGAAACATAGCGTAGAGGAGAGTATGGAGTTAGAAAAATAACAATGGATATGGATTTTGCTAGAATAGTATTTGGGTTGCATTCTTCATCTTTTTTTAAGGATACAATAGCCAGCTTCAGTTTTCATCAGAAAAAAAAAAAAAAAAATTCAATGACTGACTTTCAACACTCTGATTTAGGAGTAAAATAAAGTCTGTGACTTGAAGAGACTTTCACGGAATGTGTTTTAAAAAACGCACCTCTAGACTTTTTCTTTTCTACTGACCTGCTTCTTGCCCTTTTAAGAGCAAAAACAAGTTCTGTGTGAAGTCCTTAAACTTTAAACATGTACTTTTTCAAACTGTTGTGTCTTACATGAGCATTTTCAATTGTGTGATTGTTCAGGCATACACACATTCTTAATAGAAACCGCAATTAGATCCAAATAACTTAGCAAATTACAGACCCATTTTTAAATCTTCCATTTATGTCAAAAATACTAGAAAAAGTTGTGTCTGTCTCAATTGTGCTTTTTTTGCAAGAAAATGATATATATATTAAAAATTCCAGTCAGGATTCAGATCGCATCATAGTACAGAAACTGCGCAAGTTAAAATTACAAATGATTTACTTTTAGCTTCTGACCAAGGCTGTATCTCAATACTAGTCCTACTTGATCTTAGCACTGCGTTTGACACTATAGATCATAAAATACTCTTGGATCGACTACAAAACTACACTGGTGTTCAGGGACAGGCATTAAGCTGGTTTAGATCGTACTTATCGGACCGTTATTATTTTGTTTGTTTAAATGGGGAAAAATCAAAGATAACGCCAGTAGACTATGGAGTACCACAAGGATCGGTTTTAGGCCCTCTGCTATTCTCAATATATATGCTGTCACTTGGTAATATTATAAGAAAACATGGAATTAATTTCCACTGTTATGCTGATGACACTCAACTATATATTTCATCACGACCATACGAAAACACTAACTCATCTAAATTGACAGAGTGCCTCAAAGATATAAAATGCTGGATGACGCATAATTTCCTGCTACTAAATTCAGATAAGACGGAAGAATTACTTATTGGTCGAAAAAAATCCTCACAAAACCTCTTACAACACAACTTTAATATAGATGGATGTCCCGTTACTTTATCCACTACAGTAAAAGACCTGGGTGTTATACTAGACCACAACTTGTCTTTCGAAAATCATATTTCATATGTTACAAGAACAGCCTTTTTCCACCTTAGAAACATTGCTAAGCTACGTAACATGCTATCTGTTTCTGATGCAGAAAAGTTAGTTCATGCATTTATGACCTCGAGACTAGATTACTGTAATGCTTTATTAGCTGGTTGTCCTGCATCCTCAATAAACAAGCTACAGTTAGTCCAAAATGCAGCCGCTAGAGTTCTTACTAGGTCAAGAAAATACGATCATATAACACCATTTTTATCATCTCTACACTGGTTACCTATTAAGTTCCATATCAACTACAAAATACTACTAACCTATAAAGCCCTAAATGGTTTAGCTCCTATGTACTTAACAAACCTTCTTTCGCCCTACAATCCACCGCGTTCTTTAAGATCACTAAATTCAAGGCTTCTGGTCATTCCTAGGATATCTAAGTCCACTAAAGGAGGGAGGGCGTTCGCATATAGCTCCAAAACTCTGGAATAGCCTTCCCAATACGGTCCGAGGCTCTGACTCGCTGACACAGTTTAAAACTAGACTAAAAATGCATCTCTTTAGTCAAGCATTCACATAATGCTTACCCTTTAGTCCTCTGTTATGCCATACGGAACCGTTTGCCACTGAAAACTGCTTAACGCACCAGTGGGGCTCAACAGCCTTTTAGACAAACGGTTTGGCACGTTCGGCACGTATGGTTGGGTTGCGGAGAGTTTGCGAGATAGTGATTTTCTAACACCGACTGCCGTATAATGGAAATCATTATTAACATCAGCTATGCTAATTATTTCCCATCTGCCTTTCTGCTGTTATCTCGGGACATCGTGGTGTTCGTCAGGTCCAGTTTGTATCCAGCCTCTCACAGGGAATTCAGATGCCCCAACGCCTGTGAAGAGACGACTCAACGCTGGCGATATATTATGGCGCCGTGTTACATATAAACAATATTTATATTTAATATTTATATATAAACAATATGAATGTAAGCCAGAGGAGAACTGGCCCCGACTGAGCCTGGATTCTCACAAGATTCTCATTCGACGTATTGTTGAGTTCCCTTCAAAAGGGAACTGGAACTGCTAACCAGCTAAACCTTGACCCCTCAGAGCACACTCACATAAGAATGTGATTCAATGTATCAGGTTCCCAAAGCCTCTCCCACCTTACACTGACAGTTCTGACCTATGTTTGAGTGTTATTCACAGTGTCACATAACCTCCAGGCCATGTCTTGACTTGACAAGTTCCTCACCGGGTTTCACTTTATACTGCACTCACCAGGGCATCAACATGGCTATGTTGAATGTATACCACATATACAACACATACATTTTTTATGAATTTAAATGTATTTGAGCTTTAACAAGATTAAGAACCATATTTGTGATACAAGTTTACCTGCTTTTTGTGCTCTCAGCTGCAGAAGAATAGTAGTAAAAAAGATGCTGATCGGTTGTAACTTAGTCAGAGGAATAAGACTGTCAGCAAAAAAAGTGCATTTGGCCTTTGCCTTGTCCTTTAATACAGATCTTTATTATATTTTAGTCTGATTTAGGAACCATCACAGGGAGCACTTCAGATCTGTGCTAAACGCTCAGCTGTCAATAGAACCACCGTCTGAGAGGCTCTTTTGGTGGAGGAAAGCCTGCATTAGTACCAAATTAACCTTTTCCCATCAATCAGCAGTTAACAACAGCAATTTCTCGTGCTTATTGATCTCGCACTGACATTGAACTGTTTCCATAAAGAAACAATTAAATGGAAAACTCATGTGGATACATGGCCAGCAAAACATGGCCAGATAATTTTTTTGTGTGTGGTTTATGGCTTTTGACACAGCTGAAATAAATCAATCCCCTCTCTGTGTACAAACAAAGCGCAGATTAAGAACGGTGCACGAGGGAATGTGGGAGATGTACTGAATTGCCCTCACACATTGATCCAACCACTACAAGCAGATTAAAAATATTTACTTTGTTTCTGATGATGAGTTTGTGTCAGGGAATATCAGATTGTCATCTAATGTGTGCTATTGAAGCATTACGCTGAGTAAATAGTTTGCTAAGAATTTCTTCTTTTTTTTTCTAAACACAACTGCTCTGAAAGAAGAGAATGCAGGTTCAGTGGTTTATTAGTCTTCATTGTTCAGATAACATTTTCATGTGTTTGCTACCTAAACGTAATAGATTTAAATGGTGGAAAGTCTGTCTTTGGTTAGATGACCCAGTATGAACTGCTTTTATTCTAACTAATGCTTTTAAATTATGGCATGCAATGTTCACCTGACGATATTGTTTGCAAAGGATCAGGTTCAAAAGCACACAGGAGTGATCCAGGAGTCTGAGATCTTAGTCATAATGTGTGTTGGCACACAATAACAAAGCCGGGGTTCAAGCCATTAAGTCCACGCCGGTACAAACCTGCTCCCCGAGAGATAGCCCCAATTCGGAGAAAGTTCTGAATAAACACCCATCTACTCCTATCAATATCCCTAATCTTTCAATCTACCTCTCTTCCCATCCTGATCTGTTATTCGTCGATTATTTAATCACCGATCTGTCTCAAGGGTTTCGGATGGGCATACTTTCACATCTTTCTACCTCTTTTATTGCAAAAAAGTTACAATCTGCCAGAAACGAACACTACGCTTTTTAGCTTTTTCGACAAAGAGATTAATAAAGGATATGTTATTGGCCCCTTCACTTCTCCTCCTTTTTCTCCTTTTCGGATCAATTCCAACGGCGTCGCAATCTCGCAATATTCCGGCAAAAAACATCTCATATTCAATATGTCTTTTCCACGTTCCTCTAATGTAGCAAGCGTTAACAAATGCATTCCCCTAACACAGTTTTCTCTCCATTACGCTACTGTGGATAATGCTATCCAGTCAATTAAATTAGCCAGTCAAAGTGCTTGGCTAGCTAAAGCTGACATTACCGACGCTTTCAAAACCATGCCAATTCATCCCTCCAATTGGTCGTATTTCGGAATTAAATGGAATTCAAAATTCTTTTTCGCCATGAGACTTAAATTCGATTGCAGAAGTAGCCCGCATGTATTTAACAGTCTCTCTGAGACTCTATGCTGGATTCTGCTGATTGTCTGTAAGCTTCCTTTCGTTTTGCATTTATTAGACGATTTTTTTGCTTATCGATATTCCATCTTCCCAATCTCTAATATTCTCATTCTCAACAGATTTTCAGTGACTCAGCGTTCCCCTTTCTGCTGAAAAAACATTGGGCCCCTCTACCTTGTTAGGATTCTTAGGCATTTCTCTCGCCACAGTTAAAATGCAAGCTTCCCTTCCACAAGAGAAGCTTCTACGAATCAGGTCATTCCTGAAATATTTTTCTATGCAGCGTTACGAGACGCGATATGCTCTCTCTCGGTCACCTCAATTTTGCTATGAGCATCATTCCACTCCGTTCAAAAATTAAGTGATCCGATCGAGTTGGATGATGGGTGTTTTTCCAGTATCAAATTTTGGACCCAGTTGCTTAACGATAGGAACGGCATTTCTTTTTTTACAATGATGCTTTTGAATCATCCACGGACCTACATTTATTTACCGATGCTGCTCCATCTATCGGTTTCTGTGTTTTTTTTTTTTTTCAAGGGCAATGGTTCGCAGAGAAATGGCCAAACGAATTCCCTAAGACATGGAATTCTGTTTCTTCCGCACTCTACGAGATCTATCCTTTAGTCGTAGCCAGCATAATTTGGGGTTCAGCATGGTCAAGGAAAGCATCTTTGCGTTTGAGATGCAATGTTGTTCTGCGAGTAATGAAGCCACTGTCGCCATAATCAATAAAGGCAGATCATCGTGCCAGATGATCATGCCTTTTCTGAGACGGTTAATCTGGCAATCAGTCACTTCAATTTCATTATTAAGGCTGCTCATATACAAGGTCATTGCAACGTCATTGCTGATGCGCTCTCCCACATTCGTTTTCAGACGTTCAGACGGCTTTGCCTCTTCGGCCAATATGGAACCAACGCCTCTCCACTATCAGCAACAACATTAAATTAGTCGATTTGCAAAGATCAGCTGGACATCATATTTCTAAAGGACTAGCTCCTTCTACTTTGAAAGCTTACACTTCCGCTTGGTCTTCTTTTCTATTGTTTTGCTTTTCCTTTCAGATTCCTCTATTCCCTATCTTGATTACAACCATCTGCTCTTTTCTCGTTTATAATTTAGAAAATCGCAATTTAAAAATTTCCTCCATCCGCAGATTGCTCGCTGGCATTCAATTTTATTCAAAATATTTTAATCCCGATTTTCCAAGTCTCCTTACAGCTTCTCCCGTTCGATTACTGCTTAAAGGCATAGCTAAATCATCTACGAATTCTCCAGATAAACGGTTGCCTTTTACTTTACCTTTATTGCATAGATTAATTCTTTCTGTGCGTAATGAGCTTTTTTCTGCATACTCTAACCTTTTGCTAGAAGCAGTGTTTCTAACTGGTTTCTACGGATTTATGCACCCAGGTGAATTCGCTTCAACGTCTAAACATTTTGATCCCGTCCGCGGTCTCTCTTCTCTGACTTAAGGCCATTGCACATCGAGTCCGAAATTCACATCCGAAATTTTCGCTCGTAAAAAAATTCTACCTCACGTTATGTCGATCACACTTGCACACCGCCTCCGAAACTTTCGTCCGTCATAAAAAATTCGGATCAGGTTCGATTTTCTGTGTTTTTTGCATCCACAGCCAGCATTTTGAGAGGTTTTTTTGACAATTCAGGGCTGACTGGAGCTCGTTCTGCACATCTTTGCACATATGCGCAGTGCTTTCAGTTTCGGTTTTCAATTTCGATCAAGTGTTCTCTTCTCTTGATTGGATTATGAAAGGAATAACCTCCCCTTTCAATCAGATTGAAATTTCAAATCGATTAAAAGTTGTGATTGAGCAGCCAATTCGATAACTAATGTATTATTTGGGTACAATATATAACAGCCTAAAATATTCAGCTGTTCTGTCTGCCCAGCTCCATATCTTAGACATACTGCCAGTCTCTGTTCAGAATCGATTGGTTCACGGAAATTAGTGATCTTGTTTTTAAAATGTGGCTCCAGCATCAAACTTTTCCACTGACATTCTGAAGTAAATTTTGAATCGCAACTCCTTGATAAGGAGGTTCTTCCTCTCGGCGCAATTTCAGGATTGGATGGACGCAAACACAATATTTTCTTTCTTCTCTTTTCAATAAGAGAGAGGGCAACAAAAACATCCTCACTGCATGACGAATTCATTTTGTATTTTTGCGGGGTTTTTTCTGCAAAGGTTTATTAAATACGCATCGGACTCAGTGTGCAAGGTTTCTGTGCGTGACGAATTTTTAGGCTGATGAACACGAAAAACGCATACGAAAATTTCGTACTCACTGTGCAATGGCCTTTACACTTCTCACCTAATTTCCTTACACTCTCACATTTCTCAAATACTCAAAAAATGACTCTTTAGGTTCTGCCATGTCAATAATTTTTGTCCCTTCTCATTTATGCTTAAATTTATTAAAATCTGCCCTAAATCTTCAGATCACTCCCCTCTATTTTCTCTACCTAATGGAGCTCCTCTTTCCAAAGCATGGTTCAGGTTTCATTTAGTTTCTGTTCTCAAAAAACTGCAGTCTATCCCCTTCCAAGTATACTGGCCATTCATTCAGGATTGGTGCTGCCACAACAGCAGCTGAACGTGGTGTTTCTACTGCTGCTATCAAGATCCTGGGCAGATGGTCTTCCTCTGCATTCGAAGTCTTACAGAAGACCGGATCTAAAGATCATTCAAGCTCAGCAAGCTCTGCAGTAACGATTCAGGTAAATTCCTACGCAATTACTGGTGGGGGTGTCATGCTTATCTATCAGGCGGTAGTCTCAGATTGGATAAATTGCCTTACGCCATTGCTGGCAACGCGGTCCTTAGGGGCTTGGCTTCACGCATCCTGGTGGCTTTTCTATGCGCTTTTCACTATGCGCAACACTAGCAGCCTAGCGGCTCAGTGAACCTCGTCTATGCGTGGCTAGCATAACCTTGTCTCTATGTGGCTCGGCATGGCCTTGTCTATGTGGCTCAGCTGTGGCCTCATTTTTATGTGGCTCAGTGTGGCCTTGCCTATATGGCTTAGCATGGCCTTGTCTATGTGACTCAGCGTGGCCTCGTTTTTATGTGGCCAGTGATATAATTATAAATATATTAATATAATTGCATCATTTCTTTTATGGATTAAGAGAAAGGACCCTTGTTGGGCTAAAAGAGCATCAACATGACCCACTCACTAATCTCCCCACCCTATAACCCTCTTGAGAACCCAGATCACAACCCTCAATGAGGAGGGTGTACAAGGTGTGCGTTCAGCTCTAGGCTTCAGTCAGGGAAGAGGACACCTCTTGCCTTGCATAGTCCCGTGAGCAGCGCCATGTAGTTAACCAATTTTCATTATTGGGCATGGGACATGCTCAGGTTTGATCACCCTGTAGCTGCATGGCCACCTTTGATGAGCGTGTCTAGTGTTGAAAGGCCGAAACAACCACTGATTCAAAGGTACATTACTGATGATGTGTCGCAAAATGTACATCTTTCTCATGACTGAGGTACAGCTCCCACGCCACTCTCAACATCAAGGCAAACCTCATGTGCATACCATCCATGGGCACAATGGACAGTTTACCATCACGTCCTGTGTTTATGATTCTTTTTTATTCAAAGTAACTAATTCAGTTCACTAAAAGGGAACATCAGAGGAGGCAAAGTATATGAGATGGGTAGGGTCTGACTTTTAAACCTTAAGTGAATAGAGCAGCATGCAAAACTGCAGGTAAGTGGCAGCCGTCCAAGCCTGTGCAGCAGAGATGAAGCATTATCGTGATATTGACTTGCAGTAATTTACATCAGGGAGTTCTGAGCCCAATTCAGCTGTGCTAGATTGGGCTCTATGAATAAATAAAGAGCCCAATTACAAACAAACGATCAAGGCACACGAAAAGACTAAAATATTACACATACAAGAGAAATAAAAGAAAATGTTTAAACAAAATTCCTGTGATTTTTGTAATTGTAAAAACAATTTAAATTCAGATATTCTACACTGACTTGAATAATTTCCTCAATCTAATCTCAAAGAGTTAGTAGTTTGAGATTGTTTTAATAGAACCATTACATATCACATGACCATTTTCTTGATATTGAAATGTTTACCCTGTGAAAGGTGTAGTACGCTGGCAAGTGGTCCTCTTTGTTATGAATCTGGATCAAGCGTGTTTGTACTCTTGGCTGTTGTATTTTTAATATTAATGAGTTATTTACTGGGTGCACATACTTGTGCACGTCATTTATCTGTGACTCACTGGCTTCCTTTACCTGCCTTTTCAACCACCCTGCTCCATTTACACATGTTGTTGGTCATTTACACTGTTGATTAGGACCAAAATAGTTTTAAATGCTCTCATCTGTGAGTAAAACTCAAAACTTTGCATCTATAGTCAATCCAAGTCACCATTATTTATATAGCGCTTTTTACAATACAGATTGTATCAAAGCAGCTTCATAGTAATAACATGAAAATAATACAACAAAGTTTGTTTCTAGAAGCATGACAACATGATTTTTCCCACTTTTATCTGCTTCCCTTTGTTTATGAATAGGTGCAAGATGACAGTCCCTCCGAATCGAAATAAACCAATATCCAGGAGTACATTTTATTTCAGTAACTCAAAAAGTTCACTGAACTGAGACATATGTTGGTGCTGGGAGAAGTGATGAGCACGAGCAGCCGATACTGCGCATGCGTGTACTTACAGGTACAGCGGTTCTCGGATAACTAGTACAGAACCGAGAACTGTTTTCTTTTGGACACGCTCGACATACTGAGAACTGATGAGTTGATGAGCTGAGCATGCGTGCAATTTTTTCTGAGGGACGAAATGTACGTTTCCTGAAGTACTCAGTTGAACATAACGTCGCTGCTCGATGAAACTCACGTATGTCCAAAACGGTTACTTTTCAGGAAGTGAAAAAAAAACATGTAATTTCAAAAGCAGCTGAACATAGCGTTGTCATGCTTGGCACAAGATCTTTAAATGTAACCATATTCTTGCCAGTGTCATGATATAATCCATATTTGACCCAAAATCGAGTTTAAATGGACATACGTGCATATTGTATAGTAACGGTGGTCGATACGCGTTCTTCCGATCATTAATTAGAATGACCAAATCGCGTTTCATATTGACAGATGAATAGGCTACGCTCAGTTTATTAAATGTCTCTTGCAAACTATGAAGAGACAATGAATCAATACACTGACATGGATGGCGATGCTAGACTGATACTTTATTTACACAATCCTACCGTAATTTTGTCGGAAATTAGCTGCATTTTATTACAGATATGAGCTGCATTTTATCATCAGCTAATTTCAAAATCAAACACATACATCAATAAGAGAGTGTGGCAACAGCCTGCCCTGTAAGATCACTTCGTTTCTTTACTTGAAGATGATTGTGTGATTGTGAAGATGATTGTGTGATTGTGAAGATGATTGCGTATGTGACTTACTTTCACTTTTGAAGCAGCTGCTCATCTGCGGTGATGCGTGTCGCAGTAGTGCCGTCATATCTGACTATAACGTGTCATATAGCCCATTTTTGGAAGGAGTAAAATATACATATGTGGTTCAGCAACCAGATTGCGTTTACACCTAGTAAAGATTCGAACACAATGCGAGCCAGACTACCTCCAGATGGTCAGGCAGATCTGATCACAATCCGATCACAACGTATTTATACCTTGCATTAACATGCCTTTTTTATTATCCGGATAACTTATTTGGATACAGATCGCATTATAAAATCTCAAAATCGCCAAAATGGACATACACGGTTGTCATCGGATAGCGACGATAAGTGCAACAAAATAAAATATTTTGGAAAAATGTTTATCATTATAATTACTCTATTATCACTGTATTATTTTAAAGTTTGGAAACAATGATTGGATTGTAAAACTGTCAAACTAAACATTTATTATTATACTAAAATAATATTTTCAGAAACAGCTCATTTAATTTCTAAGTAACAATATAAATCTTTGATGTAAACTCTTGCCAAGGTTTTAATGGTGCACTGCTTAGTAAAATTTATAATGTGTTAACATAACAAATTAAACATATATGTTTAATTCATTATGTTAACACATTATAAACATGTATAATGTATAGGCTACAGAAGGCTATATTGGAGTCAGACATGCATCGTTTTTCTAGTTTTATCGACTATTCAGGTTTCAGCTCAGCACACACAGGCCTATGTTATGGTTCTCAAGTCGAGAACTGGTTGTTGCAGTTCTTGAATCACCAGTACAGAACCAAGAACTGTTTCTTTCGGACACTTTGATGCGGAGAACCGATGAGCTGGAGACACTGCACATGCGTGATAGCACCGTCTCTGAACAGAACTTTTCTTTCGGCCGACTGATCCTGTGCTGATACATGAGCACGCAGTACGGGTGAACCCAGGACTTAAATGAGAGGGCGAATTGGCGAAATGTAAGTTTATTTAATGACAAATAAAATGATGAAGACCATTTATGCATTTTATATATTTAAAACATCCGCGTTAGCACATCGCCTGGGCTGCAGCAGGGTTCGTTTGCAAAATGTAAATGTAAGAAACTTATCCAAGATGATTATGACGATGCGTACTATTATTGAACTGAAGTTTTGATTACAAATGCCTTTAATTTAAAGTATTTTTATCCGCCGGGATGATAGAATTGACGTCATTACGTGATGATGTAAAAGAACTGGTGAACCGTTTTTTTAACCGGTTCATTAAAACGAACTGTCCGAAAGAACCAGTTCACGGAAAAGAACCAGACTTCCCATCACTACTGCATGGATAAACTTTTAATGACGTTCCAGCTGATAAGGGTAAAACATCGTCGTCTTTTCGCATCACTGAGGATTGTTTTGTAAACAAGATTTTCAGACCGATTAAGAGTAAAGAACGGTGCTGTGCCATCTATATTGAATCTGACCGGAATGGTGCAACACACAGACTCTGGGTCGAACATGTATGGCGAATCATTTCGGTCGCCATTTTACAACATCGGATGTTTTCAAAACAATTTCTCCCACGTTGACCAACGGGGAGTTCAAACTCATTACAATATGCAAAACTGTTATCCATTTACAGCAGTGGGCATTTACTTCCAAGTCTTCAGTGCAAGACGCCCATAAAAACCGACCGTTGTTCAGTAAGGCTCACAATTTGGGTACAAAATAGCCTATTACTTATTCATTTTGATGTTTTTGAATGCAAAAACCAAGCGAACATCATAAGTTGACCTCAGACAACAATATAATAAAATTTAAAAAGCCAGTTCATGACCCCTTCTTTTGATCTTAGTATTGGTAAATGTTGAAATATTGAAAGATTTGTGAATGCTGTATTATTATTGTTCATTGCCAGTGCATGTTAACCACAGGATAAGGAATAAATGCCCTGATAAATTCTGATGAATAATTTAGTCTTGACAAAATTTGTCACTTCAATTTTGATAAGGGCTGTAAACCTTTCCACATTACATTTTATGAATAGCCATTACAACAAACTTCTGTTTACAGATTGCTAACTAACCCCTATGTCGAATTCCCAAGAAAGAGTATCCCTCCTCAACAATGACTCATAGAGACATGCTCAATGATTCGTCTAATGGCACCACATTTTTCCTATGTAGCCACACATGCACAAACAAACACGATGAAATTGCAGCAGCAGATTATTATCAAAGACGGGTGAAGTCAAGCAACGCGAAGCTGTTGTTAAAATGGCTAATAAGTTGTGTGCTGTGTCCAATTTGCTCTTGTGGGATTAGTATAGTTGACCTCTAATAGCTTGGTGTTTGCCATTAGTCGGGGGAACCCAAAGGTCTTTGCTCATTTCAGCTCTGGATAAATGAAGCTGATTATCATCCATATTTATCCCACACTCTGCATGTATTGGCATGTAAATCAAAATGTAAATGAGATGGGTGGATTGGTTGGCATGCAGTAAATATTCAAATTGTGAGAGTGTCAGGCAGTAATCAGTGGTAAATTGTAAGCAGAGGAGAGGAGGACTGGTATTATTTAATTGCATCTCTAAATTCAGAAATTATAATTGCGCATTGCAGTGTGCCACATAAAATCGACTTTATTTATCTTTTATCCTATTCACATTCCAATGAAATCGAAACGACAATGACAGTGACAAATTGAGGTAATTAATATCCCTGTTTGTGGGCTTTACTTTGGTAGGTGCTCATTGTAAAGTTATGCGTAACAAGGCAAACAGACAATCAATAGGGGAACTAAAATTATATTACAAGAAACTTCACAATGTATTTATTGTTGGAATACAGTTTTTCTCAATCACTTTGGCTCAATTGATCTTGACATTCACATTCAAAATAATCAATTAACAAATGCAATTGCAATTATCAAAATCTTTTGGAAATGCATGGATATTCCAGAAATACCGGTACCTATGACATGGGATGCTTGTAATGGAATTGCAGTGGAATTCACTGTTCCTTGTCGTGGAAAAACAATAGCAAGATATGTAAGAAGGAGTGGTGTTAGAGGTGATCTCTTGGTGATCATTACATAGACAAAACGGACAGTTTTGTGTAATGTAGAAAACAGTGTCTAAAAAGTAGAAAACACATGAAATTTGTATATAAAAATGTTTCCATGGTGAAAAGAAAAAAAATATATCTAAACATTTGGCTCACAAAATGAAAAAAAAAAAAACTTTAGACATTAGACACGTCCAGTTTAGACTGAACGGCGGATGGCAGTCGCTCGCGGAGTAGCCCAATGCCTGCTTGACTCGTCATGGACATAAACAGAGAGAAGTAGCTCCGGCAACAATGTTCTTCCGCAAGACACATGCAGTTCTGTTTATTAACTGCTAGTTAAGTCTGTTTGAATCAATCATTCAAACAGTTTTAAAAAAATAATCTGTTCTATCTTACATGTGTGTTCATAGATAGTTATATTGATAGATCGATAGATTATGTGTGTCCAATTAAAAACATATGTGACTTTTATTTTGACGGCACAGAGAACACAATCTGAGAAGAAATACATAATCACGTGTCTCTTGGTCCCCACAAAGCTTGCGTTTGATTTTCTCCTCAGCGTAAAGGTTAAGAGGCCCATCTAACACTGTTTTCCATGTACACAGAGTTCAGTCTTTGGAGTAAATAAATAGGCTATAATCTGTGTTTACACAGCTTTTTTTTTTAATTGCGGGTGCCTGGTGTTTGGCGTCCGTTCAGCCAATGCTGAGTTAAATCCTACTCTGAAGTAGGAACTTAAATGAGTTCCTCTAAAAGGAGTTCCTTAGATCTAAAATTGTTCCTAGTTCCTGTGGTGTAGACACTCCAAAATCCGGGTACTTCCACCAATTGTTCTAGGAACTATGAAAAGGTTCCTCTGGTGCGAAAGCCCCTAAATCCAGTCTTTAAACCTCGAGGGCCCAATTTTTATGCCTGTGGCCACCTGATTTGTCCCAGAATCCTCTGAGGGAACAGAGAGGTGACAGAACACAGGACAGGTGTGACCCCCACAGCCAGCTGTGACCTGACGATGCCGTTTGGTCCTTGAGGGTTGACAGTAGCCTGGCAGACCACCAGACAATCAGAACAGGGGCAGACGGAGTGACCCA